>ML685785.1:27473033-27550533 GCA_007922175.1 Pelusios castaneus
TTTTTTTCTAGAGGTGAAACAAGGCAGACTTTAACCCTAATTTTTAAAAAGAATGTAGGAATTCGGCCAAGAAGAACATTCTTACGCTGTTCATATTGCTAACACTTCACATATTATATCAGTCATTAAAAAAAATTATGCACTAAATATGATTCTTTCCAGTATCCAAAAAGATAATGACACAAACAATTAAGCAATCAATTTGCAAACATCTAGAAAATAAATAAGGTGATAAGTAACTGTCAGCACAGATTTGTCAAGAACAAATTGTGTCAAACCAACCTGATAGCTTTCTTTGACACAGTAGCAAGACTTGTAGATGGTGGGGGGAAGCAGGAGATGTGGAATATCTGAACTTCAGTAAGGCTTTTGATACTGCCTCACATGACCGTCCCGTAAACAAACTAGAGAAATACAATGTAGATGGAGCTACTGTAAGATGGGTGCATAACTGGTTAGAAAACAATTCACAGAGGGTAGTTATCAGTGGTTCACAGTCAAGCTGGAAGGGCATATCGAGTGGAGTTCTGCAGGGATCTTCTGGGTCTAGTTCTGTTCAGTGTTTTCATCACTGATTTAGATAATGGCATAGAGAGAACATTTATAAAGTTTGTGGGTGTTACCAAGCTGGGTGGGGCTGCAAGTGTTATAGAGGACAGAATTAAAATTCAAGATGATCTGGACAAAATGGGATGAAATTCAATAAGGACAAATGTAGAGTACTCCAAATCTTTACGTGCTAAAATGTGGAAACTTCATTTTAGCACATAAAAGATGGTATTGTAAACACTGCACCTTTTTATTTATGGCATTGACTTCTTAATGAGTATGTGTTCAAAGAAAATTCTGTATACCATCAATACCTTTTTGATTCAAGAAGGGATAGAGAAGAACTCTAAAATAAAGAGTGGGATAATCCTCAGTGGCCATTTTGTGTGTGTGTGCGTGCGCGCGCATGCCTCATGTTGATGGAAAGTATCTGTTCTTAATTTTTTGAAAAATTCTGCAAAGCTAGTTTATTCTTTTAAAAATATTGGACTAATTTCACTCTTGGATCCAGTACAGTCAATTAAAAAAATAAAGCTGATAGTTGGTTTTTTTAAACTTGTCTTCGTACCTTTTTATGATTTTTTTTACTGTGTATGATTTTGTTTTAAGTGCTAAATCCCCCAATCCCCATCTCTAGCAAGAGCATGTCAAATCAAATTATTATAATTATTGCTATTACAAATGCCATTTGTTGTTTTATTCGTATGACTGCTTTTCTTTCTTGATTTTACAACCTCTTTTTGACTAGTGTATTCTTCTTCTTATATTAACATGTTCTTCCTGGAATTTACATGGGGGAAGTGCATGGTATGCATAAGTGCATGAGGATGGCATGGGAGACAGCGTTACAGTTGATGACTGAATTTTTACAGAGGAGCAAACAAGACTGGCACCATTGGTATAACAGAGACAGAGTCAACATCTCAGTAGTGTGTAAGACATGATACGTAGGGCAAGTATAGGCCATGAAGGTCCTTTAAATTGAAGACAAATAGATTGTCTATAGTGTGGGGGGGGAGGGGAAAGGGGAACCAGTGGAGTGGTGAAAAGTATTGGAGGTATGGAGGAGAGATGGGAGGAACATGGTCAAAGTGGCCAGCCCAAGAAGTGACCTTTGCAGCAACAGTCTGACTGGGAATAAGTGGGGCTAGATGGGATTCATTAAACTGGTGAAGAGGGCTGGATTAATGCAGGGGCTATAGGGGCTGAAGGGGGCCCCAGGCTCCAGCCCCTATGGCTCCTGCAAATCCGGCAGGCCCCTCCCACCACGGGGCCCTGGGACTGTTCGCTCCAGGGGTGGAGCTGAGGTCAGGCCCAGGACTGGTTGGTGTGCAGTGCAGCTCTGATGTGGCCTTCCGGGGCCTGTGGCCCTGGAGGATGGCACCAGAGGCCATACTGCATGCCAGCTGGCCCCACCCTCAGCCCTGAAGCAGAGTGGACAGAGCTGGCCCGCTTTGCACCCGAGGGCAGCCCAGCCAGCCCTGGGGCAGGAGCATGGCCTCTGGCCCCCCCACTCCAGCCCAGGCAGGGGCCCCCACAGTGGTGGGGGACTGGGACCTCCAGGCCAAGTGGTGGGCCCACAGTAGTGGGAGAGCCTGGGGCCCCAAGGGCCCTTAATCCGGGCCTGCTGGCAAAGAAGGGGTTGCAATAGTTCAGATGTGAGAGGATGCTGGACTTGTGAAGCACTATAGCTGTATTGATGGAGAGGAAAGTGTGGATCTTAGAGATGCTGTGCAGGAAGAAGCAATAAGATTTTGATGCTGCCTGGATGTGTGGATGTAGAGGCAATGCCCAAGTTACAGGCCAGAGTGGTAGGGGTGGTGGTGGTGTTCATAGTGAAGGAGAAAGGAAGGAGAACGTGAGGCTAACCAGAAAGGCCATGTGGAGCTTTAGCTGGGATCTGTTTTGGCCAGTCTGGTATGCAGTAGGACGATTGCCTTTGCTTTTTTTGTGTAGAGGTTTTGTTTCTTCTTTCTGTATTGAACTTGCATCTTATTTTGTGAAGTGAATAGGGTATAAGAGGGTATGGGGCACTCTGGGCTTCTTGCATTATGTGAAAAAGAGATGGGAGAACAGGGTAGTTTGTGGAAATTAAGGACGAAGTTGCATGGTTATGGAAATGTAACTTTCTGTACCTTTGAGACATTATCTGTGTTGCTTATTAATTTTTTGTCTGCCTATTTTGTCTCCTGTTGGAAAGAACCTCACTCTTATTCTGTGTTTGTAGAGGGCCCAGAACTGATTGGGGCCTCAGGGTGCCACTGTATGAAATCATTTTGACCGCCTATTACTTCTATTATCACTGCCTGCATTCTAAAAAATAAGAACCTATATTTTTATCTTTCCTCAACCCCTGCTCTAATAACCTGGCTTTGAATAGAAACCTTTTCTTGGTGGGTTCTGTAGCTGTAGGCTTTGGTAACCCTAATGTAGTTGAACTATAAAAAGCACATACAATAAATAAGCAGTATAGTTGATGAGGCCCTAAAGAGGACAGTAACTCTGATGTTCAACTTACAATACAAAAAAAACAAGGCACACAATCTAAGCTGAATACCAAAGCCAGCCCTGAAGGATTCCAGTGATGTATCATTGCTTGTACTACCGTGTTTCCCCGAAAATAAGACCTACCCATAAAATAAGCCCTAGCAGGATTTCTAAGCATTTGCGCAATATAAGCCCTACCCCGAAAATAAGACCTAGTGATGGGCGTGGCTATGCAGAGTATCTGCACAACCCATGCACCCCGAAAATAAGACATTCCCCTGAAAATAAGCCCTAGGGTGTCTTCTTGAGGAAAAATTAATGTAAGACCCTGTCTTATTTTCGGGGAAACATGGTAGGTGGAGTAGGCTTCCATAGAGAGCCACATGTCTATCATGGAAAGAGTTGCCAGGATTTTCTAGTTTTAGTTGTTGGAATAGACTTCTATGCTGCATTCATTGTAGGAGCCCTGTTTGTGGAGTTCCTATATAGACAATCACACAGTTAATGCTCTGAAGCAGGGGTACTGACCAGAAAGTGATTCAGTCCAGTCAATATGTGATTCGCTGGGTTGGAGAAGTTGAATCGCTACAGGTTCTTTTTAGCATAAAGATTCTGTGACCTAATGGAATGAGAATATTACATAAGACATGGAAGAAGGGGATACAATGAGGAAAGAAAACAGAAAACAAAGACCACAGAAACAGGAGGCAAGAGGAAGAACTTGCTGGAGTGTACAATAGAAGAGCCGAAGAAGAGGAGAACTGAAAGTGAGCAGATGAGTAGTCAGTGGGTGACATGAAAGAAAGAAGAGGATGCCAAGAAAAGTGGAGTGATTAGAGGGGAATGAAAGGAGATGGTTAACAACTTAATTCCAGGAGCCTGCTTGAACTCTCACTTCAGTATCTTGATTTTTGATGCCACCATTCTAAGGGTGTGGTTAACAAGAGAGGTCAAAGGTGGGTTTTATTCACCTTTTGCCTATCAGAAAGGTGGTAATTTTAATTCACAGAGCACAAAGGATGCATCTACACTGGCAACTTAGGTCGACTTAAGGACGCCTAAGTCGACCTACACAAAGCTGCATTCACACTCAGCTTTTATTAAGTCGACTTAAGCGCTTCCTTAAGTCGACTTAATAACAGCTTAAGTCGACTTAACGCCACTTCTGAAGGTTGACTTTAAGCCAGTGTAGACGGGGAGTAGTGCTAAGTCAACCTTATTAAGTCGACTTAAAGCGAGTGTAGACGGCTATGTCTACTGTTAAGTCGACTTAACAAGGTCGACTTAAGTCAACTTAAAGTGTAGCCACTCTGTTAAATCGACTTAACAAGGTTGACTTTAAGGCGACTTCAAGTCGACCTTGTTAAGTTGACTTAACAGAGTCGACTTAACTTTACAAGTGTAGACATAGCCAAAGTGTGCAAAATTTTAACCTGCAATATGTTAGTGTACCTTATCAATTAAGAATGGCATTTCAACTCAACTGTCCTATTCTTGTAGATTTGTCAGACCTTTGGAAGCAGTATAGTGTAATTTTGATTATTTAAATTAATTCATTCTTTCCACTGGGATTTAATGGTTCCTGTGAAGCAATTATGATGTTCGTGCAAGTGTATGAGACACTACCTGTCAAAGAGTACTGGGGGAATCATTGATATGCAGATTGCTGACCTGAGCAACTAAAAGCTCTAAGGGAGTTGTTATGGTCTGTCACATCAATAAGTACTTAGGGACTCTTTAATATATGGATTATTGGAACAGTAAGAAGGGTTGCAGTCCATTGTGTCAGTGCAGCTGTTTCATATGTGCACTGAGATATTACACTAAACAGTTTTACAAAAGCCATTGAAAAGCAGTGACAAGAGTCATTATTTTAAGTTATATAAGCATCTTTTTCAATTTTCTTTGCTAAAACTACACTTGATGGCAATAATCCAGATCCTGGATTTATTAATTGTGGAGGTTCCATTTTGAAGTTATACAGGAGGTGTGCAAAAAGATCCCCAAACTAGTATTACTTATTGATCATGTTTATTATGGTAGTGCCTAAGGATCAAGGAAGAATGAGGCTCCATTGTGTTAAGCATTGAACAAACTGTAGTAAAAAGTTTACAGTCTCAATAGACAAGACAAACAGGATGTGGAAAGGGAAGTGACACAAAATCAATGTGAACAATGTACTAACAGTGAACATCATTTTAGTTCAACAATTTGGGGGGTGGGATGCAGTTAGTTAGGAGGATCAGTTAAACAGAAAGAAAAGGGAAATGGGAGTACACAGGGCTGGATGGTAGAGAAGTGGATAAGAGTGGCAGCTATGGAATGAAACTGAGTTGAAGAGGCTGGGCGGGAGAAGGTCGGAGCAAATACCAATCAGCACAGGGCAAAGAAGGTTCAGTCAAAACTATAGAAAGTTCTCTGAATGCCTTTGTCTGGTAAGGTTCCCCCCCCTCCCCACCCCCCCAGAGTAAGTTGTCTCCATTCTGGCAACTGAAAATGTGGGACTTTACCCACAAAAGCTCATGTGAAAAATAAATTTGTTAGTCTTTAAAGTGCCACAAGGCTCCTCTTTTGTTTTGCTGAACTAGACTAACACAGCTACTCCCTTGGAATTTGTCATATTTTCTTTCTTTGCCACCCTATCTGCAACTTTAGATCTGAAGAACCATTGAGAACTTGTTCCTGGCCTCAGATTGGACATGGAAAGTTTTAACATGGAGCAAATGTTGGTACCCTAAACATTTCATTGATGGGACTTCATAGAACTAGTTAGATTAGTTGTTTACAGCTGCATTATAAGCTTTTAGGAACTTATAACAAAGGCCAAAAGATCTTTGATCTTGTGATCACTTTTTATCTTCTATTGTTTGTGAATTTTACTGTTTAAAATGAGGAGCACTAGTAGCACTGTATTGAGACTGCCAGCTGGCAATCTCAGATTCAGTCATGAAGTTGGATTCTTTTGTGCTGTTCTCAAGAGAGACAAAGATTTGGTTCAGTTACTGTGCTAGATGTGCTGCATTCATTCCTCATTTTTTCTATAAATGCATGAGTATGGATGGCTGTCTCTGACAGAAGGGAAAACTTTTACATAAGATAGCCACATTGATTTGCTTGAGATAGGATTCTGCATGTAAATGAGTGGTATTGGATTTTGGTAAAATTGGTAACCTCACACGTAAGTTGTCATAAACCCAAAATGTTAGCTATCACAACGGGTTTAGTGATAATGCAGTAATCCAGAGGAGATCACTTGTCATTTGTTTCTTTTTTTAAAGCACTTACGTTGGCACTTCCAACTATGGTTGGCTAGAAATTGAATTCTGTTTTGCAAAAAAAAAAAAAAAAAATTGAGATTTTGATTTTTCATTTCTCATTGGGGGCGGGGGGTGAAGGCCTTTTGAAAATTTTCACAAGAAAACAAGAGCGAGAACAAGAATTTATAAACTCTTACACCAGAATAGCCCATAACGAGGCCATTCATGTTAGATATGGAAGATGCACGTATAGGGCCATGCTGTCCCTCATTCAGAGCATGGACTTTGAACCCTAGTCTTCCACATCTGAGGTAATGGCTATTCTGGGGGGGGGGGGGGGGGGAGGTGGGGGAAGGATCTCTGTCTCTTTCTCTTCCCTCTTCCCCAATTTGGAACCTGAAAACCCTTTCAAACTTTTATGGTGAGACAGACCAAAACTAAAAATATTGTATTGTTTGTTGGATTCAACATTAGGATGCCAGACAGCCAGTCTGTCAGAATAACCGGTGCCAGTTGTGGTTGGGGAAGGAGTAGGAACAGGAAGGAGTTGGAGCAGAAGTAGGAGCAGGCCTGGGCTGGGGTAGGACTGCAAACAGGAGGAGGCATAGGCTGGAGCAGTCTTTCAGAACTACCAGGCAGCTGGGAGTTCTTCCAACTAGGTAGAAATTTTGCGCAGACTGGAGTGGCTGCTTCCATTAGGCACCTATATACTTGTCTTGGGGTCACATGCTTAGGCCCTTACCTGTAGATTGGCTGGAACCTAGTTGATTGCCTGTCATAGGATTTGCAGGTGATTACCTCAGATGACTCACAAGCTCAGACTCAGGGCAGGTCCACACCAGAAGCGCCACTGTAGGTTATATGCTGAACATGCTATATGTTGATGAAGAGCATTCTCCCTTGGGCATAATTACTCTACTTCCCCAAGAGGCAGCAGGTATGTTGATGGGAAACCATCTCCTGCTGGGATAGCACCAGTGTGGACAGAGCTTATGTTGCTGTAACTTACATCACTCAGGGAGCTGTCTTTTTATACACCTGAGTGACATAATTTAGGTCGACTCAAGACATGCCCTCAGAGATGACTCATCACACTGTCCCATTAACTACTATTGCTCCATTGTGGTGGTACTGCAAATGTTTTTCCTCTTTTATTTTTCTACTGTCTGTGAACCCATGTTTCCTACTGTGAACTGACAAGACACAACTCTGACAGTCATCCAGAAGTCAGCCTTTCTTACTCCCTGAAATAAACAGCTACTGAATTAAATCAAATCATTCTGGTTCAAGCATAGTTTAAAATACTGGCCCAAATTTTGAAAAAGGAGCACATTAGTATTCATGTACCTGGGCATCAAAAACTCCCAAAGCTTGCACTCAAGTTGAGATTCCATATTCACACCCTATACACATGCATGCATGCTACCCCAGTTTGTATGCTCTTGAATCAGATAAGTGCAAAATGCTCACATACTCATGCGTGTCTATTTGAACATTGCTTAGAAGAGCCTTTCTCACAGTGTTTCAGTCTGAAACTGTGAAGAACACAGCCAACAAGCAGAAATTATTAAATGGAAGGAAACTTAATTTTAAAGGAACAAGCAAAAGTTTGAATCTGTTTTTATTTATATCCAACTGGTTCATATAACTGTAGTCCATTGGACCAGTTCTTACGGTTTCTACTTGTTGCTCCATTGGAAGTGGCAGCACAGAGACTATATTTTTTAAATAATTTTGTTCTCTTCAGAGCATCATTGGAACTTGTTTCAGAGGTTAATCATGTTGTAATAAGGTAAAGCTTACACTGTTCTTGCATGATTAAATTTTACTAGTATGTGAGCTGCTTGTCAGCATGCATGGCCAGTCTCAAGCCAAAGTTTATCACAAATTCCCTGATTCAAGAAAGCCTAAATGTATATGTACATTTGCTATATCCTGTGCCTGGGGCAATATAGTCACACAGATTAGGCAGGCCTCTTGTCAAGATGTACAAGCATCTGTGCTTCTAGCTTTAAACAATGATGAAATATTTAAAGTATTATCCTGTGTGTATTTTATGAACTGTTCCAACACTGAATAACATTAATATAATGTTGGTGAGGTTTTATAGACTTTTTATATATATGCAGGCCAGATTTGTCTTAAATGTGCTTCAAGTGGGCCATATATGCCGTAAATCAAAATACTAGGGAACTCTCGCACCATTGTGGAACGCTGGGTATGCAAGACTGCACTCGCTGGGTATGCGAGATCTCAGCGAGAGAGAGTGTGGTCCCATGGAGCACAGTCATGGGCCAGATGGCAGAGTTTCATGGGCTGCATGTTTGACATCCCTGCCTAGGTGCTGAAACAGTGTATGTGAGTTTTTGCCTGCAATAGATAATACTGTTTCACTAAAATACAGGTCCAGATTCATTGGCCTCAGTGGGGTTATACCAATGCTGAATTTTCCTCAGTTTTAAAAAAAATAATTAATGTGAGAAAAAGCTTATTCTAAACTTCAAGGGAAAATTGCCTTTAAAGGGTTTTAAAACTTTCACATGTGTTTGTTTACATCTGAAAGACTGTTGTGTAGATGAAGCATAAAATTGCAAGGTTGGTGTTGTCAGAATTTGAAACATGATTTTTCCATTTGTGTTAAAACTAAAATAAAAACTCAATTTTCCAAGTACACATTCTCAAACTCCTGAAAAGCTGTCAGGTTAGTGTTAGTCCCATTACTACTTCATATCTGTCACTGGGGAAAGTATGCGAACATGAGGAGCACACATTTATGCTCGTACTATTAGAGGAAACCCACTATAAACATCCTCATGGAGTCTGTAAATCATCCCCCAGTGCACAAAACACATTTTAAGATTAATGTTTTAAGTGAACAAGGAAGAGAAGAAAGTAGTGTATCTTGCTTAGAATTTTACTTTTTAAAATGTTAGCTGATCCCCTAAGTGTTCCGTGTTTTATTATACTCAGTATAGTCATCCAGAATAATCTGATTTACATTGCAATATAATTTAACACTGAAATAATTAAGCAATCACAGATTTAGATTTTTTAATTTACTAATGGTTTTGTGGACTAATGTGGAGCTTTTTTCCTACTGTATCCAGTAACAAAGGACTGAATTTGGGTTTGGTTCTGTATGAATTCAAAGCTGATGTCCTTGTGTGGTAGCTTTCTAAAGGGTAAATACTACTCTTTGCTTCTGAGATCAGAATGAGTGGTAAGGACTTATTGGGAGAGCAGTTTAGGCTTTTAGGTTGAAGTTTATTTTTCTGCTCAGGCCTCAGAAGTTCCTGGACCTAGGTTACTTATTAAAAGAAATATGGGTCACTATGCTTTTATGCAGGATAGGTCCATCAGTGGCTGTTACCTTAGATTGTCGGGGATGCAATGCCATGCTCTGGGTGTCCCTAAAACTCTGACTGCTAGAACCTGTGACTGGATGACACACGATGAATTGCTTGATAATTGCCCTGTTCTGTTCTTTCCCTCTGAAGCATCTGTCACCAGCCACTGTTGGAAGACATGATACTTGGCTAGATAGACCACTAGTCTGACCCAGTATGGCTGTTCTTATAAAATTTTATTGCAACTCTTAAACAACATCAAGAAAACAGTTCACTGAATTCTGACATATATTAATAATACTAAACAAAAAATGGACCATTACAACAATCAAATGAAGATCAGATTACATTAGACTCAATATAGGATTCTAATTAAATCATCAATTTAGTTAAATCAAACTAATACTAAAAATAATCATTCTTTTTAAATTCTAAAGAGGGTTTTGAAAGGTGAGCTGTCTGATTATAAATCTTAACAAAAAGTATTTGCAAAAACCAATCAAATCAATGATTTATAAGTTGGTCAAAGGATTTATACTGAAATCATATAATACGATGTTTACACCACAATCTCAGAAACAGTTATAAAATTCTCCGCCCCCCCACCCAGAATTCTGTTCTTAGGCAGTAGCTAACCCTTTCCTTATGCCTCCCCTCCATCAACAACAGAGACATTAATATACAGTTTGTAAAGAGCCTTCTTCATAAGAAGAAGCGTGATAGCCATTATCTAACGGAAATTACAGATGATAATTTTAAGTCTCTTAGGACTTTTAAATATAGAACACATTCTAATAAATAATTTTATGAGACCGTCTTTAGGGCTGGGTTGAACCTGGAGGGTATATTTCTGGTGCCTTCCCCATGTGGATTTTATGGGTGTTAATACATTTATACACACAACCATACTTTACACCCTGAAATGAAAGAATATATAAAGGGAGGGGCCTCTCTCACCTAATAAAAACAGAAAAAGGGGAACCAATTTGTAAGATAATTGGGTTTGTGAACTCCAGTTCTTGCACTTCTCTGGACTCTTGTGAAATAGAAACTGGCACTGGACTCAAGAAACAAGACAGTGTTCTTCTATGGGTGAAGTACTTCTTGATAGTGGACCTTATTTGAGGACAGAGACTAGTCGAAGACTGGCATTGTCAGGAATGAAAGCCTGCAGCAGAGCCTGGAATCTGCTAGCTAACCACAGATGAAATCCTAATTGGCCAGATCGCCTGATTGGTTGAGCAGCGTGGCCAGAACTGATTTTAAGCCACTTGGCCAGGGCCATGGGGGGGGGGGGTGTTGGTGGCAGGGAGCCAGGGCCACAGCGGGTAGTCATGGGGGCTTATAGGAGTCCCTGCAATGGGCCTTTGCCAAGGGCCTCCAATTGCCTAAGGCTGCCTAGTGTGAGAGATAGCGGGCACCCCACAGAACCTACAAGTGCAGCTAGATGCCCTGCAGGCACGAAATGTTATGCTGCAGGCACAGGCTCTTTTACCTATGACTCCTCCGCTGGGGACCTAAAATTCCCCTGCTGGACAAGATTGGCAGTGACCATAGCCACTTCCACTGTTTAATGCCAATTCATATTCCTACTGCACCTACAGTCCTTCCCCACTGATCAGTATCAGGTGGGACTTATCATTAGCCTGCTGATCAAGGAGACATTGGCTTGGGTCTTCCTGCTCCTGGAAAAATCTAGCCCTCCCATGAACTGGTTTGGGTATTTTGTTGAAGTTGTGGCAATAATTTTTGTTAAGACAAGTCATAGGTGTGCAGTGGAGGCCATGAACCAGAATCTGCAGCATGGTTGCCAGCCAGGTGCTAATTTTGCCGCAGAGTTTCAACATCTGGTAGTTGACACTGCATGGACTGAGGCTCCATAATGCTACTGCCTCCAGATCAGTCTAGAAGATGAGATCAAAGATGATCTAATACTAGTGGAGTTAGTGGCTGGTCTGGATGCTTTGATTGAGCTCACTGTTAAGATTGATGATGCATGACAGAACGCTGCTTAGTAAGAAGGTTGATGTCCTGACCCCTACCAGTTTCATAAAATCTGGTCTGCCAATACCCAGAACCCTCATCCCAGGCCAAACTCATGCAACCCAGTCTCCCTTTAGAACAAAAAAACCATATATATGGCCATACTGGCCATACTGGTCCAGATCAATGATCCATCTAGCTCAGTATCCTGGCTTCCAGCAGTGGCCAGTGCCTCATGCTTCAGAGGGAATGAACAGAACAGAGTAATTATCAAGTGATCCATCTGTGACCGGGGCCTCCTGGAATACCCTTCTGGATGTGCAAAAATCAGGGCAAAAGCTGCAAAACTGGGAGCCAAACTCCCCACACACTGATGGGTGGTACTTAAACCAGTCTCCCTATCGGTCACAAACAGGCTTCTGGCACCCCACACCAGGTACCAAGAAATCTGCCCAAAATAGAAACAGCTCCCTTTATTGCACTCCAGCTCCTCCGGCTCCCACCTAGCCACACGGTCCTTTAAAGAAATAGGTTCTCCTGACCACCAAAGGGCCAGTCACAGCACACAGGACAATATAGGTTTGGATCTTACCCAAAATACCACACTGGTAACCAATCCTTTAGCAACTACAACTAAAGGTTTAATATAAAATGAAAAGAAGCAAAGTATGACGTGGTATACCTTGACTTTAGCAAGGCTTTTGATACGGTTTCCCACAGCATTCTCATCGGCAAGTTAAGGAAGTATGGGTTGGATGAGTGGACCATAAGGTGGATCGAAAACTGGTTAGATCAACGGGCTCAGCGGATAGGAATCAATGGCTCGATGTCTGCTTGGCAACCGGTAACGAGTGGAGTGCCCCAGGGGTCAGTCCTGGGGCCGGTTCTATTCAACATCTTCATTAATGATCTTGATGATGGAATAGACTGCGTGCTTAGTAAGTTTGCGGATGACACCAAGCTGGGGGGGAATGGTAGATACTCTGGAGGGCAGGGACAGGATCCAGGGAGACTTGGACAAATTGGAACACTGGGCCGAAAGAAACCTCATGAGGTTCAACAAAGACAAGTGCAAAGTCCTGCACTTAGGACGGAAAAATCCCATGCACTGCTACAGGCTGGGGACCGATCGGCTAAGTAGCAGCACTGTAGAAAAGGACGTGGGGGTTATGGTGGACGGGAAGATGAATATGGGCCAACAGTGTGCCCTTGTTGCGAAAAAGGCCAATGGCATATATAGGCTGCATCAGTAGGAGTATTGCCAGCAGATCGAGGGATGTGATAATTCCCCTCTATTCGACACTGGTCAGGCCGCATCTGGAATACTGTGTCCAGTTTTGGGCTCCCCACTCCAGAAAGGATGTGGACAAATTAGAAAGAGTCCAGCTCAGGGCAACAAAAATGATTAGGGGGCTGGGGCACATGACTTATGAGGAGAGACTGAAGGAACTAGGCATATTTAGTCTACAGAAGAGAAGACTGAGGGGAGATTTGATAGCAACCTTCAACTACTTGAAGGGTTGCTCCAAAGAGGAGGGAGCTAGGCTGTTCTCAAGGGTAACAGAGGACAGAACAAGGAGCAATGGTTTCAAATTACAGCTGGGGAGGTCAAGGTTGGATATTAGGAAAAACTTTCTCACTAGGAGGGTGGTGAAGCATTGGAATGGGCTATCTAGGGAGGTGGTAGAATCTCCATCTTTGGAGATTTTTAAGGCTCGGTTAGACAAAACCCTGACTGGGGTAATTTAGGGGGAGTGGTCCTGCTTTTTAGCAGAGGGTTGGACTAGATGACCTCGTGAGGTCCCTTCCAACCCTATTATTCTATGATTCTATGAGAGATGTTAAAGGGTCAAAGTGAATCACATACATACAAATGATTTAAAGTTCATGTAAAGCAGTTTGCAGGCTTGTTCCTCTGGAGTTTGCAGGCTTGTTCCTCTGATAAACACCCAGCACCTGGGTGGGTCTCAATCCTTTGTCCAGTCTCAGAGGAATAGTTCCAGAGATGGGTGTTGGCTGTAGACTGGGGACTTGAGAACAAGGTGGAGTCGGGGCTGCTACCTTTTATCACCTCTAAGCCTTCTCCATGCTGTGTGCAGTTCTTTCCAATCAAAATGGAGTTGAGTCACATGTTCAAGTCCTAGTGGCTCAACAGGTTTCTCCTTTGGCCCATTGTACTGGGGAGCTTCCTTAATGGGCCATTAAGGGGACAATGGCTGGGTAGACATTCAGGCTGGGGGAATTGCCCCAAACTCACACAAGTTAAAATATAGATATAACAATCTTATTCCTAACTTCTAATACAAATACAATTCCTACACATAAACTATATAATCATTCCCAACAAATTACTACCTTTCTGTTGACACCAAACATGGCATAGTTCCTATGAATTATACAAATTATAAAATATGAATACAAAATAATATCATAAATGGTTCCCTAAATCCAGGCAGCGTCACACCATCCTCTGTCATCCAGTTCCAAATTCTAGCAGTTGGAGGTTTAGGAATACCAACAGCATGGGATTGTGTCCCTAGACATATTAGCTAATAATCATTGATGGTCCTGTCATCTGTCAAGTTATCTAATTCTTTTTCTAACCCAGTTATGCTTTTGGCTGTCACAATATCTCCTGACAACAGTTTCCACAGGTTGACTGTGTATTGTGTGAAGAAATACTTCTTTACGTTTGTTTTAAACCTGCTGCCGATTAATTTTATTGGGTGACCCCTGTTTCTTGTGTTATGTGAAGGGATAAATACACTTCCTCATTTGCTTTCTTCACTCCATTCATGATTATATAGACCTTTATCATATCTCCCCTTCATTATTTTTTCTAAGATGAACCATCCCAGTCTTTTAATTGCTCCTCATAGGGAAGTAATTCCATATCCTTAATAATTTTTATTTTCCTGCTCTTCTCTTTTTCCAATTTTAATATAACTTTTTTTAAACGGGACAACCAGAACAGCCACACAGTATTCAAGGTGTGGATGTACACTAGAGTTATTTGATATATTTTCTGCCTTAATATCTATACTTTTCCTAATGGTTCCTAGCATTCTTTTAACTGCCACTGCAAATTGAGCAGATGATTTAGGAGAACTATCCTCAATGTGACTCCAAGATCTCTTGAGCCAGGTATCTTAATCAACTATTTTAAGCCTTCTATTCGGGGAACAGTAACATGTGTTTGTATGTGTTTACATACCCAACCAACACAGTATGAATTTCAGCCTGAATATTCACAAGCTGTGAACAATATTCTGACAAAGAAAAAGCTGAAGAAATTTGAGTAATTTTGAATAATGACAAATTGCATGATTTGTTCACAAACTGGGAGCAGAATATGTATCTGTTACATAGCTTATTCATTATACTTTGTTTGGTCTGCTGCATCCATGATTGCATCATCACTAACCTAAGCATGTAAATTCTACAGAGGTCATGTTAGCGCATGACAAACATTGAAATAGTCAGGACTCATCATACATATGATGGAAAAAATTTGTTGCAAAACCATGAGAAATAACACTTAAGTTAAAGATAGAAATAGATGTTGAAATATGTGAGCTATGTTGCTGAATCAACATCTTAGATGACTCTACACACAATGCACAGAGTGGATCTCTTAGTACACAAGCTATATTATGACTTAATTAGCGTCACAGAGACTTGTTGGGATACATCTCATGACTGGAATATTGGTATAATGGGCTCTAGCATATTCAAGACGGTAAGGCACTGAAAAAGGGAGGAGATGTTGAAACATGCATCAAGAACATATATACTTGTTCTGAGGTCCACAAGGAGGTGAGAGGTAAACCAACTGAAGGTGTCTGGGTGAAGATAAAAGAGAGAAAAAAACAGTGGCAATTTCATGATAGAGGTCTGCTATAGATCACCAAATGAAAGGTACATGAGGCATTTCAAGAACCAATAACAGAAATAGCTAAAGCACAAGGCCTTGTAGTAATGAGGGACTTTACCCAGTTGTTTGATTTAAAAGTAATAAAGCGAAACACAAAATCACCAATAAGTTCTTGAAATGTAACTGGGGCAATATTTTGTTTCAGAAGATAGAGCAAGTAACTGGGAGGCAGCCATTTTAGACTAGATTCTGACTCAGGTTGGTCGCAAATTTGAGTGAATCTCATCATGAAATGATAGATTTCATATTCTAAGGAATCATAGAATAATAGGGTTGGAAGGGACCTCACGAGGTCATCTAGTCCAACCCCCTGCTAAAAAGCAGGACCACTCCCCCTAAATTACCCCAGCCAGGGTTTTGTCTAACCGAGCCTTAAAAATCTCCAAAGATGGAGATTCTACCACCTCCCTAGATAGCCCATTCCAATGCTTCACCACCCTCCTAGTGAGAAAGTTTTTCCTAATATCCAACCTTGACCTCCCCAGCTGTAATTTGAAACCATTGCTCCTTGTTCTGTCCTCTGTTACCCTCGAGAACAGCCTAGCTCCCTCCTCTTTGGAGCAACCCTTCAAGTAGTTGAAGGTTGCTATCAAATCTCCCCTCAGTCTTCTCTTCTGCAGACTAAATAAGCCTAGTTCCTTCAGTCTCTCCTCATAAGTCATGTGCCCCAGCCCCCTAGTCATTTTTGTTGCCCTGCGCTGGACTCTTTCTAATTTGTCCACATCCTTTCTGTAGTGGGGAGCCCAAAACTGGACACAGTATTCCAGATGTGGCCTGACCAGTGTCGAATAGAGGGGAATTATCACATCCCTCGATCTGCTGGCAATACTCCTACTGATGCAGCCTAATATGCCATTGGCTTTTTTTGCAACAAGGGCACACTGTTGGCTCATATTCATCTTCCCGTCCACCATAACCCCCACGTCCTTTTCTACAGTGCTGCTACTTAGCCGATCGGTCCCCAGCCTGTAGCAGTGCATGGGATTTTTCCGTCCTAAGTGCAGGACTTTGCACTTGTCTTTGTTGAACCTCATGAGGTTTCTTTCGGCCCAGTGTTCCAATTTGTCCAAGTCTCCCTGGATCCTGTCCCTGCCCTCCATAGTATCCACCATTCCCCCCCAACTTGGTGTCATCCGCAAACTTACTAAGCACGCAGTCTATTCCATCATCAAGATCATTAATGAAGATGTTGAATAGAACCGGCCCCAGGACTGACCCCTGGGGCACTCCACTCGTTACCGGTTGCCAAGCAGACATCGAGCCATTGATTCCTATCCGCTGAGCCCGTTGATCTAACCAGTTTTCAATCCACCTTATGGTCCACTCGTCCAACCCATACTTCCTTATCTTGCCGATGAGAATGCTGTGGGAAACCGTATCAAAAGCCTTGCTAAAGTCAAGGTATACCACGTCAACGGCTCTTCCCACATCCACAAATCCAGTCATCATACAAGGAAATCAGGTTGGTCAGGCACGATTTGGAAGATCTGAGAACATCATAATAAGGACAATGGACTTCAAGAAAGCAGACCTTAACAAACTGTGAGATGAAGTCCCATGAGAATAAAATCTAAAGGAAGAAGGAGTTCAGGAGAGCTAGCAGTTGCTCAAAGAGACAATATTAGAGGCACCATAGCAAACTACCTTAATATGAAGGAAAGAAAAGAAGACTACTATGATTCAATGAAGAGTTCTTTAATGACCTGGTAATCAGATAGGAATCCTAATTGGAAACATGAACAAATTATTGAGAATGAATACAAAAGAATAGTGGAAACGTGGGGACAGAATCAGGCTAAGACATAAAATGAGTGACGCATAGCACAGGACATAAAAGACAACAAGAGGGAATTCTATAAATGCATTAAGAAAAAGACAAAGATGAAAAAATGTAGGTCCACTACCTAATGAGGGAAGGAGAGCTAGTAACAGATGACATTAAGAAGGCTGAGGTGTTCAATGCCTATTTTGCTCCATTTTTTACTATAATATTTAGATAATTTAGGTGTATTCATGTAGTTAGATCCTGATAAAATTCATCAAGGACTGACTGAAGCAATCTCAAGAAACTTCAGTGATTATTTTGCAAAACTTATAGAAGATGGATGAGGTCCCAGAAGACTGGAGAAGGGCAAATAAGTACCTATCACTAAAAAGGAGAGCAAAGACAACCCAGAGAATAATAGACTAATCAAACTAAATTCTTTGTAAGCATCTAGAGGATAATAGAGTAACTAACAACCAATGATACTCTGTCAAGAACAGACAATGCTAAGCTAACCCAATTTCTGTTTTTGGCAGGGTTATTAGTCTAGTGGATAGGCGTAAAGCTATAAACATTGCTTATCTAGATTTTAATAATGCTTTTGATAATCCCACATGCCATGTTCATGAGCAAACTAGGAAAATATGATGTAGATGAAATTATGTTAACTGTAGATAGGAGAAACATCTGCGCAAGAAAGGAGAGTGTCTACCAAAATGTGATTGGCTTTGGCTCTCAAGATGCTGAGAGCAGATGTATACTGTGAACCTTTCATTCAAACCTTTCTACAGGAAATCATGAATATTTGGGATAGATTTGCTAAAGGAAATCTCTATCCCTCCAAATGGGTCCTCTTGTCATATTTAGGCTGAACCAATGAGTCATGAACATATAAAACAAAAAAAGCCATCAGTATTATGTGTTCTGTGTTGTATTATTTACTGTTTTCTGAAGGATTGACATTGAAGGAAGGATATATGGTAGTTGTGATTCTTCAGAGTCTATATGGTGGAGAAGAAACAGATTTTTTAATGCCCATGGCATGGGATAATGCAAACTCCTTTGGCTGGAATGTGACTCAGATTTTGAATCTGTCTTTTTCCGGTGATGCTCAAATCTTTCACTCTCCAATTTCATTGATCATAGATTGCAGAGGACGCCCTGGTTCAGTGACTGTTATTGTTTGGGAGTGGATGTCATGCTTATCAACAGAATATAGTGTTGTTTTACCAGCCTACCAGTGCACTTATTCTGAAGCTGGTCAGTCTGTCACTCACACCGTCGTAAGTTTCCAATGATGGAACAATGTCGTTCATTTCCTTAACTTCTGGCTGGAAGAGCCTGATCTAAGTTTGTAGTTGGTGAGAATCTCAAACCCAGTTAGGAATGTTTTTACTATACCTTCAGAGTCTATGCAGCAGCTGAAAGATTTAAGTCCAAGTTGTGTCTGACTGTGTAAGTTGGACCTGTGACATTTTGAGACCCTCCTGATTGTCATGATAAAACCTGAGCCAATGTGTTTGAGAAGTTGACTGTATGGATATTGATCTCTATCTCCAGTATAGTGTGTCTTGTGAATTCCAATCCCAGGTTGTACAGAATCTTGCTTAAGAGGGGGGATGTGTGGTAGATTCTAGAGCGCAAGGCTTTCCACATTAAATTTGTCAGAGGACCTCTCATAGTTTTGAAGTTGGATGTGAAGAGCATAGGTATATGTCCTCTCTTCCTTCTCTAGGATCATGCATCACAGAAATAGCTGTGCAGTACCCACTCATGTAAGTCGTACAGCTACGTTTCAGTGATTTATGTCATGATGGGTAATTGATGTAAAGGCTGAACTTCTGCTCAATAGTATGAGCTTTAGTTTACTCAGCTCTTGACCCCTGTTCTAGTTTTGTCAGCCAAAGACAAGCATTTGCTCAATAGACAAAAATTATTCTGTATAACAATAAAACTTCTATTTATATAAATAAGATTAAATGTATATTAAACAAGAACAACCCTGAAAATGGGTCTATGAGTCAGAATCTATGAAGTTGCAAACCTGTGATCTTGCACTTCTGTGACATACAGGTAGCTGCTAAAACATTTTTAAATAATGTCCCAAATGTTAATCTGCTACTTGATCTCTATATTATATCCACCACTCACTCATTAATGCAAGATAACATAAAGAATTTTAAATAATGTATGTGTTTAAAATGTCTTCATTTTTATGTATTTATACAAATATCTGTGTAATGTGTATTATGGATTTTAATAAATGCTTGAAAATGGATTTCTTAATATAGTCATTATGTTTCTGAGCCTGCTAATTCTTTAAGGAAGTGAAGAAAAAATAATGAAACCGTGTTACATAGGTACTTAATTTTTTTTTATCTGTGGTACTACTCTGGTAATTAATGCCTATTTTATGCAAACTAGACTATATCTCTTACTGGACACATTACCGTCAAGAAAATATTACTTGCCTTAATTATCAGTAATGAAGCAGGGATAAGCTGCTCACTTAGATATAATATATCTAATGACCTTTTCAGCTAGAGGTTGTGATGAAAGGTATCAGTTTCGCAAATTATGCCTCATTCAGTTTCTAGCCTTTGTGTAGATTAATGTTTTGAGGATGAGTTTTAAAGTCAGACATAAATTGTTTGGTGTTTAAAATTGATTTAGTGTCTTGCTTTTAGTATACCATTTTCTCCTTTATAAATTAATCCAAACCACAATTTTATCTTCAGGTTTTGTTATAAAAGTCAGTAGTTAAATCTAGGTTTCTCTTACTAAGTACAGCTGTATATTTTTGACAGTGATGACCAGAGGACAGGAAGCACACGTGCACTTTAATAACAAGACATACTTAAAGTTTGAAAAAGCCATAATTTACAGTTACATGTCCATTTTTTTAAAATCTTTGCAAATGAAGTTTATGTAACTAATTTTGTATTTATCTTTCTTAGTGTATGAGCCAACTTACAAAGCATAACATTTCTGAACTTTTGATAGTAATATTACTATCAAGTGGGTTTGCTATGGTAATTTTTATGGTAATTATGTTCTAGTTTGTTCTCTAACAAATAACATTTTCTGATTGGTGTCTGTTTAATTGTTTTTGGTGGTTTTTTGTACTGTAAATAGAAAATGTCTCTCCAAATTTCCAATAACCCATGGTCAAAATCATTAATAGTGTAATTATACTGGCTTCAGTGGCGTTCTACGAGAGATTAATTTGGCCCCTGGTTTGGAATTGAACCTGTTACTTACTGCCGCCTTGGATCATTGTCAGCTAATTCTCAGAGAGTCCAGGAATATAGTGTTTATCCTTTTACCCCAAGAGATGAGGCTATGTGATGAAGTTTCACAACCTGAAATATTGCCATGTACATCAGTAGACCCAAAAACATATGTTGATCTACTATTGTGGTTGATTCATCTCAGATAGGTGCTTGCAATTGCTGTATATACTGTTGCTGCAATTAGATGCATGCTAGAGAAAAGGTTTGAGGATGAAGGGGTTATATTTGTACTGGTATGTGAAAGGAAAAAGGTAGCATGAGTGTATAACATATTTAGCCGCAATATATTTACTGTTCAAAAGAATGATACCTTGTCCATACCATAATAATAAAGTTTTACTGCTACTTTTGCTTTTCCACACCTCATGTAACCTCCAAAGAGTTTCATGAGTTATTGGTCCTTGTTTCCTTGGGACAGAATCGTCAGAGAGGACTCTAGAATGTATGAAGGTGCATAATGAAAGCCGACCTGATGAAGATGCTGTTTTGTCCTCTTTCTTCACTTGATGTGATTTTATGTTATTTGGACACTTTTCCACCCCTAGAAAAGTATATCCGCTCTGAAATTTTATATTGAGTAGATTTTATTTCTTTAAATAGTAATCAAAATCAGATGATAACTTTTTTCAAAGTAATTTAATTTCTCTTTCATTATACTTTTAATGGGATAACTTGTCATGCTGTATTATATAGTACCTAAATCATTTATTTACATTAATATATAATAAGTAAACTGAATTTGTATTGTCATTCTTCGAACTGAATGAAACTGTCATACCAGAAACAGCCTGGTTAGGTATCCTGCTGAGAAATCTCACTTATTCTTAGAAATTTGGCCGTGGTGTTTCTTGAAATGTAGGTAGATCTCAGATGGGGATGTTGGCATTACCAGCAGTACTAATGTAATGCACATTCTGCCCTATCAAAGACCTTTTACTGTTAGGAAACAGTGGAGGAGAGAGGGTATATAAGCAAGCACAGAATGTATTAAGAGCCAAAATCTATTAAAATGTTTATTTACAAATACAGAGGTAAGTGAAAAAAGAAAACTATTAAATAGTGAAACCAGCAATGCACAGTACAGGGGTATGGGATGGTCCAGAGAACCAAGACAAGAGAGGTACCTTTATAGATCAGTATTATAGAGAAATATTTAGTGACTGAGTATGATTGGGAATACCAAAAATACATTGATTCATCTTCATTTAATAGAAGCAAAATTCAGTAATGCTCATAGTCTAAACCACCCCACTGCAGTCACCCCCTCCTCCACTCTAGCAGTACTGCTAGATCATTTTTCAGCTTTGCACTTGCACTCTGTGCTTTCCTTAGGAGTGGAACACCGTCCCAGAGCTGATCTCCTTATCTCTCAGATCTTTCTCCAAGACTCACCTCTGCCAAAAAAAACCTCCCCCAACCAACCCAGCAACAACCAAACAATTAAAAAGTAGCTTGAGTGGCATAAGGGGTTAGTTGTCTTAAGCGTATGTTGATCTTTTTATAGTATTTTTATATACCTCTGCTCCAATGCGTCATATATTAGTTGTGTTATTAGTTTAGTCTTGTGGCAGTGACCATGTATTTGCACAGACCTTAAACTAGTAGGAGCTCATCCCTCCTGGGGCTTTTGGGTACTACTGTAATATAAATATTAAATAATGATTTTATGGTGCTAATATTAATTTGGTCGGTGGTTTATACTTGTAATATAAGGGTTTAGTTAGATTAAAGTTCTCAGTGGAGTGCAGAAGAAATTAGTCAGAGCTCCCACTAATGTTAAAGCTAGTTTAAGGCTAATTTCCCAAGCACCATACTGAAAGTTTAACCATAAAATACATTATGTCTTTATAGTATTGACTTATGACACAGCACTATAATTCTTATTCAAGCAAGTAATGCTTACTTGCTGATATCTTTTATATCTTTTAAACGTTGGAATAAGTTGCCTCGGCAGGTTATGTAATCTCCTACATTGGAGGTTTTTAAGAGCAAGGTAGACAAACAACTGTCAGGGATGGTTTAATGGGAGTACTTGGTCCCGCCATGAGTGCAGGGAACTGGACTCGATGACCTATCATGGTCTCTTCCAGATTCTATGATTCTATTCTATGATTATATATCAAGGGACTACTCACGTGAATAAGAGTTGCAGATTGTCCCCTGAAAATCGAAGGGTTAATAATGGGAGCATGCTAGAGCTCCTTAAAGAGGAGACATGAGAATGAAACATCACATTATAAAAGAAGACATGTAATAAGACTGTACTTATAGTTGGATTTTAACCTTTATAATATTATTAGGGAAACCCTTTAAACATGTGATAATATAATGACAGAAGTGATTGCTGTATTAAATTATTGTTTCCTGAGCCAGCAAGTCAGTGCTTCTACAGGAATAGTTCGTGTCTACATGTGTCTCAATCAATAACACAGACACAAAAATCAGAAATAGTAGAACTGCCAAATGATTCCAATATGACTAGATTTGATATAATATAGAAATAGTAATTACTTATATCTGACAAAAATGTATTCGTCTGCTCATAATATACATTGTGTTGCCATTTTCTGATGCATATTTTAAGTAAGTACACTTTTTTAGAAAAGGAACCCAGTGCATAGCTGCTTTTAAATATTTGTATATCTTAAATGACCCTTCTTTTATCATTTTTATGCCATAAATGTACCATAAATAGATATTATAGAAGCAAGGTTAACATATCTGAAGGTAATAGAAAATCTAACCTCAAAACACAATACTCCTTATTTGTTTTGTTGAACTAAGCAGACATAGCTACTCCTTCGGAACTTGACAAAAACTGCTGTTTCCTTTGTTGGATTGGCCTGAAAACCACTCTTATGCTTCATCTTTCCCTATTCTTTAGTACATACAGATTAGTGATGAATTTCTTATTTCAAGATATTAATGTCTTGGAGAACATTTAAGTGCTTTAGATGCAAAACAACTTTAAAACACAGAGGTCTATGTTCTGCAGGTTTTGAAAACCATTGTATATGTTCCCATTTCACTAAAAACAAATATAGTTGTGGTAAAAGTGCTCTAAAAATTAACTTGAAATTTCAGGAGTACTCTTCACACAAGGGTAAGTAGCTCACAGCTTTGTGGAAGGGAAGGGGACACAGATGCCAGGTTTTATAGGACAGTCCCTATATTGGGGACTTTGCCTTATGACAAAGTCTTCATATCATCTGAGAGAGAAGATTTGTCTGGAAAGTCAAGGTCCTTCCCCAGATATCTGAGGAACTGCATGTGGACAGGCAACTCTATGCTGTTGCGATTGTTCCTCAGCAGGATAAGTCAGTAAGAAGTCATCCTTCCATGGTTTGTTTCCATTGATGCACGCTTCCTTTGTAAAAGCTGGTAAAGGTGAAGAGGGGAAGTTAACACTGTAAGAAACAGCATTAACTTCCCCTCAAATGCTATTATGACTCAAGATTTTCTGTGCATAGTGCAATAAAATTACACTGTGTTTTACAAAAGACTTTTTTTTGTCCTGAGGATCTTAAAATCTAAGACAGAACAAAAGACATGACAGCTTTCAAGAGCGGATGAGGAGATTTTTATTGATGTAAAGAGAGGAGGGATTATATGAAGAGGTTGAAAGGAGGCAAGTGTGGGTGCTTGGTGGATGGGAACAGGGAGGCAGTTATAGGCATAGGAAACAACATGACAGAAGGTATGAAATAGAAAATAGTGAAAGGAGATGAGAGAGAAGTAAAATAATGGAATGGAAAAGAATACAGAGACAGGAAGGAGTATTGAGCAATATGAGAACAGAGAAGTAAGTAGAGAAAGAGGACAAGAGCTTAAATTTGATGAGGGAGAGAAAAAACTATTGAAAGTATTCAGAGTGCAGGTGGACAGATTTGACCACTGGAAATAGAAGATGACTGTAGCAGCAGCATTACCCCCTGACAAGAGAGGTGACAAGCAGGAAAGCCAAACACTGTATCAAAGAAAACCAGATTAGAGATGACAGTAGCATTGACAATGATTGTCTAATTCAGGGCAGTGAGCAAAAGATGAATTTTGGTGGTGTAAAAGAGGAAGAAATGAGAACTCAGCAAGTGACTGGATTCATTGCAAGAGAAGAGACAAATATTACAGTGCAGCAATGGATTGGGAAAATAGGATGTATAGTACAGCGATAGCATTAAGTGGTCTACCCAGAGTATTATGGGTTGGTGCCATGCTCCATCCCTCTATTACGTCCTGTTTTTTAAATTCCTATTTCCCTCCCCACTCTATTGTACTGCAGTTGAATAAAGCAGCAAGTTCCGAGCCTGGAATGCTATGAGTAAAGTATTACTTTTTGTTGAATTAAGCAGACCTTTTACAAAAGGAAGGAAAACAAAGTTTTCATTGGAGATACACAAGGGAGGTGGAGGAAGAAAGTTTATTTCTGTAGGGAGATCAAATTTGAGATGCTAATTTGACATCTGTGTGGAGAGGTCTACAGAAGATCAATCATTTGTCATTTTCCTATATGCCGTTCGGAAGTGGTTTCAGTTCTTATGAATCTTGAACTTGGACACCGATCCTGCTTTCTGAGATGTTGCTACTGCTCTCATGTCTTGGTGGGGATAAAGATTCAGATGTTTGGCAAAATGATAGTTATTCCAAATTTGTATACAATTTGCTTTTTTCCCCATGGACAAAGAAGCTGCTAATACAGTGTGAGTCATTTAAAGAGTAAACAGTTGGTCTTGCAAATAACAGTAAGTTTACAGTATATATGTAAAATTATAGCAATTATTTTTATTGTATGCTTCTGAAGTCCCAGAGCCACAGAGGCAAAAATATAGACAATATTCTTGTAAAGCCCTTGTGCCCATGGAACATCAAGGGAGGCAAAAGTAAGGAAAAAGGAGCCAGAAGCCTACAATAGTGTCTGGGGTCCATTTTTTAAACAGCTTTATGTTAAAACCAAAATTTTATAGTTTACAGATTTGTAATTTGCTATTGCAGTAGCATAGTTAGAAACATGCCAAACATCATATCTAATGTCGTTGTTTACAGAAGAAAAGACCCATGAAAGGCCAGTTAGAATCTTATAAAATAAGCGCAAGGGCAAGCTGCAGAAGATGGTAAAATAATGGAAGCAAGTTCAGCGAATATATTGTATATCGTTTTTAAAAGGAAAAAAATAAAATAAGCTGATACTGGCTATATATCCAGTAGCCTGGTTGATGTGGAAATGAATGAAGCATTTCTGTAATATAGTATCAATAAATATGACTTTAAATCAGCTTCATGAACTAAATGGAATGTACTCTAGTGTTTAAGAAGGAGTATGTAGTTAAGATCTGTAGCTGAGAAATAAAAGATTATTATTATAGATGTGTTTAAGATACTGGAATTTTTCAAATAATGGCTGTTTTCAAAACACGAGTAAGGTAGGTTCAAGAAATCCTGGCCCTGCCATCAAATGGGAATGTCATGCTAATAATTGTATCAAACCTCTTTTCATTCTTCAGAGTGTATTGTGTGGCTTTACGCTGTTTGTAAACTTGAAAGCATTAACTTCCACTTTCTCAACCATATACTTCCATTTTGTCAGAACAATGCTGATGCTGGGTACCATGAGTAAAGCAAAGTTACATATTTATAGCCATTGCCTCTGATAAAGACAACTGTCCCATCCACTTTCTCTCTACCTTATTTAACTGAATCACTGCAGCAAAGTGCTGTTTATTATTTGTGAAGTACAAAAAATAAATCAAATCTAAGAATTCAAAGAAAGAATCCCAAATTTCTGTGAAGGTTGATGAAATACTCCAAGAAAAATTGCATATTTTTCTTATGGGTCTTATGTTAACTTTAGATACGAGAAACCTCTGCACAAGAAGACAAGGAGTGTCTACCAAAATGTGATTGGCTTTGGCCCTCAAGATGCTGAGAGCACATGAATCTGGGTGAACCTTTCATTTAGTCTAAAGGAAATCACAAATATCTGGAATAGATTTGCTATCTATCCCTTCACAGGGATCCTCTTGTCATATTTAGACTGGACCAGTGAGCCATGAACACGTAAACCAGAACAAAAACCATCAGTACTATGTGCCATTTGTTGTATTATTTATTGTTTTCTGATGAAATGGCATTCAAGGAAGGGGTATATGGTAGGTCAGCAACAGTTCTCCTTTTCAGAAGTATGTACACCTACAATTACCTATTCTGTGATCTGCTATACATCTTTGAGGCTGGTGATTCTTTGTAGACAAACTTGTCCATTCCATTTATCAAACTGAATAATTTTAATTTCCCATTTCCCCAATGCAAAAGGCATTTAGATCTTCTGCCAGTATGTTTGTCTGTCTTATGATGTGAGTCATTCTGGCTGAAGCTGGCTATTTTTAATCCACTAGAAAGGGATCCCTTCAGTTTTTTCTACTTGGTTCTCATATTGCTTGCTTTGGCATACCGCTGTTACATTATTATACCATCAGATCAGGATATGCTGATTCCACCTTGTAGGCTGAACGTATCATCCTGATCACTTTTCTTTCTAGAACGTTTAGGTGGTGGCTTGGCTTTTCATTATTAGTATTAATGAATGATATATGAAAATACTGATAAACAATCATTTTTTCAGAATGAAAAGAAAAGCACTATGACTTCTCCAGCCTAATCTGATATCTGATTATGCGGGCTCCATTGTGTCGGACACTGAATATGCACATGTAATCAACAATCCCTGCCCCAAAGATCTTCTAATCTAAATAGACAAAAGAGTCATAGAGATAGGGAGGATTAGCATCCCCATTTTACAGATGAGGCACTGAGGCACAAACAAGGATTTTCTGGAGGTCACATGGAAGTCTGTGGCAGAGCTGTAAAATGAACCCAGGTCTCCTGAATCAGTGTCCAGTCTCTTAAGGCCATGTCCCAACTATAAAGTTCAAAGTCAGACTCAAGTTCAAGCCTGTCATTGCTCCATGCCCTTGCAAGGGTGGAGGATTTAAGCTCGGGTCCTGTGTGGGGCCAGGCCCAAATTCCCTTCTTTTACAATGTAGAGACAGCCCCAGACTCCCAGACTAGTGTCCTTAGAGTCCATCAATGCTGTACCACAGTCCTATAGGACAAAGTCCTTTGTCTTTTCTGTCCCAACCCTAGCCAGTTGGCTCATAGGAAATGGAAGCAATCCTCCTGGTTCATGTACAGCTGCTTGATACTTAACCCTTCCATTTAGCTCTGATTGTTAAGCTGCAAGTAGAGTGAGCTTTCGTCTGTGTTTTGTAAGGGCCACTGATACAAATAAGTCCTTTGCCAAAAACTCTGTTAACTGGTCATGGGAGCTTAGAAGATTTTAGTTAATTTCTGGTGTGAAGCAAGCAAACAGTTGGATGTTAGAAAGATTTCCAGGAATAATCACATGTACCAAGTAATAGTGAAGAAGATGGTAGCATTGGAGATTCACTGGACCAGTGAAGAAAGCAGATTAATCAGTTAAAGACCGACTACCAGAAAGTCAGGAATAAGAATCACACTTCTGGGAATTTACCATCATCCTACCTCTTTTACCAGGTGTTTGTCCAGGTGCTGAGTACTGTATCAAGTACTGAGCCACGAGTGCTTTACAACATTCTGGTCAACTGGGAGGGAAGGGAGCCAGCAGTCACCAGATAAGGCTACCAAAGTGCTGCTTGTCCTCAAATTGGTCCCCTAGAAGGCTTTGCCACAGGAGAAGCTGCAGTATATTCTGGGTCCCTGCTTGAAGATGTTTTTCAATGCTCCCCTGGAGGAGCTGATTTGTGTTTCTGGTGCCAGTTCTACAGCAGAGGCAGAAATAGCCCCTGAGCCTGGTAAATTTTTGGATCCATGACTGTTGTTATTAATCTGGCGGGGGAGGGGGGAGGCAGAGATTTCTGATTACCCAAAACAAAATTTGTTGCAAGCCTCAGACAGCAGCATGTATCCACTAATGATGGATTGCAGCCAATGATCTGGAATCACCATCACCACCACACAGAATTCAAAGTGGAGACTGGAAAGAGCAAACAGTGTAAAAAGCATTTAAAATTAAACATTTTTGCTAAATCTTGCACATTCTTACAGAGATGTGCTAGGGTGTTTAAAGTAAGAGACTTATATTGCCTTCCCTTTTAGCATTCCATGCCATGCAAATCAGGCACACCATGACATAATGAGCTTCCTTTAAACAGAAAACTGTTGAGGAGTGGGGTTGGGGGTGAGAGATGGAAGGTTAAATGTGGTCTATGGGTGACAAAAATTATAACTTACTATTTTGTATGCAGTCTTATCATTGAGAGTCCTGAGGTTTTTGTCCAAGGAGCTGGTCTATCCACTTCATCAGTGGCTGCCCACTGCAGCAGGTCCCTGATGCAGGACTGTCATGGAGCAGTCCAACCAGAAACAGTTCCTTGGTGAACTTGTGAAGGACATGCTGGACAGGGCTACCCGGCAGATGCAGATGAGAGGGAAAAAGATACATGGCAAATGGAAGTGCAAGGGTGCAGAGCAAGAGGGGCGTTTCAGCATGAGAGGAGAGGCTAGTATTGCAGTTTCTTGAGCAGAAGTGTTGACTGAGGGAGTCCAGCGGATGGACCTGGTTGAAAGGCTGCTTGTGCTTATGGCCACCAGAACACAGACTCCTCTTACACCCAGACCACATCTTGAGTCCCCTGCATGCTTCCATGTGCTGCAGACCAAGAACACTTTGGAAAATTACATGGTAGATTGCCCATGCTTTTGGGATTTAACAGGAACCAAACAGGAAAAATCCCCTATGTTGACCCCTTCTCCACTGCATGATCACTGCCATGTAGAACCCCCACCCTCTGAACAGCTCCTTCCCACTGCAGCAGCCTATGTGCACTCTAAGCATGAAAAAAAGGGAAAGGAGAATAGGAGGACATAGGGATACAAAACAGTATGGGATTTATTGTTTGGAATTGGTTTCATTATTGGTAGTGTTAGGGACTTGGTTTTTGTTAAAGTTTTTGGTGTTGGTTCATTAGTAGTGTTTTGGTGTGCTAATGGCAGCTGGCCTCCCTGGCAAAAGTTTAATAGAGTGCTTTTCTAACATATATTTAGAAATAAATGTTTTTATTTTCAGAAAAAAATTTTGCCATCATGGCATCATATCATGTAAAGTGTATTTCAACTAATAAAGCAAAACCCATGATAAGGGACAATCAAGAAGTTATAGGCAAACACTATTTCTCTACATCAAGCCATATTAAAAATCCATAGTTCTTGTGATTAACCCCCTGGCCCCCCATTTCATAAACAGTCATGTCATTCATAACTGCAGTACATGGGAATCCTACCCCTCCCCCCCCCGCACACACATTTCATTTCATGAAATGACAGTGCTCCATTTACTGTAAAAGCTGTACAAGCATATTTATAAATATAGTGTTCTCCCTATTTCATTGGCCCCTACAAGTCTGGTATGTGGGTGCACAAAGCATTCTGCCCCGGCTGTGATAGGTGAACTTCCTGGTTGAGTGTATGGTTCACCAGTCCATTACAGTCATAGCTCTAGTCAGGAGTAAATGGCTCGTCTTTGCCATCACAAAGCTTATGAAGACACACCAAACCACAATAATGCAGACAATATTGAATCCAAATGTGTCTATAAACAGCACTAGCAGATTTCCGGCTGCCACATGCACATTCGGTCATTACTCTACAAATGCTACGCGTATTGTTGAATCTTCTTTTGCCTGGCCCTCTGAGATCAGGATATGATTTCATGAGCCAGGACAAAGAGGTATGAGAAGTCCCCTAAGATAACAGTAGGACAGGAGCTCCATTTATGACAGTGTCATTTTGTGCAAATAGTATCCCAGCCTGTCATGAATATAGATTTCTGATGGTAGGAAAATCCTAGCATCATGATCTTTCCCAGTACATCCCACACTGAAATCCATAAATCAGCCTTGTGGTCCATAAGGGCCTGCGTAAATATGGAGTAGTAGTCTTTGTGTTTTATGTACTCCTGCTCCTTGAGGAGGGCAAACTAAGGACACACGGGTCCCAGAAGTGGCCCTGGCATAGTTTGGAAATCCTATTCTCTCAAGACCAGCAATCAGGGGTACTGTTTATGCCCACCACCTTTTGATAAATCACATGACTGATGGCCTCCAAAACGTCCACTTTACCAACTGTCCACCTTCCTACGCTGAACTGATTAGCAATGCATCTGGGGCAGACTGCGTCCAGATTTTTAGTGCAACGTCTGGTCTGCTATGGCTGCCTTATGTGTGTCATGGCACTGTGGCGGGTGAAGGCAAGCTGCTCACAAAGCTCCAGAAATGTAGCTTTCTTCATGCAAAAGTTCTGAATCCATCACTGGTCATCCCAGGTCTGTGTGATAATGTGAACCCACAAGTCTGTGCCTGTGGCCTTGCTCCAGAAATGCCAATCTATACAGGGGCATCAGCAGCAACACTGAGAGTCATGAGTAGCATCAGACAATTTGCCTCCTCCATCAGGTACCTTTGGTAGGCCAGAATGTCCACCAGCATCTCATGGATACTCAGCCCATTGGTTGAAATAGTAGTGAAAGTGTAAGCAAGAGAAGTATTCAAATAGCGTCACTTCCATGTTGCTGGCTCCGGTTGCTGGGAGTGTGTAGATTCAAAAGATGGCTTGGCAGGATCTGTTAGGAACTGGGCAATCTACAGCTTCCATAACTTGTCAGGTGAATAGACAAGTTTCCCTGCACTGCACCACAAACCAGGAGGCGGGGGTGGTAGGAAGCTTGAGAATAGTGATTTGACTCTGGTCTGTGTACTGCAGCATGTGTGTGCTGGAGGCCCAGGTCTGGACCTGATCCAGAAATTCTAAACCAAAGGTCAGTAGGCAGTATGGATGCTCAGACCCTAGGCTTGCAATCCCAGGGTCTGCTGACTCAAGTCCCACTAACTCATAGCCTGCTTTGCACTGTAGATGGATTCTACACACAAGATCAGTTTTCAGGTGGTGCAGTGCTATAGTGTTCTTTGCCCTGAATTTATATCCATTGCCAGATTTCATTTTGTATCCAAAAAATTGATTTAATTTTTTATTTACATGTAATTGTATTTGTATATGTCTCTGACAAATCAGTCCTAGTCTACTGATTTGTGTTTTAAGTGGATTATGATACTCTTTACTCATTGGTTAAAAACTGGGAAAAGGGATCTCTTGAATTTGTATGTTCATAACTTAATTTCAAAAGCCTTCCTTTTTGAACAGTTAAAATAATATTGTGTTAGTGAAGCCTAAAAATGAAACATTGCGCTTTATTGGTGCCATATTAATGATACCTTGATGTGTACATACACATAAAAATGTAAGTAAGAAAGGGTATTGGTTAAATATTTTAAATAAGTCTTTATTATATTGTTCTGAGTGATGTCAAATACAATTTTTATTTTAAAAAGATTTTAGTTAGAATTTAATCTTTGAAAATATTAATAACAGCTTACAGCAGGTAGGCTATAAAATAACACTGTATGCTGTCTATTTAGTTTCTGGTTGAAAAAGCACAGCAGTACTTTAGTTCATTACCTTTGAAAAAAACAGTAACAAGATAATACAGCTGCCTCTGATTAAGATGTAAATTCTTTCTAATTAGAATGTAAATTCTTACATTTAAATGAAGACATCAATTGTCAGGATGCCATATGATATCTTATTCCACCTTGCCTGAATGAAGCCCTCACTGTTCATCTATGGCACTAAAATAGTTTTGCTATCCCTTTGTTCTCTGATTCTTGTAATATTCTCTCTTCATGTTCCCTTTTCACATTGCTTTTGTTTGTTTTCCCCCTTGCATCTGATATTGTTGTGTCTTGGGATTTTGCAGAAATTTGGAATGAAAATTGAGTTCAGTCAGTGCCAGTATTTGCTTGTGCCTCAATTACTTCTGCTGAATTTTCCTCAATGCAAATCAGGCAGGTTGTATAAAGTGGTGCATGTATTTGAAATAATTAATTTTCCGTAAAATGATGGATCAAGTCCAATCAACCTTCATGAAATCTAAATAAAAGAATAGAGAATTAGAAATTAATTAACATTTTGTGTTGTTAATACTTTATTTTATGATATAAGGTAGCAAAAATAAGTTTTACTGTTGAGTATAACTTTTCTTTATGAAACATTGATGATAACCTTTTGCCACAATCATCTTGGTAGACGTATACTCAAAGAATTTCATATCAGAAAAATTAATTTTATGTTCATAGCATACCAGATATTTTAAAGTACAAAAATGATAGATAAGCTGTGGTGAGTTCAGAAAGGGACACATTATGTTTTTTAAACAATGCACGTGGAGACGAACTGAAAATAAGATAACTTGCACCAATAAACTGAATTTAAACTGTTTAAATCTGCCATTACATTAGATCAGGCTGTCAGACTGAAGAATTAGGCCATAAGACTGAAAAATGTAAAATATGTTGCTCTTTTTTGCGGAAGTCTATTATCAAAGGTAGATATGTATTGGAAAAACTTAAAGTTCTCTGAGAAAAATACGGTTTTGTTCCTGGAAAACATTTATAATTAAACATATTCCATATTTTTTTTAATATTCTAGTCCATGTTTTTAACACAGTGATCCATATCAATGAATTTCTCTCCATATCAAGCTTGTAATATGTAATGACTCCTTTTGTAAAATAAGCATAAATGTCAATGTAAATAACATATAATGGTTTATATAATATATATGGATGTATAGTTAATACTGTCATATAAATATTGTTATGAAGTGAAACACACTCTGGACAATTAGTAATTTGATTTGAGTTCATATAACTGTTAAAACTGATATACCTGGGGCAGAAATTTACTTACAACTACTGTATCTAGAGATAAGCAATAGAAGAATCTTCACTGCAAATTTTAAAAGCTGAATATGGTAGAAACTGATGGCTAATTAAGAGTCAGTTTTCATTAGTGATCTTCACAGTTAACATCATTCATGGTTAATCTTAGCATTATTTTAGAACTTCCCATAAAATCTTTCATTAACAGCAGGGCACTTTTTTCTTGAATTGAATTGTAGCATGTGTCACTTTATTAACAAATACAAAAGCCTACAGTAGTTTAGTAGGAGAAAACATCATAAAAGACTCTTTAATGTTAGATTGTCTGAAATAGACTGAAATTGAAAAAAACATGGTAAATCAGGTAACTGTGACTTATGAAAGCTTTTGCTTCTTTATTTGTTTTGTTTTTCATGTAACTCATCAGTATAAAATTTGGTTAAAAATTCCTCGCTAACGTTAAGTATGTATCATCATAACAGTTGCATCAAATAGATTAAATATACTATGCCATTATATACAAATAAAGACAATAAAAACTTTTTTAAAGATAAATCCAAATACCCTAATTTTGCTTTGCATCATTTAATAGTGTACACAATTGTTTATTCCTGGGAAGCTCTCAATCCTTGCAAACAATTAAGCATGTGCTTAACTTTACACATTAGTAGTCTCACTGACATCAGTGGGACAAGTCGTGTAAACTTAAGTATATGTTTAACTGTTGGAAAGATCAGGACTTTTGTAATTATTTTTATACCTCTAAAATTCAGATAAGTATTAAAATCTCCTGTGTATGATATTAATACATATGGTTAAGTATAATTAAATATGATTTAAATATATTTGTGTTTCTCTTGTGCTCATGGTAATCTTGTAAAGGAGATGTCCATGAACATGAGAGTTTACAGCCAGTTAAAGTGATATCTAAGCAGTACTGCAGTGGAAATTACATTTTTACAAAATGGATCTGTGCATTAGCGATGTGTTTGTGTTATAGAATGAACTGAGAGATTGTATTGTGAGTAAGAGATACCAGAATCCAAGTGCTTTTACAGAAAATGAGCAAATGACCTCTTACACAGAAATTGCTCCCTTTATTAACGTCATCATACAACACATCGTAGTCCTCTGTGGTCAATGAAAGACCAAGAACCCTACATTTTTCAAATCTATGCAACATCTTTCTTCTTTATCATTTTAACCCTTTCTCTTCCTAAGATTATAAACCTATAAACAACAGTTTCAAACAAAATTCAAATCCTTCTTACTGATTTACATTTTATCTTAGGGAACTGCTTGACCCAAAATTTCTATCTTGGTCCTCCACCTCTGCTAATACTTTTGTTTTGTGATGAACTGTAAAGTTCCATCATTACTGAGTTTTTATTTCAGCATCTTCCTTTTCTTTGATTTTTGGGCTTGCCCTTTTCCTCTTCTTTCTCTAATTTAGAGTTGGTCTTTTTCTTCTCTTTGTCATTGTCTTCTAGTTCTGTTCTCTTTGCCTTTCTTTTACCTGTGTTTTCCTTGTCTAGCTCAGCATTTCTCCAGAGCATCTACTTTACAATTCAGCTTCTTGATCAAAGTGTCCAGTCAGATCATCCTTTAGGTTTAGAGAGACAAGATGAGTGAGGTATTATTTTTTTACTGTACCACCTTCTGTTGTTAAGAGAGGGCGGCTGTCAAAAAGTTCTTCTTTGGGTCTGAGGGCTTTTCTTCACATACTGTACTACACATTGAAAGGACACTTCTATGCCAATGGAAGAGCTTTTTCAGTCAATGTAATCTGCCTCCCTAAGAGGCAACAGCTATGTTGGCAGGAGAAGCTCTTCTGTCAACATAGTGCTATCTACATGGGGGTGTTAGGTCAACATAACTACTTCTTTCAGGGATGTGCATTTTCCGGTGTTATACCCATATAGATTTGTAGTATGGACCTGGCCGGAGAAACTAAGCTGTACCAATGTTGCTGTGTTGCTATATGATTGCTCTCCCATTTGCATAATGAAATCACCTCCACAAGTGGTGGTTGCTTTGTTGGCAGGAAAAACTCTCCCTCTAATAGGGCCTTGCAGGGTTTGCATCTGTTGTTCTGGCAGGGCCTCATGCGGCTTTGAGTTGGTGTGTCCTGGTCTTTTTAGAGCTTGCTTTTGGTGATGAGGTTGGAGAGGTTTGGAGAGTTGTTTGAAGGCCAAATGAGGGAGATCAAGAAAAATTTCTTTTCGGATGGGCTCTCCATCAATTCTGGGTTGCAGTTCTTTGATGATAACCCACAATGTGGGGTGGTAGTTTGCTACTAGGGATGTGTGGTTGTAGGGGAATGTATTCATGTGTCAAAGCAGATTCTTTCATGGCATTTGTGACCCTGGATTTAAGGTTTTTTACAACAATGTGTAATCCATTAACAACCCCTCTTCAGATGCATCTCCCCCACCCCTGCCTCCTTTCTTTCCTCCCTTTGACAGCATGGGGTTAACAGGCCACTTCACCTTGAATGGTCCCTTCAAATATGTGTTAACTATGTACCCTAATCAATCTGTTCCATCTTCTGTTTAGCAGTGACATTGAGTTAGGACTTGTCTACCCTACTAGGATAAGTCAACCTATGTTAGGTGGACTTAACAGCCAGTACATCCACATTACCGTCCTTGGTCAGTGGTGCGTGTTCTCAACAGAAGTGCTTCCACCAGCCTAAGAGAGGCAGTGTAGGGAGCTGAGAACCCAGTCTGCGCCACTGGCAGCTCCCTTCTGGGAGCCCTGCTGCTGGGCTACTGGGCACCCAGCAGGCTGCCCCACTCCTCCCCCGTTCTCCCCTGGGAACTTGGGTAAGCCACCCAGGGCTTCTTACCCCCAGGAAGCAGGGTTTGGCTGCCCTGGCTTCTCACTCTCTTCCCCTCTCTGCAGCTGTCCTGGCTCCCTGTGGGAAGTGAGCAAAGAAGCTGCCTGGGCTTCTGCCCCTCCCCATTCCCCATCTGGAATCAGGAAAAGCTGCCCAGGGCTTATTGCCCCACTTCCACCTGGGAGCAGAGTCCAGCTGTTCAGTTCTTGAGGAGGGCAGGAGGCAGCTGGACTCTAACTGCCTGATTTTCAGAGCCATGACATTGACAAGAATGATAACCAACAATGGATGTAAAGAACACTGTCTACACTGACGTTGCCTCCCCCTAACTACACCAACATAAGCCACACACCTCTCATTAAGGTGGTTGCATATCAAGGGAGTTACATCAGTGGGAGGAGCATTTAAGTGTGTATACCTCCACTGTTTTGTCAACAAAACTCTTTAGTGTAGACCAGCTCTTAGTTTCCCAGACCTGAAAAAGAGCTCTGTATAAGCTCAGAAGTTTGTCTTTTTCACAACAGAAGTTGGTCTGGTAAAAGTCACCACCTCACCCACCTTATCTCTCTAATATCCTGGGACTAACATGGCTACAACACTGCACACATATTAAGGTTTTTCAGTAGCATTTCTTTAGCTCTCACTTCAGGGGCATTCAGCCTTGGTCTGTGTCAGATCTGTGTCTGTGCAATGGGCCCTAGTCTTCTTCTTTTGGCTATAGTCTTAAGGTCTCATATGGACTGCACTTTTTAAGTTAGAATAGAACTAGTCTTCTCACAGGTATTAATTTGTTCCCCAGTCATTGAATTAACTTAGTTTTCACCTGCAACCTGTTCTAGACATGAACCAGTTTGTGTGACTGGCATCAAAATTTCTACAATTATGAGCTGAACTGTTAAGTTTCCTGATTAATCTAATATTCGTCTGTATTACAGTCTTCACTGAGCTCCTCAACAAGATGTGTCTCCAGGTGAGTGGATCTTCACTGTGTACTATACTCAGATAACTGCAGCTCCAAAGTAGTGTCTGTCATTGGGACATCTCTTTCTCTGAGTCTTTTTCATCTTTCTCAGGACTGCCAATATATCTTCAGCTGTGTTATCATGTCTTTTGTGGAAATTTTATCCTTTTTCACTATTCTCAGCACAGTGATTGGCAATTCTGTAACTACACCTGTGTGGCCATTCCCCTAGCCCATTTTTATTTCTTGCTACTGTGTTTTAAATTCTTTCCTCCCCCAAGTGTGAAATCTGTATTTTCCTGAATCAAGGATTGTGCCATAATCTATGTACCTCTGTTACTTGTACTCTATTGGCTTCTTATATAGTCTTCATACGCTGCTACCTTTCACAGTCTTCCTTTCTCTTGAATTCTACAGTTTCTTCTTTTGCAGTTCTCTGGGAGTTACATTTCCCCAAGAAAATATGCAGTAAAGATTTTCTTTTCGCTTTGAAGTTCCAGGGGGGTAGCCATGTTAGTCTGTATATGGCAAAAACAATGAAAGTCCTGTGGCACCTTAAAGACTAACAAATTTCTTTGGGCATAAGCTTTCATGGGATGCAACCCACGAAAGCTTATGCCCGTGGGCACTTGTTAGTCTTTAAGGTGCTACAGGACTTTTATTGTCTTTTCTGTTTTGTGCTTCTTCTGATTTGGAGCAAGGCCTGATATCAGAATGTCATCAGCTGTGTCTGCCATGAATATGAGGAAATTAAATTTGTATTCCTCACTCCTATTTACAAGTGCTGACATGAAACTATTCAGCATAGTGTATCCATTTTGGCCATGCTGATTTATGTATAAAGTTAAGATCTTTGAGGGAATTATGAGAATCATTAGTTTCTGTATCCTTGTTTCTTTCCAGATTCCTTCTTTATTTGTGCTAGTTTAGTCACTTTCTGTTCCTGTGGAGATAGCTCCTCCCTTTCTTTTTCTAGATCTCCATGCTGCTGCTCTAAATTGATTGCTCTTCCTATTTTTTCCCCTGTTGTCCCTTTTTCTTTGGGCTAGAACTTTTCCTGCTCTCTCAACCCTTCTCAGAGGCTTATCTCCTCCCTTCTCTTCCTCTTTCTGTTCAGCCCCAGCTTGCTTAAGACCTCCTTCAGTGCTTGAGAATGAGAAACTTGAACTATACCCTCTGAGTATGAGAGTTTAATTTACTCTCTCTTTACTTTTCTGCTCTTGTCTCCTCTCTCTGGAAGAGGATTCTGTCAGTTCTGAATCCATGTAATGTTCACTAAGAAACTGTGGTGTGAGCAGAGACACATCTGCCTCCAAGTACATTCACAATAAACTAGCAAATAACTATCCTATCAAATAGCCTCTTGTCTTATTAGTTCCTCCTACGATATATCTTGGTCCTCGCTGGAACCTGGAGGATCAACAACTGTAAATTGAATCCGTCTCCACATATTTTTCGTGGAATGTGTGATATTTAAGCTGCTCTTCTAAAAAATAAAAAACTTAAAATACAGACTTAAAATAGCTGGTTTCCAGAAAATATTTTTAGCAAGAAAGTAGCAATAATAATAGGAAAAAGAAAATGTATCTTTCATTCTAAAATATTTTAAAGTGCTTTATTATCAGATTTGCAAAATTAATGTAAATAGATCACTTCAGCTACCACCAAAATGCAGCCATGACTGAGGCAGAATGCAGTAGCTGTTTAATCATACATAACAAAACTAAAGTTTAGGAGAAAAAGAGAAACACACTAGAGCAGATTCAGTGTCCTATTTCACTCCTTTTGCCCAGCTCAGGCAACACAAAGGGAATAGAAACCACTTGAATCTCTCCAGTAGTCAGTGAGCCAGCATAGCCAGTTTGTATCTCTCACTCTTTCTCTTGCTCACTATCTCTCTCTCAAATTCCAAAGGGGTAGCCGTGTTAGTCTATTGTAGAAAGACAACAGAGTCCTGTGGCACTTTTAAAGACTAACAGATTTATTTATCGCATGAGCTTTCGTGGGAGAAAATCCCGCTTCGTCAGATGCTTCAAAGCATCTGACGAAGCGGGATTTTCTCCCACGAAAGCTCATGCGATAAATAAATCTGTTAGTCTTTAAAAGTGCCACAGGACTTTCTTGTCTATCTTTCTCTCAGTAGCACTAGTGACTGGGATGAGACATGGTTGGAGCACACTGCACTCTGGCTATTCCCAGCTGGTGGATTGTCTCTTACTGTTGCTAGTTGGCATAGATTAGAGCAGGCTGAGGACTGTGTGTGGAGACGAGCAGAAAATCAGACCCCGGTCTACACTCAAAAAATTAAGCTGACCCAGCTATGTTGCTCAGGGGGTGTGAAAAATCCACCCCCCTAATCAATGTAATTAACTATTTGTAGACAGTGCTCTGTTGAAGGAAGGATTCTTTTGTTGACCTAACTACTGCCTCTAAGAGAAGTGAATTAAGTACAGTAAAGGGAGAAACCTCCTTGTTCCTGTACTGAGTAACTGAAATGAAGTGCTGCCATGGCACAGCTTCGTTGCTGTAGCGGTGTAAGTGTAGACTAGCCCTTAGGGAGCAATAACTGGCTCCATGATAGCACTCATTCTCTGCTGCATTGAGCCGATCATGGCCGCAGCAAAGAATCTCTCTCATCTTATCCAATTGATACTGCAGGGACAATTTTAGGTACACTGTAATTATGCTGTATAACTGTGTTGTAATTGAACAGGTTACTGAGATCAGCTCTTTTGAAATAGTATTTAACTTTTAATGATCAGAAGTAGTGGCAGATCTGTTTGTTTCATCTGAAGGATGACACCTTTTTTTCCCACTGCTCCTCCAACACTAATTGGGTTTAACTCAGATGGAAGGGTGCTACCTACTTAGCCGCAAACACCAGTTCTTGCAGCACCTACGCTCTCATTGAAAGCATTCCATCCAAGTTGGACACTCAGTCCTCAGGGGTTGCTCTGTTGCAGCTCTGCTGTCGTAGCACTTCAGTGTAGATACTATCTACACCAATGGGAGGGATTCTCCTGGTAGCATAGGTAATTCACTTCCCAAAGAGGCAGTAGTTAGGGCAGTTGAAGAATTCGTCCGTTGAACTAGCGCTGAGTACATGGGGAGTTAAGTCAGTTTAACTACATCACTTGTGGGGAGGGCTGGATGTTTCACGTTCCTGAGCAATATAGTTATGCCAGTCTAACTGTCTAGTGTAGACCAGGCCTTAGCTTCTGAGATCTGTTAGGAACGCAGCACAGGATGGAATGACTACAAGTAGAGCTGGCTAGAAGAATCCACACATCAAAATTTGTTGATCCATCAAAATTGTTCAGGTGACCATGTGCAAAGAACCTGGGAGCTCTGTGTCACAGAACCTAGCTGAGGGGCCCCTGCCAGCCACTCACCAAATTGCTATGAAGGGAATATAAGCCTCTGGACCTTGGCGTGTTTTATGCTTCCCTGAGTCTCAGCAGGCAACAATACTAGTTCTTCCCTTTGCCTGTCTGGCACAGTTCCTGTGCACCAACTTTATCCCCTCATGGAAGTAGAGCCTCTTAGGCCTGCAAGATTAGCTCTGATTTCAAACCACTCCTCAAGCATACACATAACCTCTCCTGGAACCCCACCCAAGGCTGTAAATCCTCTGATTTACAATTTTAACTTTTACAATGTGCCAGTTGTGAAATGTATAAAACAGTGGTTTTTCAACCTTTTTTTCATTTGTCCATCCCTAAAAATTTTTAATAGAGGTGTGGAGTACTTTAGACATCTTAGACATAGTTTGCAGATCCCAGGGGTCTGAGGGCCACAGATTGAAAACCACTGATATAACACAGAGAGGTGCTTTCTTCTGAGTCCAACACATTATAGCTCTTGACTTAACCACACAAGAATTACTGAGATTGGCATATAAAAAAACCCACCAAAATCTGTATTTCCCATTCTGTTTTCTCACCTGTCCAGAGAATTCTTTGGGTTGGGGACTGGGTCATTCTGGAGATATCCAGGTCCTTCTGCTGAAGAGCATTGTTTGTGTGCTGGAAACAAGCAGCTTTATTTCTGTGCCCATGGCCAGTTTATCCCCCACCCCTCTCCTGTCTCACTTCTCCTGTTCCCAGGTGGTTCTCTCTCCAGTTCGTGTGTGGCTCTGGGAGTTTGTTTATATATTACCCTACCAGCACTTGATTTCTTTGTTCTAGGGTTGGTAATTTTCCATTGTTCATACTTTCCCTCCTCCCTGCAGAGGGGTAGGATAAAACTGAGTTTCCTAAGCATGAGCTCAGCTGTTGTTCTAAGATATTTTCATCTGAATTAGGATCATTGAGTTCTGGACTAGTGGGAGATAGCCCAGCCTGGACCAGCAAGAGTGGTATTCACATATACATTGAGGCATTCAAAAACAAAGAATTTTCATAATGCAATTTCACAATATCAACTAGAATGAATAAATAGTACAGACAGAGACTTTACCCCAGTTCTCAAACTCTCAGCTTCTCATCATCTCATGATTCCAGGGTCCACAGCACCAAGGTTCCTTTCCCTTCACAGAGAATATTGAATTTGGGGGTGGTGGCGTTGTTCCAAATTGGAACTAAACCACATTTTAAAATATTGATTTTCTCCATAAATTGAAATGACCTTTCTCTGCATAGCTGTGGCTGCAAGGCAAACTACCAAAGCTTGTTGGACTGCTTATTTGTCTTTACAAATAAGTAAGGATACCAACAGATTCCCCATTAATAGGGAAGTATATTGCCTTCAGCACAGAGATAAATGGATTAAATAAAACAGGATAGTTTTTATTAGCCATTGAATGAAGAGGAATTTATAGTAAAATTGGGCAGGAAATTATAGGTCAGTCTGGATTCCCTAAAACATTTTAGTCCTTTTTTCACAATTTGCCAACTTTTACCAAAATGTGGTCATGGATAGGAACTTTAATTTAGTCTTTGGTTAGACTAATCAGAGAAACAGGCACATGCAAAATTGAACAGCTGAGATGTTATAGTATTTACTTAGCATTTTATTATAGCTGATGTTTACAGAGATTACTGTTTCAACAATAAGCAAATTAACATGTGTTTTCACAACTACAAGAAACAAACCTGTGTATTGTCTTTCTCCTCATATTAGAAATACTTCTTTGTGTGTGGTAACATCTCATTATTTCATTTGGAGATTTTTATCCATAAATTCACTATTAGTTTATTTTGGAAATAGGGCAGTGGATAAGAATTGGAATTACAAGCAAATATTTTTAAAGTAGATCTGGTAAAATAAAAGGAAGCGGTGCTGAGTATATGAATAAGTCATGGTAAAATCAGTTCAGGCACTTCTTTTAGACTCACATAGTCTTATTTTGAGTAATATGAACATTAGGCATGGCTTTTGCATATATTATTGCCTGAATGTTATTGAAAAGACTTGTTCTGAATAAACTTTCCTAAATTATTGATGAAAAGACCCAGCATATTTTAGAATATGCTTTAAAAAGTAAGTAAATTGTAAACTAGAAGTGACAGGGAAAACACAATCCGTGCTTCTAATAATTTCACTTACTTAATTCATTTTTCAAATGTTGAGGCATGACTTTAAATTCATACAGAATTATGTTCTGTATTAAGTAGTGATACTATTTATGTGTAAAAATGAAATTATTCTTTTCTTTGCTGTATTTTACCAGAATCATCATAAAAACCATCCTATTGTTTAGCAATGCAACCTTTCCCAAACTTTGTAATCCATATCTATATTCTAATCACTAGAGCTTGGTCTACATCTGAAACTTAGGTTGACCTATCTTCACCACTCAGTACTGTGAAAAAATTCATGCCCTATGCAATGGAATTAGGTCAACCTAGCCCACACCATAAACACAGCCACCTTCTCCAGGGGATGGATTTACTGAAGTGATGGAAAAACTCCTTCCAGCACTGTAGTAGGTGTACATGCTGCAGCCGTGCTGCTGTAATGCTTGTAGTATAGACATAGCCTAAGGAATAAATCCTTTTAAAGGCATGGACGGCCCTGATAATGGCGGAGCAGAAAGAGAGGAGGTTTCGCCACATGCAATAGGACACACCTCCATGGCAGACTCCCTGTGTACAAATACAGAAGGTTGTTTCTGAGGACAGGATCAGAAGATTAATATCTCCTTGTGGGTGCCAAAGGCCAGAGCATAAGGGGGTGCAGGCGCAAACCGCTACATAGCAATATATCACATGTATTTAATCTTTTTCAGTTTGCTGATAGTACTGAATACATAAATATTATAAATATTGGTGACAGGTATTTAAGTAAGCCAGACATGAAATAAAATTGGTGGATAATCTACATAAAAACAAATCAGGTATGTGATAATTTCTTTCTTTGCAATCTAGGTGTACATATCCTGCATACTCAGTTCTTAATATTCTATCCAAGTTTTAAGTATTCAGAATTGCTGATTCTTGACCTCTCACACACACCCCCAATGTAAGTAATTTTAAAATGATAAACCATAGAACCAAAATAATTGTAATTATGGACATTTGGATGTTATGTTACCCCCTGGCATCTACCAGTGATTTGCAACAGTCCTGTTTTGTTTGATGATGAGGACATGGGGAGACTTTACTCTCCTCATCTTCTGTATTCTTTCTTCATTCATTTTGAGGAACCTGTTGATATCAGATTTCCTTTACCCCTTTACACCTTCCCAGTGGTTTTTTGATGGTACCAGATTGCTGTGAAATGATCTACTCCACTCCGTTAACTTTTCAGCCTTCGTATAGTGACATGCTGCTGCTGAACTCTTCCTGCTCAACTGTGAATTTGATTTGTGTGCTGTAGTTCTTCATGCTATCTAGGTGTCCTTCTACCCTTTGTGTTGTTGGAACAGAGCTACTCAGAGCCTCCTTGCAGGAAACAGAAGAAAAACGAAGACTTAGTTGAGACAAGAAGGCTACAAGTGGAAAAAACTCTGAGTTCAGGTCTTCATGCTCTCTCTTTCCCAATTCTGTCAACAGACCCCTTTTGCTATAGTCTCTGTTGCATCTTTGTGATGGAATGGGTTGGCTATAATTGAATCTTGGAAGATGGCTCTTCTGCCATGTGAAGTTCTCAATAGGAAAAGTCTGATTGTACCACTATATACTCATGCTTTCAATTTACCTATCTCTTGTTCCATGTGTCTAGGATAACAGCAGACCAGCAGCAATTAGCAGTATTATCATAGCACCTTCAAAGTCTTGAGTTCCTTTCAGTACTATAGGAGTACTATAGGGGGATGAGAAGCTTAACACCTTGTAGGTTGTGACTCATGGTGAAGGAGGGCTTACATGTGTGATAGGTTTAACACTTCCAAGTGGAGATTAGCATTTTAACATTTGCTTTCTTAAATTGTTGTCTAGCCATTTGGCTTATCTGCCTCCCATTCTCTGGTATCCCTTCATCATCACTGAAAATAAACCTCATCCTTTGTGTAAGGTATCATATTAGCTGTTAAAAAAAAGGAATTGCTAAATAATGTGAGATTGATATCACTGGCTATCTGGATGTGTAGTCATTATTGGAGGGGAAAACTAGCTAATATTGATGTCTGCCCTTTTTAAAAATGGATTTATCCCACCTATGCAACAAACAGCATGAGAAGCTGGAAGGACATCTTAAAATTCAAGTCTATGAAATGTGTGATGATTTGGGAAATTTGTCTGTATATCTTACTCAATTTATGAAGTTATTATGAAAATTGTTGATCATGGACTGACTTAGTGTCTGTTGAATCCACCATTTATTGACAAGGGTTATTTCAAATTCCTCCCAGACCAGACACAATAGTGAGTTGTTAAAATTTAATAAAGGTGGAAGCACTTTAGAAGAATTGGTTGTTCTGGGCATCAGGTAGCCAATTTTCTCCTACCTTTCTGAAGGGGGCTGACATTTAGAGAGTTGAAAATCCTTGAATGCAGAACAAGACCCAAAATGTTGATATAGCCTTTAGAAACCAAAGAAGCTGAGTGGGTCACGGAAATATTCACGTAGCCACACAGGAAACTTTGGGCAGGAGAGGGGAGGAGACTGGCTTGCTTTCATAGTGGGGCGTCCTGTATAACTACAGATCAGCCATGGTCAGAGAAGGCTAGTTGGGGTTGAAAAGGATCCCAGTTTTGGAAGAGAAATCATGAGCTTCAGGAGAAAGATCCTGGGCTTTCCAAATGACTCAAGCCCAAAGAATTCTCCAGAGTAATGGGAAAATAGGCAGGGAAAATGAATGTAGGTGTTTTGTCTAGATTTGTGTATCTGTTGTCCTGCTAAGTAAAGACGAGTAGTGCTTTAGAATTCTGTTCAAAGTCAATCTGTGTGTATTCTGGCTTGAACATGCCGCTGAAGCGGTAAATGTGAGTCTCACATCTTTGGTGGGATTCTAGGGAATATGGAAGAGCTGCTGGGGAGGTTTGGGGGAGACAGCACTGGTTTCAATATCAAGGGGTTCCTGACAGCCCAGAAGGGTGCCAGGTAACAGATCTGCAGCTGGAGTGCATGCCTAGAGGCCCAAAGCCAGAAACAGGGCCTAAACCATGCCCAGCTTCAGCAAGGATGGGCACCTGGGATTCAGCATTCAGATCCCCTCACAGCGGTCTGGTGATTGTCTGGGAGAAGCAGCTCAACCAAATGTGTGAGAAGGGGCTTAATAAAATCATTTTAATAACTTAAGTGTGGAATGGTGACAACAGGCAGAAAAGAATAACCTTATCTCATTTACAAAGTGCATGAAAAGCACTGTCAGATGTCATTGAAATATTGAACATAAATGTAATGTTTCATCCATTTGAAATATTTGGCCCATCAGGGATAATTTACTTCTCTACGCTCAGTATTTCTCTAGTTTACCATCTTTGACATCTTCTAGTGATGATGCTGATTAAAACTAAACTTTATAAAACCTGAATTTCTCATATTCCCTTTCTTCTCCTCACCTCTCTATCACAGTTGATGCATTTAGAGCTGCGTATGGGTGCACAGTACACTGTAACTAATTATAATTTCTATCCCTCTGCCAGCCTTGAAAATCCACTTTCATTTTTTCTCTTTTTTTCCCCTTTTCACATTCATGCTTTCAACCAAATCCTGGTTCTTTATCTCTATACCTTATTTCTAAAGTCCATCCTTCCCTCTCAAGACCTACTGTTAATATATGTGTCATTGGCTTGGCCACCTTTTACCTAGGATAACACAACCTTGTCTTTTTTAGCTTCCTTGTGTAGCACCTTACCCCTCGCTCCATCTCTCCCCCATTCTTGTCCCTCTCCCACCTATACAAAATTCTGCTGCTAAAATCATTTTCATTTCCTGGTGCTCTGATGCTGGCAATCCGTTTCACTCCATACTTTGAATCCCTTCATTGGGTTGATGACTTTGGTAATTTTCCATATCAGATTTGTTCATTTCCATTTTCAAGAATCTGCAAAATTCCTCCAGGCCTACATCTCAGGTCTTTTTTTACTCTCATTCTTGTTGCCAAGGCTCGCTCACTCATGCTCCTTTTTGTCCTTCTCTCACTTTTGGTTTCACATCTTCTTGCACGCCATTCCTTACACTTTCAAAATTCTGCTCTATTCTGTAGCTCCTCTGAACATATCTGTCCATTCAAATGCCACCTCATGACCACTTTAATAATAGCTAAATAGATAAAATGAATGAAGAAACAATCATGTTATGAAACTAGCCCATCATCCTGTGTGTCATGTGACTGAGTTGTATTTGACTGACTTCAAGCTCTAACTGTATTATGTATACTCAATTTAAACTGTAAAGTCCTTGTGGTCGGAACCACACATTCTTGTTATTTTTGCTGTGGAACAAACAATTTTCACAGAAATCTAATGTGGCATTCTCTATATAAATACAGTATTACTTGGGGCAGGTATTATTAAAAATGTTTTTTTAATTTAGTTTGTTTTTCTTTGCCCTCAACATTATAGATCCCATATTTATATTATCCATGAAATTAAAAGGGTCACCCTTGTTTGCCTTTTTAAAGAAGTCTGGTTTTTGTTTTTTTTTAATTGCTTTGTTTGAATTGTGCTGAAGTGGTTACTCACTGCTTCAGGCATGTACTCACTCCAGCATTCTGCGGCTGCAATCAGACTTCAGAGAAAAGAAAAGGTGCAAAACTCCTTTGTCACTGGTTATTCAGAAAGATCCATCATTAATAAATGGAACAATTCAAAGCTCTTTTTCAAACTAGTATAGCTACAGCTAAATACAGATACACAAAAATAGTCATATGTGCATATGAATGCGTAGTGTACACTACAGTGGCAAACATTTTTTCAAGTCTACCATCATGATATGCATAGAGCATGCAATCTATGTACTTCTAAAGGATCTTAATTTTTAAGTACATATTAAAAATAAAATGCAGGTTTTGAAAAGGTTTCATTTGCATGGTTGAAGAATTATGTGCATTTTGGTTCTCTTTTCATTGAAAAACCGCCAAGCTCCCAAGAGCCTGATCACCATCCAGGTATTTAGGCACACATACGTAGTTACTTTAAAAAAAATAAAAGGTGCATCTGTCAACATTTTAATCCCATCAGTGTTGTGTATGTTTTCACACAGTATGTGCAACGTATTTTGAGTAATCTTATCCTATATGCAGTCATACGTTAATGATTTGAAATTCTGCAGTCATTAATTGTTGAACAATAAATTACTGCCATAGTATAATGCTGTGGCTTAGCACATAGACTGGCTCCAAGCATTAACATATATTCAGAATGCAAGTTAATATCAATATTTTTATAAAATAAAAAGTTTAGTGACGCTAATTCATTTTTAATTAATTTAGAGGTTGCCTTCAATTACTATATAATATAGTGTTAAAATAAATTTCTCAGCTCTGTAACGTGCAGAGTTGCTTTAAATTACAGTCTTTCTACAATAGATTACTTTGCTGTTAATGGTTGTTTGAAATATAAAAGGATTCTCCATAAACCAGAAGCCCAGCTGTGAGCCTCCTGGTATGCAGGCGGAAGATGTAGTTTTGGATACGAACAGAAAATAACCTGAGGAATAGACTCACCACATTTTATAGTTTTCAATATAAAAGAGGAATATTGTTCTTCCTGCACCTACTGTACTGCATTAAACTTCCCAATAGTCAGACGGTCAAGGTCCCAGTGCTTTGGATATCTGTACATGAAAATGAAATTTGTTCCATACAAAGAAGTTGCTTTCTCCAAAGAGTTGAGAGATGATGTTAATACAGGCACCTCTGAGACCCTAATAATGATTTAAAGGACTGGGACATATACACAGATATTCATCATATACCTCTTATCACCTTTGCCCACGGCTTTTTTGAAGATAAAGATTTCTTCTGCTCTCTATTCCAGTATCAGTAAGAGACTCAAATCACCAAAAACAATTTTAAAATTCTAAATGGATGTGCTTGATTTGTCAGCTGTGGATGGTATCACTAAGGCCTCGTCAACGCTACAGAGTTAGGTTGACATAAGGCAGCTTATGTCAGCTTAAGTGTGTAAGCATCTACACTGAAGTGTAGCTCCCACCAATCTAAACTTGCCGACTACATCAACCTAATAACTTCACCTCTGTGAGAGGCATACCACTTAGGTTGGTGCAGCTAGGTTAATGCAGTTTCAGTGTAGACACTGCATTGCTATAGCTATTGTTGCTACCTTTCAGAAGTCATCTTACAATGCCCCACCCTGACAGTTAAATCAGTGCTAGCGTTCCTGATGAGGATGCACACCACCAACATAAGAAGCATATAGTGGACATACAAAAGTGATTTAATTCCTGCAGTGGCTATACATTGGCTTAACTTAGGTCAATTTAATTCTGTAGTGTAGACTTGAACTAAGAAAAATTCAGTTTTAAAAAGGTCATCTAGGAAAATGTTAGAATCCATTTTTGACGCCATCTGGAATATGAGTGATCATTTATAATATTATTAATACCCATGTGACAAACAAGATATGCCATGTCAGGTACTATTGGGAAGGTTATAATTTACTAAATATGATAATATTATGTGTTGTCTTTGTATGGTAGAGTTTTCTATATGTGTAATATAGTGCACGTGCAGTAACAGAAAATGGCAAGAATGCCATCTTTCGTAAAAATAACATTCTATTAGACATATGTCTGCCTTCATGTTATTTCTCATCCACTCTCACATCATTCGTCTCGTCTCCCTTCTCCTTTATCCCTGCGTAATGAGTCCTCCTCTTTGTTCACATGTAAGGCTGGAACTTCCTTCCTCTCATTTCTCCATAATGCTGTCCTGTAATCAGTTAGCTTTAGAAGTGTGTGCTTAAGACCAGACATTCAAAAGAGCTTGGCATCTATGATTTGCGTCTTATTTTTAAAAGAGTTCAGCTTCCATGTAGGTATCTAATAGAAGTGGCTGTATTTTCAAAAGTGTTTAGCATCCATTAGTTCTCAATAATGATTGAAAACAATAAGAGATGATGGATGCTGAGCACTTCTTAAAACAAAGTCACTTCTTTTAGTATCTAAATGGAAACCATTGAAGACTGAGCTCTTTTGAAAATGTGAGACCTTTAGAACTTGCCTTGGAATAAAAATTCATTTTAACTGAATATTTTAATTATAAATTAATTATAATTAGTCATTTAATTATTTGAAATTATAAGGTTGATGGCTGCATTTAAAAGTATCTGATAATTTACAGTGTGTGCAGCCACTGAAGATGGTTGAAATTAAGCAATAAATAGCATTAGGTTTTGCATATTTGAGCCTTTTATGAAAGCCAGTGATCCATTGCAAGGCACCATAGTATGTGAAAATACAGTACAAAATAAGCAGCTCCTTCCCACAGCATTCAGGTGTTTTACTTCTTTAAAGCTCACAAAATTAATAACGTAGTACACCAAAATACAAAATCATTTTCTACATATTTTAGAGTAATAGTTTTTTGCCTTGAGCAAAATCACAATATATAATATGAAAATTGGAAATGGGCAAAATTTCACTGGTCAAGTTTGGCTTGGCATTACCAATACCAGAGGTACTTCAGAGCCTCAGAAATAAGCCCATGAGATTTCAGGTTTGACCAGTCTCTGATGAAAAAGGTATCCTAAAAAACCTCGAAGTTTTAAAACATTGTCACTCTTGCTTGTCTGTCTTCAGTGGAAATAGAAGGAAAAGTGTAAATTCTACTCATTTAAAAAAAATTTGACTAGTTTTTCCTCTTTTCTTATTTTAGTTTCTTTCCGTTATCAAATTAACCTAATGCTGTTCTAGACAAATAACGGACAACTTTCAGTATCATATCTATACATGTTAATCTTACCACTTCATTGTCTGACGTAGTGTTAATACATCTACAGAAGGAACTAAGTTGCACTCCAAGATAAAGTCTTTTGAAATCACTTACATTCATCTTTGGTTTCTCTATACATGTGGGTTGAACCTATCTGCTTATTCTGTTATGCCTTTGAAAGCCTCCTATGTATAACCTTTATAGTATGTACACATGGGCATGCGTGCGCACCCACACACATCATTACTCACACAATTGCTACAACAATGCTACTTCAATGAACTTTTCCACATATTAAATATCTCATCCAACATCAGGCTAAAGACACCAGTATCTTTATTTTGTTAACAAATGTCATGCAAAAATGTCCTAAACTGGCTATATCAAAAAGAATCACATTTGTCAGCATTTTTAAATTATGCACAAGCACTCTACTAATACAAATAGTGAAACTTTGAAATAAGAAAAGTGGTGAGTAGCATGCAGAGGCTGAAGGAGAAAAGGCAAAGTTGGCACCATGTCACATATCCTCATTTTACCAACAGCTTTATAGGTACTCTTTTTAGTTCACTTTTTCTTCTCTATTACTAGACTAAGGGCATCTTTGCTAAAGAAACATTAGTTTCATACTGGGAGTTTCCTGCCCACCCATAATGCTGTTGATCGTATGTATGTGGATTCCTTTTCCCTCTGTGCTACACAAATGTTACATGCTTAATTCTTAAGTGACAGCTGGAAGCAGGTAAAGTTGGCTTGCATTTTGTTAGTTCTGGTTAAACACATTCATTTCCAAGTATATAACCAGGTATTGTTTGCTGTATTTTGTTCTTAGTATGGTTGAATGCCATCCCTGGAAAGATGTGCACAGTACTGAATAAATGGCTTGCCATCGGCATTCATGAGTAAATTCTGCAGTTTTTGTTTCAAGGCTTTGACATGTCATCAAGTGTAAATCTATTCTAATGCCAAAATCCCTCTTGATGTCTGATGCCAATCAGTAGCTTTTTCATCTTGAAAAAGGTAGTGAATAATTTGCCCTGTGGATATTGCACAGATACCATATATAGTATGAAACAAAGAAGGGAATCCCATAGCCATTTGTAAAATTCAGATTACTGTGTTAAAATCAGTTTGCTTTCCCAAATGCTATTGATAGTCTGTTACATTTACTCTCTATTTCAAAAAGACATCATTTGCATCTTTGCTATGTGTGGAAACAGTGTACTTATTTTACAATATACAATATTATACAATATACAATACTTATTTTACAATATACAATATTATACAATATACAATACTTATTTTACAATATGCAATATTTTATTTCATGAGCAAAAGCCAGTATACTGAAATGGGTGTGCATCATATTATATTGGTTGATTTTAATAAGAATTTTAATCTGTTTCTATTTTGGTAGCTGTTTTATGACTGCACTGTATTCTTGATACAATGAAACCTGTATTTTCAAAATCCCACTCTTCTTCACTGACACTCTTTGCACTCATATTTTTTTGCTTCACAGTGAATTGCGAGCCAAAAAGATGTCATGTGAAAGGCTAATGTTTAGCTCTCTAGTTCATTTGTGGACACAAAAGTACAGAAGTAATTTCCATGCATAAAAAGAGGGCCAGACATAAATATGATGAAAATTGAAAACATTCAAAGATTTTGTTTTAAATCAGTTTATTTGTTCTGACACTCATATTTAGATTATATTAGAGAAAAAATAGTCACTGGAGCTGTGTAGTTAATTCCTCTCTAATGTGGAGTCACATTCTGAATCCAATCTGTTCCAGGTAGAAAGTATTTATAGTGTTGTGGTGTGTTGTGTTGTGGTTTTTTATGGAGCCATTAACAAAATCTCATCTAGTGGAATAGTTCTGGGTGATGGTATTAATATTTATTAATCATGTTTATTATGGTAGTGCCTAAGGAACAACCAAGAATGAGAACCTATTATGCTGAGCTTGGTACAAATACGGAGTAATAGATGGTCCCTTCCCCACAGAGTTTACTATCTAAATAGAAAAGACAGACATGGGATAGGGAAAGGATAACACAAGCAGAGTGAACAATGTGATGGTAGCAAACATCATAGTGGCTTCATGGATTTGTTTTCTTTTTGCTGGGTTTAGTTGGTGGACAGCTAAATGGAAATAAAAGAGAAGGTGAAGCGAAAGGCATAGGATAGGGAAGAAGAGGGTCAGAGGTGCAGGTGTAGGGTGATGCTGAGGTGAACAGACTGTGGGAGAGAGTTTGAGAAAACAGCGAATTAGCATAGAGCCAATAAAAGTCCAGTCAGTACTATAGGAAGTTCTCTGAAGGTCCTACCTAAAGTTATTGCATTGGCTGCTTCTGCAGCTTCTTGTACTGGCTGGAGTCCCTTGTTGATTCTTCCCTGTAGTTTTCACTCAAAGCTATATTGTGGAAAGGAAAAACAATCTGCTTTTTAGTGACCCCCAAGTAGGGCAATCTCCCAGGCTCATTTTTGAGTCTGGAGTAGTGTTAGGGGGCAGAGAGCTTCTGCATCTGGTCCTACTGTCTGGTAGACAGGTTCCTGAATTCAGGCTGCTAATTTCCTAAAAACAGTCAAATATTTCCTTCTGAGAGGAGTTTTCTAGCCTTTTGGGGTATATCTCTGAGGATAACTTTGTGTCTGGTGGACTACGGTTGGATAACAATTAATCTCTTAAATTTTAGTCATTGAGGATCCAGATGTGCTGTAAATAGGCTGGTACCTATGACTTGGATGGCTAGTAAAATGAAAGGTATTGCATCCACCAAAGGTTGTCACTCTGCCTTTCATGAGGAAAGAGTCATTACCTTCCTTACAAGAGATGTTTGTGCCATTGATCAAGAAGCCACTTCTTGATACCGATATTTTCATTGTTTTCCTGCTTCTGCCCTGCTCTTTTTAAGCCTAGCTTATTGTGAAGCTGGTGACAAGGCAACTCTGGCATTAATCGAAGAGCTCAGCTTTACTTTATTTCTGTCAATCAGGTATAAGATCTGAGGATTGGAATATATTACAGAAACTGTTTCTTATTGATTGATCTACTCCTATTGGTTGGCAGAGAGTAGGTTTCCTGGTTGATTCTTTTCGGTACAATTTTTTGATGCCATTAATCATGACTCATGCAGGTTTGCCAATGGCACAGACCCTGGCAGTACTGGATGGGAATGTATTTGGTGTTTTTGTTGGTTTTCTTCACTCATTTCCTTCTTTCTGAGAGATCAGAGGGCTGCTTTGGAAAGCTGCACACTTACTCTGAGCATGCAGCAAAGTGTAGCTGATCTCTTGTAGCATCCTGCAGGATTGCATTCTGTCATCACTTTTGTTTATAAGGTATGTGAGATGTAGGGAGAAGATAGACCATGCACAAAGGACTATGTTGCTACCCAATATGCAGATGACCTGCAACTCTGTCTCTCTCTCAGCAGACCACGAGAGATCTGTTTCCGGGGATGTTAACTTCCACTAGCTGTTCAAGCAGTATTTCCATGGGTGTTTAAAAAAAGGCATGCAGCAAAGGGTAACTGATGCCTGACTTTTTGTCCTGTCCCAGACTCAGTCACAAAGGTGTTTCCATGGAAAGAATAAGCTAGGAAACCACTGCTCATGGTTTTTACTGTTTTGTGGGCTTTTTTTAGCTTTCTTTTCTCCCATTTTCCCCCTTCAGTGGAAGACTTTCAAGGGCTAGAGGGGACTCGGCAGCTGTGAAGATGCTTGACTGGGGGACATAAAATGTGGTGGAGGAAGGAACAGAAATGATGAATTTTGAGGGGGTGGAGGGGAAAAAGGGGGAAAAAAATGTCTATCTCCGGGACTTGTACAGAGGTACTTATAGTGACCATTACCATAGTATGAGTTCCTCATAATCATTTTAATTTGAGGAAGGGAAGCTATGTTATCCCCATTTTCAGAAGGGTGCTAATGCTTATTCAAGGTCACACAGACCAGTCACACTGACTCACAAGGTCTCAGAGAAAAAGCAGGAAATTGAACCTGGTTCTTCCATTTCCCAATTAGCACCCTGGCCATTGCTCTGGCCTTCCTCTCTGACATGTATGAGAATGAGGGAGAAAAAGATGAATTGGGTGAATGATGAGTGGAAACCTGATTGAGTGAAAATGAATTAGGTAAGAGTGATTGTAGGTTGAGTGGGGAAAACAAATAGAAGTTATTTGTGACTGTGTCAAAGGGCTAAATAACTAGTGAATGGCATGTATGTGTGAAATGCAGGAATATAAAGAGTGTATGTGTGTGTGTGTGTGTGTGTGTGAGAGAGAGAGAGAGAGAGAGAGTGAGAGTGTATCCAGGTGATTAAATGTGGTTGTATGTATTAGGAGTGGGAGGGAGAGAGGATTGCATGCATGAAAAAAGTATGTAGTAGATTTGTGCTTGAGTTAGGAAGTTTTCCTGGCCATTTTGCAAGGTTAGATTAATTACATTTTATATATGTACAAATTATTTACACACTTAACCTTTTCATGATCATTTGAAATAGCTTTTTATGTAATATTTACTGCATATTTATGTTAAAATACATTTTAGAAGTTTGAATATGAAGTGGATTTATTTTCCTGGTATTAAGAGCAGATTCTCAAAAAAGTGCTCAATGCCCACACTCAGGTCCATCTACTTTTAAAATATGGTCAGCTAAGGGATTAATTTGAAGCTGTCTGATGCAGGGTTCTTTTGACAATCGGGACATAAATGTTTTGTTTGGAGACTTTATTTTCCATCTGAACAGTGTATGGAAAGGACATATGCTAAGGTAGCCCAGGGTCTCCAGGAACAGTGCTCAGCTACTAAAAATGATTTAGAGGATGGTTGCTGGGCAATCAACAGCACAGTAAACTCAAATCTGCAGGCTTTCAAATCCTTATCTTGATTAATGATTTAACCAGTCATAAAATACAGGATACCTGTTGTTTAAATAAAATACATAATGGACTTCCACATAGTGGAAATATAAAATTTATCTGGTTCTCTAAGAGTACACTCTATCTTCTATTTGGTAGGCGATTTCACAGATCAAAACTGTTTACAACTGATTTAAAATGAAAAGTTCTAAAACAGCTAGAAGAAAGGCTAAATTCGTAGTGTACACACAGACAGAGAAGAGCCATACTGCCTGGTTTTCCGGTAGCCGCCAGTTAGTTGTACCATTAAGACTAATGCCTAAAATGGTAAGTGTTAAATTGGTAATAATTTTGTAGTTGAGTAATACATTCATTTGGCATCTCATGAACATTTTGTGAGAAATTCAGTATATATTGTACCTGTTTCTCAATTCCCAGTTTTCCACAATATTAAGGATATGTATGATCAAATGCCTGTTAAAGTCAATAGAAGTCTTTCCATTGACTTTAATAGAAGTTGGATCAGGCCCAAAGGGTATGTCTAAACTAGAAAAGCTAAGTTGACTCTCTTAAGTTGACTTAACAAGGTCGACTTAAGTCGACTTAAAGTCGACTTTGTTAAGTCAACTTAGAGAGTCTACACTAGAAATTTAAGTCGATTCTGGGCGTCCACACAGGCAGGTGTTAAGTCGATGGGGAGCCATGGCTCAGCTCCCTTGTCCCGGGGAGCTGTGGCTCCCTTCTTGCTCGGCTCCCTTCTTGCTGGGGAGCCACAGCTCCCTTCTTGCTGGGGAGCCACGGCTCCCTTCGGGGACAATGGAGCCATGCACGGCTCCTTGTACCCGGGGGGAGCCCCAGCTCCCTTCTGCCAGGGAGCCGTGGCTCTCTTTTCCTCAGCCCTAGGTCAACTTAGGGAATTAAATCAACTTAGGGCATCCACACAGGTTTTAGGTCGACTTAATGAATTGACTTAGGCGTTAAGTCGACCTAAAGAGTGGTAGTTATTAAGTCGACTTAAAGAAGCCCTTAAGTCGACTTAATGAAAGCCAGGCGTGGAAGCGGCTTTGTTTAGGTTGACTTAAGCGTCCTTAAGTCGACCTAACTTGCAAGTGTAGACATACCCTAAGAGCTCAATCAATCAAAAATGCCAAGCTATACTGTTAATGCTGCCTTTTAACCACACTTTCTTTCTTCTTTGGTTTACAAATGCTCGGTCCCAGCATATTGTTAATGGGGCGGGAATGCTGAGTAGATTTTTTTCCCCTGTCTTATAGTGGGCTTTTCCACAACATAGAAGTATGCCAGAGTAATTCCTTCAGCCTTCCATTTGAAGAAATATTGAAAGAATACCCAAAACTTTCCTTAACAACTCTCATAAAATACATTGAAGGTTAGGATAATGGAAACCACAAAAACATGATACACAAGAGTTGCCTTCAATTTCAATATGTCTGTGTGTAAATTCTCCCCCAAAAGTATAAAAGTGACATTCATTCATGATGTCAGAAGAATGTTATTTCTACACTTTGGCTCTGTGGTTTAACACATATACTAACCTCTTTGTGATTTGTTCTCTCTTAGGGCTATTTCAAATGTAATCTATTTATGGGGCTATATTATGTATTAAAATACAGTTTTCTTGACATGCAGCATATGTTTACAGAACCATAAAAATGCCCACTCTTTAGATGTCCAGGAATATTAGAAGGATATAAATCATTAAAACAGAAACCATTTTACTGTGAAGTTAGAGTTAATATTGGAGGTATAAACCTATTTGTTTTATTCTTACATCTTTAAGACTGGACGCTAGCTTTAATGATACAGTGTATTAATACTACCATGTGAGTTCTGAACCCACTGAATACAAACAGATACTTATGTATAGACTTTTCCTGACTATGAGACACAGAGTGCAGGCTATGTAATAGAAACCCTTCTATTTCCTGTACACCTTTCACAATTTATTATTTTAGATGCTAGGTAAATAAATATGCCAGGACCTTTATAGACACATCTGAAAACAAGATCTCTCTGCCGAAATGATTACATTAAAGAGGACAACAAGTAGATGAAGGAATGGGACCAGGATTTGACAAAAACAAGTAATTGGGCAGTGAAGTTTAGTACACATCTTGTTAGTTTCACATTTTTTAGTTTTTATTCATAGATTAGTTAATATAGTTTTGTCACTAATTTGTTAGAGATTCTTAAGGATGAGTCTTTCCATTCTTAGGAAGTGGGCAGAGATTCACTGTGTTTGCTAAGAACCAAAAGTGTTCATTTGTTAAACATCTATCAGACATATGAACGTGAAGAATAATAATACAGCTGAACCGTTTATCTGTACATTTCATTTTGTCACAACTAAAATTCAAGTAGTAAGATTTTTAAAATAAATCTTAATGAGATCACATGACGTAAGGAATAGCAGAAGTTAGTTTAGGGCATCTGAGAGTTAAGGATCAGCAAACTTGTTTTCAGTAAATTGTACAGAGATCAATCATATGTATCCTGGATAATTTAGTCTAGAAGGGGTACAGCTACAGAACAGGTCTCATCCTAATTCCTTTGTGCCAATATACCTAGACTCTCCCTAGCACTTGCTGTGGCTATTTCAAGGCTTCCCTCCACCTGAATGTGTCAAGTTCTCACTATCATTTGGCACCTTCAACCTGTCATAAGCAGCTGATTGTATCTTCAGTTAGGAACTGCTCTGGGATTCATGCCAAGGAAAGATCTCACCTTGGCATCTGCTCTAGGCATATGCCTCTCTCCCCTGCTGGTTTCTGGGATGAGATGTGGGACTTGGCTACAATGAGAAGAAGCTCTCGTTGAAAGGCATGGTTGGCCGTGGGCATTGTTCCCAAGAAGGGGAGTCCCAAATGCAGCTTCCTAACCCTCTCCCTCCTCCCAGGAGCCATAGACCCTCCTTCCTTCCCAAGACAGTACTTTCTACAGGCATCACTGATCCTGGAAATGAGCTGCTCCTCAGTTTTATATTCACTTGGGAACTGACCAGGTTCCTTAGAGTTAACCAACTTTTTACCATTTTTTCCCAATGTGCAATGTATATTACATGAACTTAGTATCTAAAACTTTAAATTGAAAGGTGAGAGATTGACCTTTAGAGGAAGCTGAAGGCATCTGTTTATTTAAAGAATGACCACAGGCTGTTCAGCAGCCATACAGTCCCCCTTTCCCTGACACCGGTGTACTGCAAGTGTGGGCAGAGATACTTCAGTAATCCATTGCCTTTCTTTTGAGGCTGTAGATAAGGCACCAGTTGTGATGTTGACCTCTGTCCTTGAAGAACACAACTGACACTACCAACCTATTTCATGTAGACTATCAAACTGCTGTCATATAATACTAACTTTTTGTCCTTACCTGCCATAAATAGATCCAAACCAGCAACCAAAATGTGAAAGACTCCTACAGTATGCAACCTCAATCCCCAAACAAAAAATATGTCATTTGGCTCTTTGGTGGAAGGAATAGTTAAAATAAATTTTAATTTGCTGCAGAGCCAAACCTATTCCATCACAAATAGTTTTACTTTGCGCAGGCCAGGCTTTCCCCTTTCTTCAGTATTACATTCACTCTAAATTTTTTGTTATTCCAAGAAATTCTGCTCTATTTAGTATTAAGAGACTGTATGCCGGTGATGGATTTTTTCATATGAGTTGAATAATTTAATCCTGATATCATTCCTACAACAGATTCATTTATATGTTGTCTTTTGGTATCTTAATAATAGGTACCATGATTCTGATTCCTACACAAGAAGATATATGGGGATAAATATTCTTAGTATACTTTTTATGAGTAAAGTTTAAATGTTAGTCATACCACTATTCTTTGGCTCTATGAAGTCCAAGATTCCCATTTTTATTGAATATTGTAATTTGCTGCTGACTCCATTGTTTTTGAAAAATATAATTTACATATTTGAGGTTTAATTTGGAAAAGGATGTAGATGGTATTTTAAATCATTTGAATTTTATGTTTACAATAGCTGTAACATATTCTGCACTCTTCCCACACCAATTCCTCCTCTTCAAGCTGCCAGACAACAACAACTAAAAGAAATGTTTTTGGTGCTATATACAGTCCACTAATGTAATTTCCCTAGCATCTCTTCTGCCTTGTTAATGGAAGCTCATGACAGTACTGCTATATTGTGGTATTTTTGGTATTATTTGGTCTCCTTCTTTTGTCTGTACATCTAGAGCAAAGAGGAAGAAAATAAAACCAATTGAATTCCTTAATCACAGACCATTACATTTGTTGCTTTTGGACTCTCACTTAGCCTAAGGAAGATAAAACTATGACTTGCACCATTTAAAGACCTGCACTGATTGCTTGAGTTAGAGACTGAAACCAGAGGATATGTGTGGCATTTGAAGGCCACAAAGAAGAATACTTCATAAGTATTACATCTTTCTTGAAAAGAGAATGAAATTTCCTGATAATGTTTTCCAACAATTCAAATTCATTTGATTCTGCTCCATAATTAACATCATCTGGTATAAAAGACAAACCATATATTTAAAGAATATGGAGAATCGTTATGTAAAATTCAGCTGGACAAAACACTAACAAATGTTCTGTGGGGAGCAATTCTGCATTGACAAGGAGGCAGAAAAAAATAATAGGCTTTTTCCAGCTGTAGTCTACATGAATGTATGATATCTATTAATAGAGGTCAACTGAATAACACAGCCTTTGATTTTTATGTTTCATTTAGTAAGTAGTCCTTATGATTCCATTTAGTCAGCCAAGCTTCTTGTCTTCTTTATTCCCGGTGAATTCTCCCACTCCTTGTGTTATTCTATTATAAGAATCATTCTACCTTTGTTTTAGTGAAAAAAAGTCATTTTACGGGTATGGATTCTAGCCAACTGGCTGGACTACAGCACTCATTTCCAGCTAGTCAACCAGGTTTCATGTTCAATGGAAGATCTCTGCTTTCTCTGTTCTGATTTCTTCTCCCACAGGAGAGGTCTTCAGGTACAAATCTAAGAGTGATTCTTCATTTCCTATTATAAGGGATCATGGATTACTTTTTATCAAGGATCCCTCAATTTCCCTGGAAAGAAATGAAGTCTCTAGGGCTATGTCTACACTAGAAAATAAGGTCGACTTTAAGTCGACTTAAAGTTGACCATATAAAGTCGACTTAACAAAGTCGACTTAGCTTTTCTAGTGTAGACATAGCCTCTTGTCAACCTTATTAAGTTGACTTAATGCTTTCTGTTGACTTAATAAGGTCGATTTAGGTGCTAATCCCTGTCCACACTGGCTTTAAGTCAATTTAAGGAATTGACTTAAGGTTTAAGTCGACCTAAAACCAGATGTTATTAAGTTGACATAAGTGTTGAGGAAATGTTTAAGTCGATTTAATAAAAGCCCACTGTGGACGTGGCTTGGTTTAGGTCGACTTAAGGAGGCTTAAGTCGACCTAAGTTGCCAGTGGAGTGGGCAGACTGTCTTTAGCTACCAGCTCTATCTCTAGGTTCTCTGTCAGCTACTTTCTACTTTAAGCCTTATTACCCACAGTATGCTGCCTCCTCCTCCCTACTATTCTCCACTGTAGGTAACAGGAACCAGAAGTAGAGAGAGGTATGACACATCAAAAGACCAGGAGAGGGTAGGGAAGTTCACCAGCAAGTTTGACTTTCAGAGAGTCCCTGTAGGCAGTGTTCTCCAGCCTGCAGCCCTTCTACCTCCTCACAGAAACCCTTTGAGTGCCAGGCCCAGTAATGATCATCAGAAATCCTTAGGAATTGGTCAGTTCACCAGGCATTAAAGACCTCGAGTTTAGTCATTGTCCTAAGCATTAAAGAAAAATAAAACCAAATCATCAGAGAAAAGTGTGTGTTTTTTAAACTGATTTATATGTGTTCATTATATTTAGCCTAAACCACCTTTCAACTCCCAAACTAATATAATTTTAAATACACTTTTTCTAAAGCAACACGAAAAGGAGAGTGCTATAATTTTTTACTATGAGAAACTCAGGCTTACATGCTTAAATATATTCCCAAGACTGGAAAAATTGCAGCTGGATATTACTTTTAAGAAGGAAAAATCAAATGGACAACTACAAAATGGGAAATAATTAATAGAATCATTTAAGATTATGGTTGGAAGAGACCTCAGGAGATCATCTAGTTCAACTCCCTTTTCAAGGCAGGACCGACCCCAACTTAATCATTCCAGCCAAGGCTTTGTCAAGCCACACTTTAAAAACTTCTAAGGATGGAGATTCCTCCATAAGTAACCCATTCTAGTGTTTCACCATGCTCCAGTGAAAAAGACTTTCCTGATATCCAATCTAGACCTCCCCCACTACAACTTGAGACCATTGCTCCTAGTTCTGCCACCCATTACCACTGAAAATAGTTTACTTCCATCCTCCTTAGGAACCCCTTCCAGATAGTTAAAGGCTGCTATCAAATCCCTCCTCATTCTTTTCTTCTGCAGGCTAAACAAGCCTAGTTCCCTCAGCCTCTCCTCGTATGTCATGTTCTCCATCCCCTAATAATGTTTGTTGCCCTCCACTGGACTCTTTCCAATTTGTCTACATTCTTTCTGTTCTGGGGGGGGGCACAAAACTGGGCGCTGTACTCTAAATGTGACTTCACCAGTGACAAATAGAGGAGAATAATCACTTTCCTTGATCTGCTGGCAGTGCTCCTACTAACGGAGCCCAATATGCCATTAGCCTTCTTAGCAATAAGGGCACACTGTTGACTCATATCCAGCTTCTTGTCCACTGTAACCCCCAGGTCTTTTTCTGCCAAACTGCTGCCTAGTGAGTCAGTCCCCAGTCTGTAGCAGTGCATGGGATCCTTCCATCCTAAATGCAGGACTCTGCACTTGTCCTTGTTTAACCTCATCAGATTGGCTAGCTGGTAAAATACTTCTGAAAAGGACCTGGGGATTATAGAGGATCAAAAAGTGAGTATGAATCAGCAATGTCATACAGTTATGAAAAAGGGATTCCAGGGTTTACTAACAGGAGTGGCATATATAAGAGATGGGAGTTAATTTTTCTGCTCTACTGAGCACAAGTGAGACTTCAGCTGGAGGATTGTGTCCAGTTTTGGGTGCCACACTTTAAGAAATACGTGGGTAAATTGGAGAGAGTCAGAAGACAGCAACAAAAATGATAAAAGGTTTAGAAAAACTGACCCTATGAGGAAAAGTTGAAGTTTAGTCTTGAGAAGAGGAGACTGAGGGGTGACCTGATAAGTCTTCAAATATGGTTAGGGCTATTCTAAAGAAGACTGTGATCAATTGTTTTTCATGTCCACTGAATGTAGGACAAGAAATAATGGGCTTAATCTGTGGCAAAAGAGATTTAAATTAGATATTAAGGGGAAAAGTACTAACTGTAAGGGATAGTTTAATTCATAAATAAGCATTCAAGGGAGGTTGTGGAATTCCTGTCACTGAAGGCCAGGAATGGTCTAAGTTGACTTGATCCTACTTCAGGGCAGGGAGCTGGATTTCATGCACACGAGTGGATTTATGTGTATGTATTGTATATCAAAATTAAAATTTATTCTTTAATATTTGCTTAATTCAGTTAATGACAAAATATAAAACTGAAGTTGGTGCATTAAAATTGTATTTAAATTTAAAACCCTAGGAAAATAAATGAACAAACTTTAGAGAAAAGAACGGACTAGACAAACCAACATAGCTTCTCTTTTTGTGGTTAATCTTTATTCCCCCTTCCTACATTTTCACCATAACTTTCAATCTCCTCTGTATGTGTAAAACAAAAAATTGTCAAACCTAACCTAAATAGGTTGTCTTGTTTTCAGAAATTCTGCACACTTGCAGCTACTTGGAGGAGCAGGGGGACAGAGACACTTCCACCTTCATTTGAGGCTTATTAAAAAACACTAAGGGTGGCATAAGAAACCAGAAAGCTCTTCTCTCAGCCATTATTGTACATAGGAAAATAAAATAAAATGCTGCATATCTGATATAAAGGATCCATTGCTTCCAAGGTTATCATCATCATTCTTTTGAACTCACAGCCTTCATCTCTCTGGCCAAAATGGGTATTGGGACTTCACAACAATCTAGAGATCCCAGCAAGGTCAGAGGTATTTTCCAACTTTACTCCTCATCCCTTTGATTTAATTAGTTTTCAGAGCTGGAGTCCTCCTCCTGTGTCTCTCTATCCCTCATGAGAGTATTACGAGGACCTATGTACTCTGTAGAACATCAGGCTGTGTGGAAGGACGAGTCCAGAATTGAATCCAGTTGCTCTAAGAGAACATCTTTTTTCCTCTCTCAACCCATTACAATTGTCCCTAGTCTTATCTGAGACACAAGTCCCCAGACCTTTTCAAGGTACTTTTTGCCACTTTAAGTCATGCTCATTCTAGCTAGTTGCTCAGATAAAGTGTTCCTTTTACTGAGTTTAGCTAGATGGCTTCATTGTGGTCACCAATGCCCTTATACCTGCCTTGGTCACCTCTAAGATTTGCTAGTGACTGAAACAATATGAAATAGACTGCTGTTGAAGAGATTGATTTCTGTGGAAATTGCATATAAATGATCTCCACAGAGATGCATCATTATTTGTTCAGGAAATTGACTGCTGTGAAACTTTATCCATGCATAGAGCACTGCTTCCCAACCTTTTTTATTTGAGAGCTACAGATAGCATTTTTACAATCATGAAGGGTCCCCCAGTCTCCACCAGAGCTGCCTCCTGCCTCTCCACACCCACTGCAGCCAGGTGGAAGTTGTTCACTGAGTAAGCTGCTTCCTCGCTGATCTCCTATCCACCTTGCTGCAGCAGGGAAACTGCACGTCCCATAGCCCTCTGCACTCCACGTGGGTCCTGAGGCAGTGGCTCCCTTCTGCAGCCAGGGGGATGGGAGATCAGTGCTCTCCTCCCTCTGGCTCCATCAGAGACCCCAATGCCTATGGTCACAGGCAGAGTGCTTTACCACACTCCCTATTACAGCCAGGAGGAGGGGAGATCTGATCTTCCATCCCCTTGGCTGCAGCAAGGAACCTTTGCTGATCTTGTAGCCACATGGCAACACACTTCGCCTGGATCCTTAGGCAGCAGCCCCCTTCTGTAGCCAGCCACTTTGAAAAACCCCATGGGCCACAGTTTGGGAACCACTGATCTAGAGAGAGTGACCAGTCCACTGTTGAATAGCAGTGGGAGGACAAATTGCATCACTGGAGCTATCATACTAATGATTCATATCCAAAGTGCCATCACGGCTGTAGAGAGAATATGACATGGCAGATTACACCGTGATTAGCCTTGCTCAAAGCAAATCTAATCCAAACTGTGCTATAAGTAAGTGCCTGTGCATCACTGAAGTATTTTACTGTGTAGACTCCTGGTTTCACAGTTGGTTACAGTCATTGTGGAGGGACCAAACAATACCAAATTTCTCTGGTATAGACAAAGCTTCAGTGGTTGAATAGTAGCATTCGAGACTTTAAAATCTTCTCCTTGATCTCTTCAAGGTAATCTATTTTAAGAGAATAAATCTAATTACCGTAACGTCTCCTAATTATTGTAGGCTCTTTCTTCATTGTTTATTCTTTTGGAGTCATTAAAATGCAGTCCTCATGGTGGATGTCTTAGCGAGGATTAGTAATGAGATACAAAGCTTTTCTTCTGTAGGTAAATGAATCAGATCCAGCCCAAATCATTAGTGAGTGAAGGTTGTGCCATGTGATGGCTGTTTGATGGTCACTACAGAATGATGTTGGTAGTCCAACTCCTGTTCCCAGGGGGCAGGAGCCCAAAAGCATCAGCACAGTTACAAGTTGCTCCCTCATGGGCCACCTCAGCAGATAGGCCAGGGATTAAAAAGATTGAACTACCCTTCTATCCAAGTCAAGGATGTGGGATAAAGACATGGCAGTGTGAAGAAAATTGCACATTGCTATTGCTCATTTTATATCTGTTCTGGGTAAAATTGGAGGATTGCAGACATTAGGAGTCAACACAACACCTTTTACAAGCACTAAATTCACAACACACATTTTAAAAGTTAAAAATATTACAATGTATGAAATAGTGATTGGACTTGATAGAGTTTTAGACAATCACGCTTGTGAGCATTCTTAATAAGATTTCAGGTTCATAAGCATACTCCTTTCCCCTGCTACCCTCTCCCCTTCCCCCAAGCTAGGCAGCGGAGCCAGCAGAAAAGGTGCCGGTACTCCGTACCCCTGTGTACCCATCACAAAAAAAGCACTGGTCAAAGGTAAAGTCAAATAGTTTTTACAAAATCCAAAGAACTAATATGTTACCTTATTTATTACAAGTTGGACAACAAATTCATGTAATTTTTCTCATGGTCAGTTTCATAAGCCATATCAGCAACTTCTGGATGAAAAGGGGAGATGAAGACCCAAACTAATAATACTAGCTGTCACTGTAGATATGACAAGTTTATTGTAGGCTTCCATTATTCATTACTCACTTTTATGAGCCTTACATATATCTGTGTCAAGATTGTCACATAATTTATAGTGTTTACTTAATTACAAAGTTTGTGAAAATACTAAGCTGATATATTTTGTCTTCAGATAGAACATGCCCAGCAACATACTTCCTGTTTCTTTACCAGGTCTTTAAAAAAAAATGGAATATGTTGCTTAGCTCTTTTTCTCCAATAGTTCTTCTTTTTCAGTACCTAATACTTGATCCAGATTAGATTCTGGAAATGCAGAGTCTGAATGATAATCTGGGTAGCTGGTGCTGCTATGAATAACCAAATAGTTTAGGTTATCTATTTAGAAAATGTTGTTGAGTTTTTCACATTAATTTAAGATGATGGAGAGAAGGAATAGAAATGAGCTCTTGGTGCTATTCAGTATCACTATTATCACTGCTGCCTTTATGATGTTAATAATTCTTCTTTCCCCAAATAGTATAAGACTAAACTACTAATTGCCAGTCTGATTCTAAACAAAGGGCAGGATTCTCATATTGCTTCACCTTTATCTTGTTGTGGTAACCTACCTGTACTGAACTATGCATGTTTGAAAAAAAGATACTAGAAATGTCTATTTCTGATGGCTTTTTAGAAGCCAGTGCAAGTAGTCTTCCAGTCAAGTAGTAGAGGCAATAGGCCTTAAAATTCCTGCTGTCAGGGCCAATAGTATTATTGCATTTTTTCAGTCTGACATTCAGCATTAATACCATGCTGTTATTTATGAAGTGATAATTGATCAGGATAGTGAACATACAATGAAAGCAACTGTAATTACAAATATTTACAGTAACAGGATGTTCCTTTTGAGAAGTATGTTTATTTTATCTGAGTGCTGCAGGAGCATACCATATGCTGCAATAAAACTAATGCTGTATTGATACTGAAGAATTCAGGTTGTCAGCCAGCCAGTGGTACTAGGGAAAAGCATTTTCTTATTTTGCTGCTCTATAGTTGGACTTCCTGCTTGTATCTCAGAGATACCACTCTTGCTCCAAGACTTTTAGTGCTGGTTATGAAAAGAATTAGGGAAGCTCCTTCGACCACAGTCTCCCCCTACCTCCTTTTTTCTTTCATTTCTCTGCTGCTCTCAGAAACCTAGATGTCTCTTCCACCTGCCCCTTTTCCTCTCCCTGCAGAAATTAGAAAGTCTCTCCCCCGCTTTTTACCTTCCCTCTCCCCCTCAGCGAAACTGGAATCTGTCCTACCTCCCTTTCCCATTTATGACCAAGCAAGGGAACCTGCAGCCACCCCATTGTGTCCCTCAGCCCCACTACCAAACAGGCAGAACTGGAGGATTGGTCTTGGGAAAGCTGTACTCTTGTGCCACCTACGGCCCTTAATTACCTTGTCTGGGCCCAGGCCTGAACCTCCTTCCTAGGATGATCCTACTCTCTTCATTCCTTTCTGTCATATTCCCTCTCTCCTCCTCCACTACCACAAGCTCCTCCTGCCCATCCAGCTTCTTTTCCCCCAGACTGTGCAGTGAGGGTCTGATCAGAGACAAACTGCAGCGATTCAATGCAGTTTGGTTTCTGGATTTATTGATACCTAGAGAGTGTTAACATGGTCCAGAAGGGCAGTTAGCATACAACATGCAGTTTGTGGCTTGGGCAGGGAATCCGGCAGCACCCAACGCATTCAAAGTCATCATGGTGTGCCTCCTGTCAGACCCTCACTGCGTGATCTGCGCAGGTGCTACATGGGTGGTAGAGAATAATGCCCCTCCCCCCCCCCCCCCCCATGGTCGCAACACTATTCACTGTTTTCATCAGACCCAGTTGGTGATGAATGACATACACACATCTTTTATACGCATAATATATGTACTGGCAAAATTCATAGATTTAAGACTGAATTAGTAATTTCATAATTACATGTAAAAATTGGGAGGATTACAAAAAATTAGGAAGTGTTGGCATCTCTGGTATGGTATCCAAATCCTTCCAGGTCAAGTGTTTTTCATCCTTACTCTGTAGGGGGGGAATGTTATCTTCCAAGCAAACCAATAAGCTGAATTGTCATGAAGTGATTTCACAAAATCTATATATAGCTAAATTTGGAACAGCAAAAATCAAGCACTGTGTAAGCTTTCAGGTGTTGCAAATGCCAGTAATAATATACAAATGTGTAGTTCCACATAGCTGTGCTGAGTAAAACATACATATATGTTGGGTACAGTCATCTTAGAATCACACATTTACAGTGTAGGAAATGGAGGAAGCACCTAATTTGTATTTTGCATTAAAATTGGGTTGTGGTTATTTCACATTAAGTTTCAGTTAGACAAGAATGTGACACGGCCATTTAATTAGTCAATAAATATCTGTCTGGAAGTTGACAACCTGGAAAGTTGTCTCCTGTGACATTTTTATCCAGCACAAGTTCTGTCAGGCCATATGTGTTATTAGATGTTGTGCAAGACCTCACCTTATACTTGAGCACTTTAAACTAAATGGTTTTAGCTAGTTCTCATTTTGCTGTTAATGATATGTTGACAAGAAGGGTGGAACTTTTTAAAATAAAAAATTAACATTTAAAGGACTTGCATAGCAAGCATTGTGTGTCATATTATGTAACATATCAAGTTGTCTTCTTTCTTTTAGATATGATCTTTGAGATGCTTAAGACTTAGTTACCCAAAGTTATTTGGTAGAAATTCATTTAAAGTATTTAATTAGCTCCTTCTTGTAATCAGCAAGACTAAAATTCAAGTTTGATAACTGGCTAGTATAGGAAAATATATAAAAAATGAATTTTAGTTTTATGTATTTTAAATGATATTGTATTTATTTAGGTGATACATTTCCCTCCTCAAACAATTTTTATTACAATAAGGCATATCACAAAGCAAAAAATGTGATATTTACTTACTTTGTAGACAGGGTAGAGATTGGTCTACATTTTACTCATTCTAGGGGTAAGTTTAGTAGTTACCTATTCTCCACCCTGAATGTGCATCATAATAATAATAATAATTAATGTATTTTGTTAACTAAAGTTAGAAACATACAGATACTCCAAAAATAAGTAATTTATAATAGGTTTCCATTCTTGGGTCTGTTCTCTCAGTTCATGAATGATGGGAACACCCTCAGTAAAATTCTAAATAAGCACTGACTCTAACAGTCCATTCCTTTCTTTTGTTGAAGAGCTAACCCTGATATTTTTTAAAGACACACATTGTAACCACAATGTTTAAAGTTGAATATATTATTATAAAAACTAAAATATATTTAGTTTGCTATTTTCCAATGTTAAGTTAAAATTAATTTTTTATATGATGAATGAAGCTATCTTCACAGGATTCTGTTTATAATTTCTCTTTTCTTTTATGGATATGTTCAAGAGGTAGCTCAAGTGTAACTGGAGGCTGTCCCCCTTAGAAAGTTGCTTATGTTGTCTTGGAACCGCCCATGACTTTTGAATGTGACATACACTCAAGTATGTTACCTTGAGCAGTGGTCCTGAGGAAGATGCCTCAGGGTAGGGTTGACTTCTCCAGGCGCAGCAGAAGACCATGAGAAAGAATCATCATAGAAATCAGAGTCTGATACTACAAAGAGATGTCTGTGACTTAGCATCAGGGCTACTTGTTTTGAAAGAGGCCATAGTCTTAGTCACAATTATAGGGAGGAACGGCAATATGTTTCCTACCCCCCATAAATAATTGTGACTGGCTTTGGAGGAACATGGGGGAAGAAGAGGGGAGAATGAGGCTGCTTTGTTCATCACACTTAGAATTTTCTGTCCTCTTCCCTCCTGCTGCCGGCAGTCAGCTGGTTAGATTCTAGGCTCAGAGGCAGCTGCAACTGGCACCTCTTGTCAACAGGAGCTCATTTGTCCCTCTGCAAGGCAGGCACAAGACAACCAATTCACCTGTCTGGATCATTTCTTGCCCAGTCCAAGTGGCTGCAAAGCAAGAGGAATCTGACCAAGAGGGAGCAGCAGCCTTTTTTCCTTCTCCCTTTAGAGCACAAGTTTGGGGAAAGGCATCTGGGGAGAAGAAATTGTCTCAAGAGCAGGAGCCTTGGAGAAAGAGAGGGAGAAGAACTATGGATGATGTGTTTATAAAGAGGGTTCTGGAAGAACAGGGAGTTATTAGTGAATAGCATCTGAGTGGAATGAGGAGAGGCTAAAAGATGAGTGGGAGGGCTAGAGCGATTAGGGGATTTTGGCTGAGGGAGGAGAAATTGGAAAGACAGAGAACTTGGAGAAGGTGATAATGAGATGTAGAGAGATTATGGGTTGGGAAGAGAATGGGAGTTTTTCATAGAGTAGAAAGAATGAGACAGGTTTGGGCAAAAGGCAAGTGATTTGGAAAGAGGTTTAAGAAATTGTGGGGTTTAGGAAGAGAAGAAGGTGACTGGTTAGGGGAAAAGGTGACTTGAGTAATTGAGGAGAAGTTAGAGAAAGAGGAGATACTAGAGATATAGAGAAAGACTGAATAGTGTGGAAGGAAAGGGGTCAGACTGGAGGATTTGGGAGGAAGAACGAATACTATGGTGATGAACGCAGTACAGGCATCTGAGAAGTGAGCCAAGGTGGTTTGGGAGAAGAAAGAAGAAAGGGAAAATGCAGGGATTTTAAAGGGGGAAAGGACTGCAAGGCAGTTTGGAGAAGAGAGAATGAAGCAAGTTTGGAGAAGGGAAGAGGAGATTGGAGGAGAGCGTTGAGGAGCTTCTGATAGAGGAGAGCTGGGGATTTGGGGAAGAGTCTTGAAAAGGGGAAGATAGAGGAGGAAACATTTAAGGAGTTTCTGGGAAGTAGAACCACCAAGATTAGAAGAGCTTCTACATAAATGGAGGGAAGTGGTAATGTGGTATAACTTGACTTTAGCAAGGCTTTTTGTACTGTCTTGCATGACTTTCTCATAAACAAATGAGGGAAATAAAACCGAGATGGAGCTACTGTAAGAGGATGCATAAGTGGCTGGAAAATAGTTCCCAGTGGTTCACAGACAAGTTGGAAGAGAATATCAAGTGAGATCCTGCAGGGATTAGTTCTGAGTCCAGTTCTGTTCAGTATCTTCATCAGTAATATAGATAATGGCATAGAGAGGACACTTACAAAGTTTGCAGACAGTACCAAACTGGGAGGAATTGCAAGTGCTATGGAAGATTGTGTTAAAACTCAAAATTATCAGAACAAACTGGAGAAATGATCTGAAGAATATAAAATGAAATTCAATAATGACAAATGCAAAGTACTCCACTTAGGAAAGAACAATCAGTTACACACATACAAAATGGGAAACGATTACCTAGGACACCCTTTGCCATACCCCGTTCTAGCCCTGCCCACTGCACCCTCAGCAGGTGCCAGGGGTGAGGCCAGAAGGGGGTGGGGCCAGGGAATCTGGGTTGGGGGTGGAGGTGGAGGTGGGCTCGGCTGGGGTCCCTGGGGGCAGGGGGCATTGGGTTCGTGCTCAGGGCCAGCTCCCACGAGCAGGTTGCCTTGGGTTCCGGGCTGGGGCCAGGGCCAGCTCCCACCGGCAGGCAGCCTCAGGTTCCTGGCCATGGCAGGGGCCGTCTCTGGCTCCCAGCCGTGGCCAGGGCCAGCTCCCAGGTTCCAGGGGGATGGCTGGGGTCCCTCAGGGTGGAGCGGGCCGACCAGCCCCGCTCCCCTCCAGCGTGGGGGGCGGCCCTCCGCAGTCCAATTGGCCCTGGGCCCCGCTCTCCCCAAGGGATGACCTTGCCCAATGGGGCGGGGCCAGCAGGGGACAGGAGAACCATGGCTTCTTTTACCCTGCTGGCCATGCTCCCCAGCGGGGAAGTGCTGCCCGCGGGGGCCTGGAGTCACAGCATATGTCTCTTGTGGCCCCAGCCTCCCCTCCAGGCCGCGCTGGGGAGTGGGGCCAGCAGGGGGAGCCTGAGTGGCATTGCATTTCTCTCAGGATCGGCCCGCATGCCAAATTTGGCAGGCGTGCCAGGGGTTGCCAACCCCTGGCCTAGGAAGAAGTACTGTGGAAAAGGATCTGGGGGTCATAGTGGATCACAAGTTAAATATGAGTGTAACAGTGTAACACGGTTGCAAAAAAAGCAAACATCATTCAGGAATATATTAGCAGGAGTGTTGAAAGCAAGGCATGAGAAGTAATTCTTCGGCTCTGCTCTTCACTTAATAGGCCTCAACTGTAGCACTGTACAGTTCTGGATACCACATTTCAGGAAAGATGTGGACAAATTGGAGAAAGTCCAGAGAAGATCAATAAAAAATATTAAAGGTCTAGAAAACATGACCTATGAGAAAAGATTGAAAAAAATGGATTTATTTCATCTGGAGAAAAGAAAACTGATAGGGGACATAACAGTTTTCGAGTACATAAAAGGTTGCTGCAAGGAGGAGGGTGAAAAATTCATCTCCTTAACATCTGACAATAGGACAAGAAGCAATGGCCTTAAATTGTAGCAAGGATGATTTAGATTGGACATTAGGAAAAAATTCCTAACTGTCAGGGTAGTTAAGCACTGGAATAAATTGTCTAGGGTGTTTGTGGACTCTCCATTATTGGAGAGCTTTAATAGTGGGTTAGGCAAACTACTATCAGGGATAGTGTCTCAGCAAAGTGGCTGAATGTGTCACCACAGTTGAGCCCACCATTGAAAGCTCCCCACTCGCCACCAAAAGAAACCCTCGTGAGGATTTCTTCCAGTGGCACAGGAATCCTTTCAGCAGCGGACAGACATGCACATGAGTCAGGGAGGCGGTTCCGTGCCACCAAAATTGCTGGCACACTCACAGCTCACCACTTGACTGTCCTGTCCCAGATATAAGTGATTTGTAGGCATTACAGCACAGGCAGATTTTAAGAAAAGATTTAAAAGCAGATAAACTGGCAGCTTTATTCAGTTTGATAAAAAGATGTTCCCATGCATGGAGAATGGCATGAGAGACAGCAGAGAGGTGCTTGAAGGAGAAGTGGACAAACAGGGATTATTGGTAGAGTAAAGGTAGGGTTTGACAGCATATGGCATAGGAACTTGTATCCCTTGGTAGGGAAGAAGAGTAATAGGGATTAGGACCAGAAAAGACCATCAGATCATCTAGTCTGACCTCCTGAATGTCATAGGCCACCAACACCCCCATGCATCTTCCCACTAAACCTAACAACTGAAATTAGACCAAAATATTACAGTTCACAGGAGACTAGACTATTTTGTGTCACAGACAGAGAACAGGAGGGGTGGAGATGCACCAGGGTTCTAGGCCCACTCAATGCCAGGGAAATAATTAATTGGGATATACCCAGTTAAAATGCAAATGACTTGCATTTTCACTAGCTCTCCTAAGTATGACCTGAAATTAAAGGTTTCTGACAAAGATTAAAGGCTTCACTGGTGTTTAAATCTTAATGTCACTCCATGGAATGCTCATCTGCAATCTGGATATCAAATTGCAATCTACGCTCAAGTCCTGGTCAGGCATATCTCTCTAGTACACAAGGTAGGATGTTATTGATGTTGGACCCTGAGCCCTATAGATCTGTTTCTGATATGTAGAACCCTGCGCAGATACAGATATGTGGATCTGCGCCCTATCTGCATCTGCAAGAAATGGTCCACAGATATCTGTCTTCAAAGCATCTGACGAAGTGGGATTTTCTCCCAAAAAAGCTCATGCAATAAATAAATGTGTTAGTCTTTAAAAGTGCCACAGGTCTCCTTGTTTGTTTTGCTGAACTAGACTAACACAGCTACCCCTTTGGAAAGTGTCTATCCAGTTTCACTTGACACCAATATGTTAGATCAAACTATGTCCAAGAGATCCCTGTTTAGGTAGCTTTCTGTTTGCATATCACAGTTTTTCTTCTTAGCAGACGTGAATCTTCAGCAGACAGAGAAATGTTAAGACAAATTTGGTAAGCTTTTAGTCAACCTGAGGTAATTTCCTATCCAGGAGAATCTTGGCAGCCGCATGGAGTTTTCTGTATATATATATTTTTTTTTTCTCCAAGTCCCTATGCTTGGATTTTATCACATCATGAACTCAGGTTTAGTCTATAGCGATTTAGAACTTCTTCCCAAGTCGAGAGTGGTCCAGCATTCATTTTCACCCTTTATAAGTCATTTGGGATCCTCTGGAGTTTTCAATTATGCATGTGTGTATTTATCTTTCTCAATTTTAAAAAAGTCATTTTCTTGTCAAGACAATGGCAGAACTCCTTTAATTTATTTGATTCTATTATGCAATACCTATCATGTTGCTCTTGTTTCATAAGGTATCTATAACAGTAGATCCTCACTCACCCACCATCTTTTCTTCTCCCAGAGGTTGGAGATATTTTGTTCTGTCTAGTCTATCACTGTTTAATTTGATCAAACAACTTGCTATTAGAAATCATGCTTACAAGCATACCTTGAGTACCTTGCCAGCAAACAGACAAATGACATTTGCAGATTAACCTGATTAATAGTTTAATGCTAGATCAGTGGTTCCCAACTTGTGGTCCATGGTACTCCAGGTCTATGAAGGGGAAAAAAAGATAATGTAATAATAATATAATCCATGTACCTCAGATGTAACATATTTGATGTAACATTGTTATTCACAATGTAATTCGCTTCACAAATATCCTTGTGTAATATAACATTCTCTGGGGGCAGGGCGGGCTGGCTGTGGCCTTGCTGGTTGGCCCCCAGAAATGGTGGGGCCAACTGGAGTGTGCAGTACAGCCTCTGGCACCACCTTTGGGCCACACCGGAAGCCACATTGCGAGTGCTAGTCAGCCTCCCGCCGCCCCCCACAGGCCACAGCTGGTGTCTGGCCCCAGCCCTCCCTCCCCCTCTACCAGTGCTGGCCCTCTGGCGGGCGGGGGCGGGGTAGAAATCACCGGTGGAGGAGGCCCAAGAGCCCAGCAGTCCCTGATCTGCTTCTGGTCTTACTGAGAACCAGCCCCACTCCATTCCCCACTAGTAGCAGAAACCCTTCAGAGCTCATGTTGCCATTGGCTGAGTTCGCTTGTGACTGTGCATTAGCATCTTCTGATGAGCCCAATATAAGTTATTGGGGGGTCAATCACCATTAACTCCTAATAAGATATCTGCATCAATATCTGCTACCTCAACAAAAGATGATTCCACAGAATGGCTGATCCTCTACTCCACCTCCCTCTGTCCCTGCTAACAAAATCCCTACAGAGCCCAGAAGTGATGTTTCTTCTATGAAATTAGTAAGTATTCCACAGAGGGAGCTTCCTGTCTCCCCATCCCTTTACCCTTTCCTCATTTCATATCTGCCACCTCCAGGTCCCCTTTATTTGTGCTATTCATTTCAGCAGTCTTGATGAAAGATTATTCAGCTGCAGGTCTTTTTAACTATCATAAACTGGGTGTCTAAATCTCCAAAATGGGAACCTCTTATAATTTTTACCTTCTGTGAACAGACAATGCAAGTTTCATTTTTATTTTTCAGTGAGATTTTGGCTCAATTTGAATTTTGTTTCTGTGTAGTTACTAATCATTAATTGCAGATGAATTATTAATTCAATAATGTATGTTAGATACAGTTTAGAAAGACATAGATATTAAAACTGTGGTGCATATTAGAAAAAAGGAGAGTAATCAATTATCCAAGTATATACAGTATCTAACTAAAGAAAAATAGACTAAGCAATGTTTTGTATCATGTGCCCTTAGCAAAAAGCTAACAGAAAATTCATAGTAAGATGCTGGGCCAGCCTGGTGATCTGGCAATAATACAGTATATTGACATATAGGAGAACTGGATTTGGGAGTAGTCTTGAGATGATAGCCACCCATTCCAGTGTTTTGGGGAAGATGATGACCTTCTCCTCTGTGGCGCATACTGTCTGATTTACAGTTGGCATTAGTCTTAGACGCTATGTCTACACTTGGCCAAATAAGTCAACTTAGCATGTCCACACTCAAAAATTAAGTCAACTTAAAGGGGACCTTGCCAAATCGACTTAGAGCGTCTACATTGGACGCTTAGGTCGACTTCTATGGGCTAGGTGGACCTGGGACTGGTCCACAGTGTCAGGGGAGGCACCCCGTGCCAAGTGCCAGGGGGCTCAGCATTTGCCCCATTGTACCTGGGTACAATGGGGGCTGAGCAGGACAGGGACACTGGCAGGGCTTAGGAGCAGGGTGGGCAGGGCTGTGTCCTGCCCCGAGGGGGGGGGGCATTCCTGGCTCTGGCTGTGCCAGCCACCCTTGCAGGGAGGGCAGTGGGGGAGCCCTGGAGCCTTTTAAGTCGACTTTAAGTTGACTTAGGGCTAATCTGCGTCCACACTTGCTAAGTCGACTTAATAAAGTCAATTTAGCCAGTAAAGTCGACTTTATACTAGGTTTAATAAAGTCGACTTTAAATTTCCTTAAGTCAACTTAAGCAGCAGCTTAAGTCGACTTAATTTGTAAGAGTAGACTCACCCAGAGAAAGGTGTGAGCTTTTTAATCAGAGAATAAATATAGCAGAGGTAGCTGTCAAATAGAAAAATGAGAAGTCATAAATGTAGAATAAACTATAGAGCAAACCTTAGAATTCAGTATAGTTTGATAGATAGTGTTGGTCAAGTATGTCAAGTAAGAACCTATAATGAAGGCATTCATTATGGTGGGTGGGAAATTATCTACCGTGATGTTGATCAGACTCCTCTCTTCATCACATTTCCTTATTTAACTGACATAAAACGCTATTAAATATAGAATAGTAATATAACGCTAGTATAGATCAAGGCCCAGTTGTGTATACTTAAAGGAAGCGTAGTTTATACCTAAAGGAAACTCCAAAGACACAGTCCATTTCTAGAAACCAGTTCAAGACATTTCCTAAGCAAAAATAAATCACAAATATAAAATAATAACTGAAGAGGGACTAATGGTAGGCTATGTTCCCTCTAAGCTGTGCGGATGCACGGCCATGCAGCAGCCGTCGCACACCCATGCACCTATCACAGACACCTGCACAGCCCGATCCCCACATCTCTTCTCTCCCCAGCCCGATCCCCACATCTCTTCTCTCCCCAGCCCACTCCCTGCATCTCTTCTCCCCAGCCCGATCCCCGGTCTCTTCTCCCCAGCCCGACTCTGCATCTCTCCTCTTCTCTCCAGCCCAAGAAGTGAGTGGTCCCCCCAGGGTCTCCTCGTTTCCACAGGTCCCCCAATTTCCTCCAAGACACATCCCCCAGTGAGCAAAGGAGGTAATGTAGGGCTGCAGGTGGGTGGTAAATGACATTCCCAAGGACGCCTCCCAGGGACCATCTGCAGGGATCCACCCAGCCCCCAGTGCTCCTGGTGCCATCTCCCCTTTATGAAGCTGTGGGAAAGCTGGGTTACAAAGTTCACGTGAGCTATTACGTCCACTCACTTTCTCACTGCTCTCTGGCTTCCAGTCCTTCAGCCAGAGAGCGAAAGGAAGTAGTCATGTTTAGTGGCAAAATACCGGTGAAAGCAAAGGAGAAATGGCAGCCGGGTGACAGCAACACTAGGGGATCAACGGAGCCCAGGAGGAGACAGTTCTTGAGGGATAGTCAATCCCTTCCCTTAATTCAAATTATCAGCTTTGTTTCAGAGGCAACTGTTCTCCTCGTAGGCCATGGGTCTGGGCAGTGGAGCCCCTTAAATAAAGGCCAAGCCCTCACCTAAATCAGCTGGGCAGCCATGGGGCT
>ML685785.1:27555533-27558453 GCA_007922175.1 Pelusios castaneus
GTCCCATAATTTGCATTGCTTTGGATGCAGGGATGTCCTGTTTCTTGCCTTTGCCTCTAAATTTTAATCAACATTTAATAACAAATGTAGAGTTTAGGAAGTGGCTCAGAAAATATTGGTAAGATGTTTGGCCAAACAACAGAAATGGTTTCAATACTGGATTACTAACTCAAATTCTTGTCCAAGGAAGTCAGTTGTGAGATTTTAAAGGGTACAAATACATTTTGTAGGTTTTGTCTAGTAATAACATAACAAAAGGTATTATATAATAAGGGTATAAAAGTAGAGTTAATCTATTTTACTATCTCCTCATCTAATATTATTAAATATGTGAAGACATTTTAAATTGACCACTTTATTATGTTGGATAAACTCACTGTGATTTGGCATTGAAAGTGGTTGTATGCTCTGAAGTGGCTGTAAAGGATGAAACCATATTTTTTTATGATTATACTAAGCCAAAACTATTTCATATTCCTTCAGTGTGTTTTAAAGGGAAAACCTTTTTGTTTTCTAAGTCTCCTGTCAAAATTATGAAGCTTTAATATGTCAGTGCAGTCTATTCAAATGGAAAGAACCATTTAGATGTATTTTTCTTTAGAGATTCATATTTTCCAGTGCCTTGGTTGTATCCCCTGGGCAAGTCTAGCAATGTTCAAAATATTTAAATAAGGATGTCTGTTAAGGGTGCTTGGGTATTCTGTTTTCATATATGTTTTCTCTTTTTTTTCTAAGAGGAAACATTTAAATCACATTTATAAGAAATAATTATAGTAAGAGTATTTTGCTTTATAGGCATTCCTCCTCCCCCACCTACCAATCTCTTAATGTAATGTCAACAGAGTGAATTTTCATGCTATGGGTCAGAACCTACAGCAGTCAAGAGTCTTTGGATGAATAGCAGCAAGCTTTTGGCTTGTAAAATGAAGTGTTCTCTCTTCAAAGCACCCTGCCTCTCTTGGGATGAAAACTTGAGGCAGGTTTTTCTATCTGGCCTCATTCATCTAGTGTAGTCCACTGGATTGTTGGCAGTTCTAAACAGTAAGAGTTTTTAAAGACCTTATTGCTCTAAAGAGACTTATTTGTAGTAAGGGTAAAGAGAAGTGAAATGGAAAAAATCCTGAAGTAAAAAATAATTCTTACTAAAACATGAGAATCACAGAAATAAATAAATGTTTAACACCTGTAAAAGAAAATATTTGAGGCTTGAAATACAGCTTAGTTTCATTAGGAAATAGGTTTCTTTTCCTGTTCTAATCCATAGAAATCTTTTCAGATGGTAAAGCTGCAAAACACCCAGGCAAGTAGTAATAGACTTTTTCCCCTAATTACTGTTTAAAGTTTTGCTTTCATCTGGTACTTTTCAATTATTGTCAATTTCCTGTAATTCATATTTAACTCATGATTTTAAAATAGAATTTCCATAGTTGGTGTAACACTGAAATCACTTTACAAATCAAGTCTTAAATACAAAATCACTTAAAAAGAAAAGTTACAGTGCTGAATTAATGTGGCCTGTCCTTTAGCCTTTCCCAGTAGTTCCTCTTTCTGTATATAATTGGGTTGCTGTACTAGTTTGCCAAAGGGGGTTCAGTATGACTGCTTGATCACCAGTATGATTTTTACACAGAGGATTACATAAATAGTATTGATGTAAAAATATGATACAGCATGCTTTCAAAACAAAACAGACTGATCAATGTATTATTCTTTGGTAACTGTTGAAGTCTATAATTCTGAAGTAGACTTTGCTCACAGAAGATTTAGAAAGTACAACACATAAACCATATATTAATTCCTATTAAGCAGATGAGATGTTAAAAAAATGAATGACATAACTTCTGTAGCCTCACTTAAGAAATTTAAGAGCTGAAGTATATATATGGTGCCAATATTTATCAGCATTGATCTTTGGTATAAGAAGGAAATGATAAAGGTATTTTTCTTTTCTTGTGTGACATTTATCTTAGTTTGGTACACGAAAAGTGAAGACAACCAATATTGCAAGTCTGAAATATTGAGCTCATGAGTTGAGCTGGTGCAAACACAGACAAAACTGACAATTCTTTTTGGCTGAAGACAATATTTTCACTTATATAGCACTTTCATCTTTATAATACTTTAAAGCATTAAGTAATTAAACAATTTACTTTTTTAATCAGAATAATCCTGCTGAACAGGCTTAGAAAATACCTGTAGCAAAGATGAACTTGTCCATGCATGCAAAACAAAATAAAATAAGATTAAAAGCTCCAGAAAATTAGTCTGCTTCAAAAACTATTAAATTGTTCCTATCCCTGGAGCATTACCAGTGTGCTAATTGTTCTGTTCTGGTCATGTAAATATGTTTCTCCTTCAAGTAAGGATGATTTGCTGGTACTGAGGAGCTTGCACTGTTTTGGGGGAAGGGGGCTTGAGGGCTCAATAATATACTGTAATGAATCCTCCTTTTGGGCAGCACATGCTTCAGTTCTGAATGCCCAGAAATGCTTCACAGATGTGCTAGGCTGCCTAGCAATGGGAATTTTCAAATTCTGGCTAGCCTGAAAAAGTAAATAGAACTATTGAGCATAAGTCTGCTCCCAATATAAGACAACAATACCCAACAGCTAACACTTACATTTAGCCCCATTAAATATTCCTCCTTCATAACCAGCAAGTTGCAAAACCTATAATACTGGTCTCCAGAAACAGGTTTATACAGGGACATGTTGTATGTGTGTTTTACATTGGCATTTAGACAATACAGTTCATACACTGTGTCTCAGTGCTTTATAGAGCAATGAACTGCATACATTGGAGGGATTATGTAGGCAAACACATTGGCCATTATGCTATTAGCAGTAATTCACATACAGTCTCATTTGCGTATTATAGATAGATAGATAGATAGATAGATAGATAGATAGATAGATAGATA
>ML685785.1:27562416-27584916 GCA_007922175.1 Pelusios castaneus
CCACCACCCGAACCCCGAGCTGGTTCAGGAGTCAGCAGGCGCCGCGGCGCCCGAAGCCTGGGAGCTGAGCTGGGGGGCCGGTTTTATTAGGTCGTCATAAGCTTTCATTAAGTTGACTTAAGGAATTTTTTAAGTCGACTTAATGAAAGCTTGGTGTAGACAGGGACTAAGTTAGGTCGACTTAAGCCTTCCTAAGTTGACCTAACTTGCAAGGGTAGACATAGCCAAAGATGGTAATACAATTTGGCAAACAGACCATTATGTTCTTTGTTGCTCTTGCTAAGAGAGGGATAGATTTGGAAGTAAGTCATTAAGTATAGGTTATTGATTGTCAGGGCTGACCCGACCATATAGGTGAACTAGGCAGTCACCTAGGATGTCAGGTTTTAAGGGGTGACTGAAATGAATTTTTTTTAAAATATATATATTAATATGTTATCTCTTATAAATTAAAGTATTGCCGTCTGACAGGGACGCCAAAGTCATAGTTCACCTAGGGCACCAAAAACTCTTGGGCTGACCCTGTTGATTGTGTAGGAATAATGTGCTCCTGAGATGTGTAGCTACTATGGATTTTTTTAAATCTAATCTTTAGCTACACAAGTTAGAAATGCAAAATGCAGCACATCAGGGCATCCTGTAAACGTCATTTAGGTGTTCTTCAGTCCATAAACCAATGACATACAATGGCTTTTATGCTGTGGCTTCAGGCTTAGCTGAGCATTGGTGGTATGCTGCAGCCAAAAGTGGAAATACTACATGTTTCTCCTTTCATTGAAGCTATGCCAAATGTTACTGATTGGCAAAACCCACACTTTCAAATATTTCCAAACACATTAGTCAGAGTTATTGTATTGTTGTACTAGATCTATATTTTAATAAATGATTTAAGAAATATTGAGCAAATTAGAATTATTTAATCTTGAAATACATTGGTTAAAAGTTTTCCAGAGGGGTAGCCCTGTTAGTCTGCGTACAGCAAAAACAACGAGAGTCCTGTAGCACCTTATAGACTAACAGATTTCTTCGAGCATAAGCTTTCTGGGCTATAACCCACTTCGTCAGATGCATGAAGTGGAAACCACAGTTGAGAGGTTTATATACACATGCCAGGACGGAGAAGGGCAAGTGTTAGCAAAGTCAGTTCAGAGAGCAGATGGGGCCTATTCACACCAGTTGATCAGAGGAAGAGAATACACAGTCAGACTGGGTCTGAATAGGGACTTGGAATGGTTAGCACATTACAAAAAGTGATTGTTCTGTTCACACATTCTCTCCGTCTGATCAACTAGTGTGAATAGGCTCCATCTGCTCTCTGAACTGACGTTGCTAACACTTGCCCTCCTCGATCCTGGCATGTGTATATAAACGTTTCAACTGTGGTTTCCACATCATGCATCTGATGAAGTGGGTTATAGCCCATGAAAGCTTATGCTTATGCCCGAAGAAATCTGTTAGTCTTTAAGGTGCCACAGGACTCTCGTTGTTTTTATTGGTTAAGAGGTGACTTGATTGAAGTAATTAAAGCAGTGAAGGGTTTTTAAAATATTAAGATTGAGGATTTTGCACAGATTAGAACTGGATAGCAAAGATATAAATTAGAGGGATGCATGTAAGAGAAAGTATTGTTTTTACAAAGAGTGGTAAGCGTATGGAATCGAATCCCAGTTGGTAGTGGAGTCATGTAGTATGAATGTGTGTAATAAAAAAAATCAGGTGACTATGAGTTTTTAATACGTTTAAACTATATTAATATTGTGCTTATAGAAGCTAATTTCCCTTCTGGAGTTCAGGAAGGAATAATTTGCTGAGCATTCATGTTTCTCCAGATTGTTGGATGACAGGGTTTTTTTACATCCGTAATTAACCAAAGATTTGGTTTTGAGTTTGTAATTTTAAAAAATGTAACACTTTTTCAAGTGCCACGAAGCAGCTCCAGCTCCATAACCTTCTTCTGGTGCTCTGAACCTATGTACAAGAATGAGGGCCATTTTGTGGTAATTTTGATCATATATGTTTTGCATACAGACTTGGGACCTTGCCCTTTCAGTCAACCATTGGGTGCTCCTCACAGATTGTCAATAATGGTTACTCCACTCCTCTGCTCACTTCTGTTAAGAAATTGCTAGAATATTTATACAAAATTCATCAGCATGAACATGACACTTGTTCTGGGGAAAGTAAGTAAGTGGACACTTCTGTGTATGAGTCATGCCGACCAAGTGGGGCAGAAGAGCAGACCTGGAAATGTATTTTCCGTTAAATAATTCTTGAATCAGTGTTTTTTTTAAAAAGTACTATTCAAAGTAATTGAGCTGGAGAGCAATGGAAGCCTGTGTGAGGGGCAGAAGTAGTAAGGAATATTGCTCTCTCCTCTCCCTGGAACTCCCTTCTGGGTCCCAGGGCAAAATTTAGAAGCTGGGAAGCCATACGTCAGTGTTGCTGGTAACGAGGCTAACAGGCAATCACGCATGAACATAGCAGACTTGAGTACATTTTGCAGTGTTGCCTTTGGATCCATCCCTTGATGCAAATATCCTTATAAACATTGGCAGGGATGTGGGAAACACTTACAAAATATCATTTAAAATGGCATTTTGAAGAGGAGAATTGAGGCTATACTATTTAAAGACTACCATATCAGAAACTAGAATTTTTAATAATTAGTGGCTTTCAAAAATTCAAATTGACAGTATGCCTTAGAAATTATTGTGTGATAACATGAACCCTAGTGAAACGTCACCGTTCATCTATCCTTTGACTTTTAATTTATAGGTAGATGTAAATTACATCTACATTGATCTACCTAGTCCTTCTACAGAGACACAGCACAATGTTTCTTGTGCCACATCATCCCTGCCTGCAAGTTTGTCCTGCCTGTGGTCCTGTACAGCTCCTTTCTGGGGTGGAACTGCAAAAATGAAACTTACTAAACACTTAGGCATGTTTTGTTTTGCAGTCTGCAGTGCAGAATGTGGTTTAAATCCATTGTAATTAATGGCAAAACTGACATGGGATTTCAGTTAGGGTTGGGATTTTATCCCAGAGCATAGTAGCTGTGCACTTAACCTATAGCCCTATCACCACATGCTTAAACCTCATGTCCAAAGTGGTCAATACTTGATTGTGCTGTGCATGGGCTCAGCAGGTCTGCCTGTACAGAGCTCATTGTAGGATCAGAGCCTTGGAGACAATTCCTCAAAGGGAATTCCAGGTGGCACAGAAAAGGGTTGATTCAGTCGGTTCCCTCTGAGTTGATACAGAATCAGTGTCTCGTATATAACATTAGGAGAGGACTCTTCCTCTGGAGGTGTCCTCTTACAGATAAGATATAAAGTACAAGTACTGATCTCTTGTGCAGATTAAAGATCCACCATCAAATTTTTTGCCACAGTGGAAATGTTAGACCTGGTGTGCCTGACAAACTCCAGTGTGGACATTCTGCCTCTTTAAGGCTATGTCTACACTTACCAAAGTTAGTTCGAATTAGTTAATTCGAACTAACTAATTCGAACTAATTTTAGTTAGTTTGAATTAACTTAATTTGAACTAGCAAATTTTAGATCGAACTAAGCAAGTGCCATGCTTAGTTCGAATTAATCAATTGCATTGAGCTCAATGTGCCAGTTAGTTCGAACTAAGTGCTTAGTTCAAACTAACATAGCCACATTGGGTTAATTCGAACTAACTAGTGTGAATTAACCCTTACTTCTAAAAGTATAAGCAAATTTATTAGTTCAAATTAAGTGTAGCCAAGGCTTAAGTTAGTTCGAATTAAGCTTCCTTAATTCGAACTAACTTGCCAGTGTAGACATAGCCTAAAAGTCCGTCCTGTTTCAATTCGACACAATATTCTTCACATCCTTCTCTCTACTGTTTTGTTATATTCCTGTGTAATTAAATAGTTACTATGCTTGGTTTCTGCTGGGTGACAGCTGTTAAGGCCTGAGTTCAAGACTTGAAGGGCCACAGGATCTAGTCTGAAAAGTTACCTTCTGAAAATGGCATCAGTGGGTATTACTATGCTTCATCTCAGAGATTAAGGCCGTGGTTCTCAACCAGTATACTCATACCATTGATGAGACGCAGAAATAGTCTATGTGGGATGCAAGGTTTTCATAACAATTACTAAGAAATCGCTCTGCCTCCCACTGATCTGCCCTGCCCACTTGACCCATTATCATTATGTATAAACAGCAGCAGTAAAATTTATACTCAACTTTATTATTACAATTTTCAGCTACTAATGGAATTATTACTTTTGTATGTTTGTGTTTTAAAACTGTAGCAAAAAAAATATACTCCCTACAATACTACTGCAATTTGGTATGTCCTTAAAACTTACCATAAATTATAAAAGTAATAACAGAATGCCTGTAAACATATAAATGTCGTTCTTGGAAAAAGTGGGCTTTTTGTTTCTATCATGGTGGGACACAGGTTCTTTGATAGAGCGATACGAAAGTTTGAGAACCATTGCATTAAGGGATTGAAGTGACACATAAAGTGATTCTTACAGCATGTTTTTGTGTACATGTGTGTATACTTTTAAAAAAATCCTTGATGGTGAAAGGCTCTATATAAATATAAGATTTTATCATATCTACTTAGATTACTCCAGTAGCTCACTCTTCTCTGTTTTATCAAACAAAAGTTGCTTATCTTCTCATTTAAGGCTATTCTTGACGTAGCCTCACCCTACCTGTCATCTCTCATTCACTGTCAAGATGTCAGTTCCCATCTCTCTTCAGACAACAATGCTGGCCTCCATTGCCCATTTGTTAAGTTTTCAAACAAGCATCTACATGCTTTCTCCAGTGTTGTCCCTTATGCTTGGAAGGAATTCCCCATAAAGATCCACCAGGATGCCTCATTATCCTGCTTCAAATCCCCTCTTAAAGTTCCCCTTTTCCAGGAGGCCTCCAAAAAAGTTGACAACAATTACATTGGTATTGTGCTGGCACCACTGCCTTTTGTGCTGACCAATATATTCTCATTGTTTCTTTGTACTCTTCACATCTGTCTGTCTGGAGCTCTGTTGTCTCTTGTCTTATACTTGGATTGCTAATTCTTTTGGGGCAGAGACATCTTTTAGTTTGTGTTTCTACAGTATCAGTCTCTGCCACGGTGCACGTTGATACCTCTTAATTATTTCAAGACACACCTCCGTATAGTCTCAGAATGAACTCATGAATATTCATGAACCAATCCAGAATTCTTCGAGTAGTTTTCAAAAAAATTCCATAGCACAACTGCTCAGGCCTGAAGTCACACCCATATGCCGTAGCACACAGGTTGGGAAACACTAGTCTACCACAATGAGGTCTTGATCAATGGCAGCTAGATCTTCTAGCCATTGATAATGAGATAACAGAGAAAGGATTTACAGAGGAAACAACCACCAATAGGTGAGAAAGCAGACGCAGAAGAGAAAACAGGAGATAACAAGGAAATACAGTCTAAGACAGTGGTTCCCAACCTTTTTGGCTCAAGGGCCACCAGCAGGCTCCCCACTCCCTTTCCCACCCAAAAAGCAATCTGCCTCCTTGTTGATCTGTCTCCCTGGCTGTAGCAGGGAAACTGCCTGCGTCCTGTAGCCCTGTGCACTCCACCTGGATCCCTAGGCAGTGGCTCCCTTCTGCAACCAGGGAGATGAAAAATCAGTGCTCCTCTTCCTCTGACTCCAACAAGGACCCCAGTACCTATGGACCTAAGTGGAGCACTTTGCTGTGCTCCCTGCTATCGCCAGGGCCAGGGGAACGCTGATCTCCCATGCCCATGGCTGCAGCAAGGACCCTGCACCAGTCTTTTAGCACTGCAGAATTGCACTCCACCTGGATCAATATCCGGTGGCTCCCTTCTGCAGCCAGAAGGAGGTGAGCCATGGGCCACTTTGAAAGCCTCCACGGGTCACTTTTGACCTCTGGCCACAAGCTGGGAACCACTAGTCTAACAAGAATGGGAAGTGGATATTTTTGTGTCTCTAAAATGGTAAGAATTCTTTTTCAAAAATAGAAAAATTGAGAAAGTATTCAGCTTTTCCCCCAGATCCAGCAGGCAGTGCCCCCTCCCTTTCATCCTATTCACAACACCCAGAACTCTCCAGGTTTTTTTCCCCCCAGAATCCAAATCCCACAGTCTGCTAGTGACTGAAAATGCCTGTGGGATGTAGTGAGTCATAGGATGAGTTTTTAAGATGAGTTTTGGGTTACAAACCCAAAACGAGAGAACAGCTATTGGTTTGTTTTGTCATTTTATTGCCAAAACGTTTACATTTCAAAATTGTGAGTTATCTTTGTAATAGCCAAATATAATGGTTAACCAGTACAATAAATCTGTTAACTTCAGTGGAGTTACTCTTAATTCATAATGGGGCAAAAAGAAGAGAATCAAACCACCTGCCTTTTGTAATGAGTTTCAGAAATTTGCATATTATGCCTGTGAAGCTGGCAGACCATGTGCCAACTCATGCCCACGGCCCTAGGCATTAACATTAACATTAACCAATATGTAGCTGGAAATCAGTCTGGCTGACTTGTTAGTAATGTTAAAATAGATCTTGGATTTATGAAAATGTTTTTAATGTTTAGACTTCATGAGATGCTTGTAAATTGCTGCTCAGTTATAATATCTGTATTCCATGCTATAAAGTAGTATTTAAGTGTTTGCTCTGAAATTATAAACCACCAGTCAGGAGAGAACCATTACCAATTATGAAATACTAGTTTGCCACAGAAGATATTATCTCCTGTCCAACCAAAAAAAAAAAAAAAGGCCCATAGACTCCAGACAAATCAATGTGGAACCTCAGATGATCAAAGACATTGTTGAGTGCTTCTGACTTTCTGCCCCATTCATGAAGACATGCATGTGGACTCATCCCACCATCACCTTGAGTTCTAGGGGAAGGGAACAAAAAAACCCTGACAAGAAGAAACTGTATCTTTCTGCTGTTTGGACTCTGAGGGGTAAGGATTAATAAGCATAGACAAAAGATCCCAGTGCTTGGCCTAGGTTAGCCCTAAAGGACTTATAAAGTTTTCTTCTATTACTTTTGAAACCCAAGACTCTGTGTGTTTACCTATTTTAACATTGTAAACAACTCTCATTTATTTTTCTTCGTTAATAACTCTTTATTTGGTTTATTATAAGATTAGCAATTGCCCTGGGATAAGTGACCAGTCCTCTGGGATTGGGAATAACCTGAATATTGTTGTGATCTCTGGTGTAAGGGACGATCTAGCACAAAAGTAAGCCTTATCTGTGCAGCAAGATAGACTGAAGTATCCAAAGACACTGTCTATGATTCCGTGGTTAGGCTGTTATATGGTGCCTTAGAGTTTATACCTGATACTTCATTGGTGAAATCTAACTATAGAATTCACAACTAGTTTTGGGTTTGTGCCCTGCTTCTTAATAGTCTTCCCTGTCTTAACAATCTTCAGTCATTCCCGACAACTTGACAATGTCTTCTTTCTTTATATCAAAATTAATTATTTATTTTACAATGTATAATAGTGATCACAGAGTAATATGAATAAGAATGTTATTTATATTGCAGTAACTTATTGCTAAAAACAGTTTTCTAGCACACACATATATATACGATCCCTCTGCAGCCCTCAAGCAATTCTGTTAAATGCATGTGTCAACTCCATGATTTCTGAAATATTTGAATGTGTAACTAGCCAGTGAAAGTGATTTTTTCACATACAATATATGTAACTATAGTAAATGTTTTTCAGGTGTGAAAAAATAACTTTATGGACCAAATTTTTAATATAGATACTACATAGTATCTATAGCAGATTTCACTGTTTATTTCCATAAAGGATGTGTTAATAGACAGGGCCGTCCCTGGAGGGAGAGAGGGGCAAGTGGGTCCCTGGGTGGGGGGAAGGTAGCAGGGCGACCGTCCCGAACCCTGTGATTCTGTGGGGCCCTGCTGCCCCCCCCCCCCACTGCCACACAGCTCCCTGCTGCCTTTGGCAGCAAGGGGAGGGGCGGAAGGGAAGATCCCAGCCTCTGGGCCAACCTGCCCCACCCCCAGGGCAGAGCAGCCAGCCTATGGATGGGGAGGAAGAATGAATCCCGGCCCCTGGGCTGGCCCACCCCGCCCTTGGGGGCAGAGTGAGAGCACAAAGCCCAGACTCTGGGCCAGCCCTGCCCTGCCCTCTAGCACGGGAGGGGGGAGTTGGGGGGCCCCCAAACCGATTGGCCCTGGGCCCCACCCCTCCCTCGGGACAGCCCTATTAATAGACCACCAAGATCTCTTACTTCCCTTGAGTTCTGCTTCTGCCACTGATGCAGATCACCTAATGCAGATCTGAAAGAAGTTAGTACTTGGTGTGTCCAGAGCAGATCTGTTTTTTCAGTTATGTCCACTGTGTAATTGTGGTCAACTCATTTACTCAGCTATCATTGCTCACTTAGGGCCTGATTCTCTGAAATCCTGGGTGTTTTCAATGCCCATTGTCATCTTTGGATATTGAAGCAGGAATACTGTCTCACCACGTGTTGATTAGTGTTATTATTTCTATGCTATTCAACACCATTAACTGACGTCTAGCCACTCTCAAATTTTCCTTGTGTAGATGCAGTTTGTCAATTCCTGAACAGTGGCAAAATCCCTTTTTTGCCAGTATTGGGCTTTTTCATAGAAATATCATTTAAATCATGCCCTTACCAAATTTCCTATATGAAAAGTTTCTAGTATCTAGCTGGTCTGAGTCCTCATATCCCAGCCTTAGGAGCACACTTATTATTCTCCCCATTTTACAAATAAGGCAAATGAAAGGTCGTGTCAGACGGAGTTGGGAATAGAGACACGTTCTGCAACAAAAGTCTCATGCCCTCAGATGTATGTTTTTCAGAATGAGTGTGCCTAAACTGTTTGTTTAGCTGTGATGCCTATAACCACTGCTTTCACCGCTAGGCCACACTCCCCTCCCAGAGCCAGGAATAGAATCCAAGAATCCTGACTCCTGACCCCCGTCATTCCACTGCTGGATCACAAATGATTCTGGCACTGGCGACATGTGCCCTTTTCGCTCTGGGGCTGGTCCATACAGATGATAATGGCCTGCTTTGGCTGACAGTTATTTCCTTATCTCAGGCTATACTGTGATTCTGAAGGTACTGGGTTTTAACACTGCTGATGACCCACGTGTGTTAAATTAGTATGGGATTTTGTAATTCAAGACTATGTCATAATACATCGACAGATACTCAACACAGTTAGTATTAATAATAAGGGGGAAGGAACATAAGCCAAAATAAGGAAATAGCAGGTTAAAGCATATTTAAATAAATCAGATGTATTCAAATAGACAGAGCCTGATTAAATTCATTCTAGGGTACTTAGGCAATCTCAGAACCAATTATCTTAGACTGGAGAAGGACAACCATTGTTCCTTTTTAAAAGATAGGTACTAAGAGGATCTAGGGAATTATGAGTCAGCCTAACTTTGATATCTGGAGAGATACTAGAACAAATAGTCAATTCTAAGTACCTAGAGGATCATAGGGTTATAAGTAATAGCCATCAAAGATTTATTAAAATAAAATAATGCCAAACCAACCTAATTTCCTCCTTTGACAGGGATACTGACCTAGTGGATTGGGGGAAGCAAGAGATATGATATAATCTTAATTTTAGTGAGGTTTTTGACACAGTCTCACGTGACATTTTCATAAGCAAACTAGAGAAATATAGTCTAAATGAAATCACTGTAAGGTGGATGCACAACTGGTTGAAAAACTGTACTAAAAGAGTAGTTATCAGTTGTGAAGAACGATCTAGTGGGGCCTCATGGTGTCAGTCCTGGATTTGGCACTATTCAGTATTTTTGTTAATGGAGTAAAGAGCATGCTTATAAAATTTGTGGATGATGTCAAGCTAGACGGACTTTAAAGCACTTTGATTGACAGGATTAGAATTCAGAATTAGCCTGTATGCAGCAAAAACAACGAGAGTCCTGTGGCACTTTAAAGACTAACAAATTTCTTCAGGCATAAGCTTTCATGGGCTCCAACCCACTTCAACAGATGCAGCACGAAAGCTTATGCCCAAAGAAACGTGTTGGTTTTTAAGGTGCCACAGGACTCTTTGTTTTGCAGAATTCAGAATGATTTTGACAAATTTGAGACTTGGTCTAGAGGGAATCTGGGGGCTATTGTGGATCAGAAATTGAATATGAATCAACAGTGTGATGCATTTTTCAAAAAGGCTAGTATCATTCTAGGGTGTATTATCAGGAATGTCATATAAAAGGAGTTAATTGTGCTATGCCCTAGAAGTAATTGTCTCAGTCCACTAGGCAATGGTGAGGCCTGAGATGGAGTACTGTCTCGAATTTTGGACGCCACACTTTAGGAAAGATGTGGACAAATGCAAGAAAATCTAGGAGAGAGCAACAAACGTTATAAAAGATTTAGAAAACCAGACTTTTGAGGACAGGTAAAAAACTGGATGTGTTGTGGCTTGAGAAATTAATATTGAGGTGGGACTTGATCAGTCTTCAAATATGTTAAAAACTGTTCTAAAGAGGAATTTGATTAATTCTTCTACATATCCTCTGATAGTAGGAGAAGAATGGATGGGTTTCATCTGCAGCAAGGGGGATTTAGGTTAGATGTTGAGGAAAACTTTCTAACTATATGGGTAGCTGAGCTCTGGAATAGGCTTCCATTTGGAGATTGTAGAATTCCCGTTATTGGAGATTTTTAAGAACAGGTTGGGCAAACATCTGTCAGGGATGGTTTAGGTTTACTCGGTCCTGCCACAGAGCAGATGGCTGACTTCTCTACATCTGTTCCAGTCCTACAATTTTATGATTCTATGATTTTTTTTTAACTTTTTTTTACTGCTTTTCTGTTGGTTTTCCTAAGTTTTTGTAAAGAAGAGTCTTCAAAAAAGTCAAGAAAGCACAGAATAAAGGAAAAAATTATATATTTTAAAGCTACAACTTAAATGTGGGGAAAAAAAGATTGGTCAAGAAAACAGTGAATAAGAATATACATAAATCTCTGGGGTCTGACAACATCCACTGACCCCTTTCTCATTGCCACCCTGCTGTTGTGAAAACTGTAAATTTAAACTGCATAGCCACACAGATCAGCCTTTGCCTGCTATTGAATTTTTTCCTTTCATACTGTCAATTTTATAAATCATGTCAATTACCAGACGTAAAAGTTATTTTGTTTCCTCTCTTCTGAATGGCTGTGACCTGCTTCACTATTTCACTGTCACCTACAGAGTGAGCCATTAACTCACAAAATGGGCAGAAAAACTACAACATGGTTTTAGATTGCACCTTCCTTTCCAACAATTAAGTAATAAGAGATTCATAGATTTTAAAGTCAGAAGGGGCCATTATGATCATCTATTGAGTCTGACCTCATGCATAATCAGGCCACAGAACCTCACCCACCCACTCCTCTAATAATCTCCTAATATATGACTGAGTTACTGAAGTCCTCAAATCATGGTTTAAAAACTTTAAGGTACAGAGAATCCACCAGGAAATGACCTGTGCCCCATGCTTCAGTGAAAGGCAAAAAATCACTAGGGCCTCTGCCAATCTGCCCTCGGGGAAAATTCCTTCCCAACCCCAACGATGATGATCAGTTAAACCCTGAGCATGTAGACAAGATTCACCTTGGAAAGAATTTTCCGTAGTAACTCAGAACCCATCTTATCTAACATCCCATCACAGGCCATTGGGCATATTTACTGCTAGTTGTCAAAGATCAGTTAATTGCCAAATTAAGCTGCCCCATTGTACCATTCCCTCCATAAATTTATCAAGCTCAATCTTGAAATCAGCTAGGTTTTTTGCTCCCACCACTCCCTTGGAAGGCTGTTCCAGAATTTCACTCCTCTGATGGTTAGAAATCTTTGTCTTCTTGATGGCCAATTTATATCCATTTATTCTTGTGTCCACGTTGGCAGTGAACTTAAATAATTCCTCTCCTTTTTCTGGTATTTATACCTCTGATGTATTTATGGAGAGCAATCATATATTCCTTCCCTCAGCCTTCTTTTGGTTAGGCTAAACAAGCCAAACCCTTTGACTCTTCTTTCATAAGTCAAGTTTTCAATTCCTCTGATCATCGGACAACATCACAGTTATCACATATATTCCATTTCAAAGAACTCTAAGCCAGAGTTAAAACATTTTTATTTAAGATAAGTAGGAAAGAGGGAACAAATAGTGTCTGGTTTCTTAAACAAGAACTACATGATAGTGAAACTATTACAAACTATGTAATCTCTCTCCTTCAGTTTCCCCATCTGTAGAGTAGATTTAACAGTGCTTACTATTTCATGAGGTATTGCAAGGTTTAATTCATTAATTAGTGTATAAATCTAAACACAGATAGAACATGCCATAGAAATACAAAGTATTATTAAGATTTTGCAATGGAGTAAATAGAAAGAAAAGTCTTTAGCTTCTCATGTTATATTATCAGTGTGATTTCTGTATTCTTCATCATTGATACACTGTTTATTGCCTTTAAGTTCAGCCACTAGACATAATTTGTGTTAAATGTTTGAGAGAACAAATATAGTTTTATTTGTATTGTAATGAAATTACAGGGCTCAGTCTTGCTGTTGATACTCAAGGAAAATTGCCATTTGCTTCAAGAAATGAAGGATCAGGCCCACAGTTAGAACTAGATAAATTTTGCGAAGTTGGATTTTCACTTCAGAAATTTTTATGGGAAAATCTAATCCAATTGTGCAAAATAACATTGTTTTGTAAAGATATCGTTTGAAATACATATCTATCTGGATATCAGTTTGAAAAACAATTGTAACAAGTACTGGGTATGTGAGAGTAAATGTTGATCAGCAGGGAATAGGAGTGCATTTTGAAATATGCTACTGAAAGCAAATTTAATTACATTTGTTCTGTTCTATCTTTCTCTTTCTTTCCCCCCACTCTCTCCTGAAAATCTCCTGCCATAGAGACTGCATTTGCCTCCAGACTTGTCAGACACAGTGAGCCGCTCAAGCAAACAGGATCTGGCAGAATCCACCAAACTGCTGAGCTCAGAATGTGGTGCTATGGCCATAGGCAAGAAGCACCTGGACTTCTAGTGATTTCTACTTAGCAGTTTCACTCAGATTTATATGTCACTCTAATTATGACTGTTAATGACTTATGAAAATATTTTTCTTAATGATTTGACCCAGCAGTCCTTAAAAATACACTTTGAAAGATAGTGCCTCATTTTCTCATCCTGATTTCTTTGAAGACATTTTTGTTTGCTTTTTAATAAAACATGTGCAACACAGGTTTTGTTACACTGAAAAACGCTGCACTGTACAGTTATTTGGAAATGCATAATATTTTGTTTTTGTCATAAAATATCAAAATTATTTTTGTTAAAATTAAAAAGACGTTTTACAAAACAATAACAAATGTGTTGTTTTTCACCAGCTAAATATGTCTGTTCAACATGATTGTATTAAACATTGATTAAAAATGTAAAATGTAAATTAGACAGTATTGTGAAAGTCAGGAAATGACATTTAGGAATTCATTATCACATATTGTTTTAAAGGAAAACCTAACAATTATTTGAAAAAAAAAGTATATCTTTGAATATCATTATTTTTCAAACCAAAAGTAGATATGACATTGTTTTACAAGATACATAAACAATACATTTAAAAATGTATACCAATATAGTTTTCTACTATGTCAATAATTAAATTGATAAAGAATTTTCCATAGTAAGAATATATTATAGATAATTAGTTTGCCTTATGGGTTAATAAATGCATTAAAATGCACTTGAGTGGAATTTACTAAACATAGAAAAAAGAATTGATTTCCTTGTGTAGTTCAAAACAGTAATCCTAAACAATTGAAGTCAGCACTATGAAATTATGTCAACAGACATAATTCAAGATTGAAATTCAAACTGACAGCTACATTAATGCTAGAAAACCAGAAGAGTGCACTGAAGCTTGGGGAAGAGTATCACAGAATGCTGGTCTAAAACAAAACGGAAAATAAAACTAATTCAGGTTTCCATGCCCTTATGCACATTTTTGTGAGCTTCTGAATAATTTGTGCGCATGTGTGTGTGTGTGTGTGTGTGTGTAGATATATGTCCGAGTGGAAAATCAATAATATATTTTTAAAAATCATCTATATATTATTTTGTATTTGGAATAGTAGGCAATACTGATCTCTAAATTAAATGGTTTTGTATTATATCTGATGAAGCAGACTTCCATTTTGAAAGGAGATATATTGTCATCCATGAAACTTCCGAACCAGATTTTGGATTCCCCTTATGGTTTCAAAATTCAAGCTTTTCAATGGGACATAATGCAGCTAGAGTGAAATTGACTTTTCAAAATACATTTTAATACAATATAATAATGTTAATATCTTTTGATGAGATGCAAACTGAAAAGTTGATTAAATGGTTTGCTTTTTTTATACAATCCAGGTTTTACTTTATTTGTTCTTGACAACACTGTGTATAAAACAAAGACATAGCTTTTAAAACTGTCTAACTAATATGATGAATGTCAATCACTTAAAAAACTCCACTGTAGCATAAACACATACTGTATACAGCTTTTATTCTGAATTAGAATAATTGAATCAATGACAGTGATTTGCCAGGATGTCAAATCTATCCATCATATCCTGTCACTACCAGTTTATTTTTTGTGATCAAAATCAAAAAGACTACTATTTTGTCATCAGCTATTTCATTAGTGCTAACAATCAGGATTTCTTTTCACTATATCTTTTTTTTTTTTAATATGCCTATTTTACTTTTTTATTTCTAAAAACGCAAATCCTTTTTTAATCAAAATTTCAGAACGGAGCTGTCAGTTTCATAAAGCTAAAAGACATCTACATTCTTATATGAATATACTTAAATCAACATTGAGTTAAAAAATATCATTTGTCCTTTTGCATTATGTGAAACATTGAGCAGACATTCTCATCAAATGCTTAATTGTACCTTTAGGAAGTATTAAATAGTTTAAATATTTGAATTCAAATAATTTAAACAAAATCAACAGTTTACATATTCAATTATGATATAAGTAATAGGAACATATATGGTATTTCCATCTGAAATGTGAAGTCATCAGGTATATAAATTGCTTGTCAACATGCTTAATAGGTCATTGACTTAGCACATAGGCAGAAATGTCACTAAAATTCAGAGTCAATATCTACTTAACATATGACTTGAAAATAGATGGTAAATAATGTGTTTATACCTAAATATAATATGACATCAATTTCAAGTGCTAAAATAGTGAAAAAGTATTATGAATAATAAAAGTAAAAGGGGAAATCCTCCTGCAACTCAAGATTAAAATGTTTTGTCTTGTGTTTGTTTTTCTGATTCACTGAACATGCTGTGTGAAATAAGTTTTACAGTATTCATATGTACAGTGTTCACCTAAGGCAAAAACATGTAGCAAAACTTCTCTCTTTTCTTCCAAAATATTGCATCAGTTGCAACAATATATGGCAGTGACTTGCTTACCCTGTAAAACTGATGAGTAAAATAATGTTCCATAACCCTAATTGATAGTGTGTGTGATGCAGCATTCCACTGGTTACACAAAAAGACCTCCTACCTCTCATTTTTGGGACGCGGTATCAGATAAAATATTTAGACATAACATTAAACACCATGAAATATGTTCATACTCACTTTTACATGTGTGATGTGACCCTCAAAACCCTATATAAAAAAATTCCAGTACATCTTGCCGCTCTTTATTTCCTGATAAATGTTTTTACCACAGCAGGTACTTGAACTGAAGGGTTCTACATTTCTTCACAGAAGAATTCATTGCTGATTGCACTTTGAACACCTCTTTCAGATCTTCATTGTTGTTTTGGCTGTGAATCCTTTATGAGAATTCAAGTGATTCGGACAACCTTTTATATAGTTCTTTTCCCTTCGTCAACAGATGTTATGAATTGTAGAGTTTGGGGTTGGGCTTTTTGTTATTGTTATTGTTTGGATTATTTTTAAGAAAAAGAAAAAATTGAGCTACTTACTTCTCAGTGGGCTTCAAGCTGAATCCACCACACTTGCCGCACTGAGGCAGGTATGAGATATGTACCATAGAAGCTTATCAGCAATCAAGTCTCTATACTGAATGCATTCCTAATTCAAATTTACAACCAGATCTTGACACAATTATGACACAAAGTGAAGAAAGCGGTAATATAATTTAAAGTGTTGACTCTCTAATATGTCAGACAAGGGTTCTTTGTATAATCTATGTTGTATTGAGGCTATCAAAATATAGGTGTTTGGAATATGAGGAGAATATTGTGATAGATTAAACTATATCTTTTTAATGTACTCGTAAAGATATTTGAAAAGCAGCTTTGAGGATGTAGCATAATTTAATTTTATGTAACAATAGCTATTATCACCAGAAAATGCATTAACTACTTCAAATGGGATACATTTGATACCACACAAACGGACAAGGTTGTATTTAAAAAATTAATTTAAAATAACTGTTATTCTATACTCAACTTCGGGAAACGACAAGCTATACATTTATATAACTGGCCTGTTACATTAGAACCAAACCAGAGTAAACAAGCCTGAAAACTTTTTAATTGCTTGAAACTGCATAGGCTTAGGCTTAGACCAGAAGAGAGAGCGTTTGAGCTCAACCAAATAAGCTGTTTTTGAACTGAGATTTAAGGAAACAATTATTTGACCTGATGCGGTGAAATGTAATCACAGGACACTCCTATACTGTAAGTTTGGTTTTCTTCAGTGTAAGTTTTCTCCACTCTGGCATCTGACAAACTGGGTCTTTACCCATGAAAGCACATGTGAAAAATAAATTTGTTAGTCTTTAAAGTGCCACAAGACTCCTTTTTTTTTTTCTTAAAGGGAAACAAGTAGGTTTTCATTTTTTAAAATTGTGTACACACAGTTAAAAAACAGATGGGACTAAAATAAGCTTATTTTGTTTTAGATATTTGATCTCAATAAGATCAATTCCTTCAACTTAGCTTTACATTTCTGTAGTTCTTGGCCCTGAACTTGCTTTGGCATGTGCTAAGGCTGTTCCTCAAGCCTATTTTAATCAACGCACAGGTACTATTAATAGATCCTGATAGGAGTTCAGGAGCCCTATTTTAAGGAGCTACTTTTGCAATCCTTGCTCAAACAAAATGTCCTCTGAAGTCACTGAGCCTGAATCTTTCCATATTTACATTGCTGTAGCTCAGGAATAACTGAGTTACTCTGGTGTAAAACCAGGATAAGTGACAGAAAAATCAGTCACCATGGGAGCGTTGCTCAAGTGTTGGCGCCAAATTAGGCCCTAAATTATTTAACAGAACATTGTCACCTTAAATTCAGCCCAAACAAAAACATTTGACATGCTTTTCTAAAACTTGAACCAGAACAATTTCCTAAATTTAACACAAAGGGAGTTTAAGAACACACACATTCCCCTGCAATGTTTGCAATGTATGGGTTTCAGAAATAAAAACCTGAAGGTGAAGCTGACATCGCTGCTTTTAATTGTGCATCCAAAGAGGAAACAAAATAAATAACCATTTATCATAAAAGGTGATCAACAGTGATATTTAAAATTTCATTTGTGGCACACTAGATAATTATTAAATGCATAAGAAATTTTTTTGCAGTGTGTGGTTTCTATGTTAACTGTCTCCCTTTAATTTTTCCATGTCTATCAGTTGTAAGGTATTTTTAAGTCTTTTCACAAAACTTTTCAGCTTCCACACAGGATGTGTGAAAATGTCTGTAAGTTGCATGCAAAAAGTTGTTAGGGGTCAAGGAATTTACAGACTCCACTGGTGCAGCTGGCAGAGCTCATATAGAATCATAGAACAATAGGGATGGAAGGGACCTCATGAGGTCATCTAGTCCAACCCCCTGCTAAAAAGCAGGACCACTCCCCCTAAATCACCCCAGCCAGGGTTTTGTCTAACCAGGCCTTAAATATCTCCAAAGATGGAGATTCTACCACCTCCCTAGGTAACCCATTCCAATGCTTCACCACCCTCCTAGTGAGAAAGTTTTTCCTAAATATCCAACCTTGAACTCCCCAGCTGTAATTTGAAACCATTGCTCCTTGTTCTGTCCTCTGTTACCCTCGAGAACACCCTAGCTCCCTCCTCTTTGGAGCACCCCTTCAAGTAGTTGAAGGTTGCTATCAAATCTCCCCTCAGTCTTCTCTTCTGCAGACTAAATAAGCCTAGTTCCTTCAGTCTCTCCTTGTAAGTCATGTGCCCCAGCCCCCTAATCATTTTTGTTGCCCTCCGCTGGACTCTTTCTAATTTGTCCACATCCTTTCTGTAGTAGGGAGCCCGAAACTGGACACAGTATTCCAGATGCGGCCTGACCAGTGTCTAATAGAGGGGAATTGTCCCAAGGGAGGAAAAACAGCTGTTCAGAACCCTCATGATGTTTAAGTGCTAGAATTTATGTGAAGTCTCTTGCGTGCCTAGAAGCAATCCCAGTCTCCACAGAGGGATTTAATGTAAGCTACAGATCCTGCCAGGCACCTGTAAAAACTGGAACCTTTGCTGGGTCTCTCACAAAACCTTTTCTCACTACTTGACTCAGCTGCCATGCGGCTTCTAAAGCCAATCTTCAGCGAATGGGGTGTCTGGTATTCCCACTAGGACCCACATACTCTAGCCAAAACCAGATGAGCTGCCTTGAAGTGAGCCAGGTGTCTCTGTCCTCCCAAGTCACAGACTTCAGATACCCTGCCAAATACACTTCACCATTAGGTGAAGATGATCTGTATAATATGGAGAAAGCCTTTTGATGTTCACTTTGAATTCAGTAACCTACAGCAATTTAAAGTTAATAAGGAAACATTGAAGCAAGCAAGTTTCTTCTGTTATGAGGCCTCTGTTAGACAGAGAGGAGAGTGTGTGGCAGAGTTTGTGGAGAGAGTGTCTATGTCAGATGTGTACACAGTACTGTAAAGTCTCTGCCATATATTGGAGTGATAGATAGGAAGAGGCACCGTCTCAGTATTTAACCACTCCAGTATGTATCAAAGCCTTTAATGTAGTGTAGACACTTGTGACATGGACACATTTTACCCTGTTCACTCCCTCAACAAGGGCAATAGAAAACACTCTCTGCAACATACTGTCCTCTCTGTCTAATAGAGGCCTCTTAACGGTTACAACCTACACAGATACAGCTTAATATCCACCCAAAGCTCATATGAGGCACCATGTGCCCTGTAATTCAGATATGTATTCAGAAACTTACAAAACAGCACACATTTTGGCACATGTGTGGAGAGTGTAGAAGGGATTAAAAGTATGAGGGGCAGCAGGGAGCAGTTGCCATTTATGCAGGAATCTTTCCTAATGTTTTATTTCCTTATTTTCCCATCTTTAATTTTATTTTAATATAACATTCTCCTAAGTGAAATTTATTTTCAGTCTTAACTCTGTCCAGCCTCCAAATCCTGATCCCGTTAAAATCAACTGAAAAATTCCCATTGGCTTCAGCAAGTCCCTTAATCTTTTTCCTCCCCTAAATTGACAATAGATGATTGTGACTAATTTGATAATACTGTACTCAAGTGAATAAGAAACTCAAAACTGATTTTGAGCACCTTTCCTACTGAAAAGCAGAGACCAATGTCCACATACTGATTCCTATCTGACTACAACTGGTGAAATGCCATGAGCTCCATCAGGATGGGCTAGATGAAAAACAAACCCCAAAATTTAAGTCCCAAGTCTGCAATGTGTGCATAGGCCCCTGCACCTGTGTAAAGTCCCACTGAAGTCAATGGAGTGCCTGACAGGTGCACGGATCTACCCACGTGACTAGACTGAATAAGGTTTAGACTGTAAATCCTTCTGGCAGGGTCTGTTTCTCCATATGTGCTTGGACAGTGCTAGTGCAAGCGGACCCCAGTCCTGAGAGGGCCTGTGGGAATTTCTGCAAGAGAAACAGATAACAAGGGGGAAAACACTTTTAAATTTTAAGAAAATAAAAAAACTTCTTAGGAAAAAAATAATTCAGTGAAGCAATCAGATTGGAACAATTCTACAATGCTTTCCTACTCTGTGTTATTAACTCTTTGCAAGCCTGACCAAGTTAGACATGGCCACCACATTTTCAAGACAAAGCTGCACCATGGAGGTCATATAGTTTTGATTAAAAGTCATAGCTACTGAATTAGGCACAAGTCTGCAGACTTCTGCTTGTTAACCACGCCCTTCTCTTGATGAAGAGGAGTCCTTTGAAAGGACTCCAATTCCTTTGGCCTGCAATCTGAAATTCACACGGTAAGGAACATCCCTTCCGGCTATGCCACTTTTTGAAAAACTTGTCATCACCAGGAGAAATCTCAGAAATGCTAATTGTCATGAAAACCTTTCTCGACAGCTTGTCTGGCTGAACAAAATGCAGTTTTCTTTTTACACCAAGGACAAGCTACAACCTTGTGTCCCTGAACTAATACTAACAGGGCTGAGGATGAAGCAGAAGAGTCTCCTTTGCTGGAGGCTTGGAGCAGTACTTGACGCCTATTAAGGGCAAGTGGCCATGAACTGGCACAATAAATAAGGCATTTTTAAGTAACTCCACTGAATTTTATACTTGCATGAAAATACAGAGCAAAGGTTAACCTTAAAATAATGCTAGGCTTATAGATGTTAAAGAAAATTAAATAGGACATTTTTATTCAATTATAGTAATGCATGATAAACCAGTCAAAAAAAACACCTATGGGGCTCTGAATGCTAGGAGAGGCCATAGATAAAAGAACTAACAGAGTTCTTTATCAGTCCTAGTCTGTTATTTGTAGCAATACAATTCTGCCTCCTGAAAAATATATTTCCTATCACTCCAATTGGATTAGACCAATCAGAGACCGTCCAGGATTATTCTGCTTACCGTATACCTGTGAGTAAAGAAATTATGGTTAAAAAGTAATGGTGGAATTCCTTTCCCAACCTCCATCTCCTTTTCAGGTTTTACAATCCTGATGGAAGGTAAGTCTTCCTGTCTCATTTAAATAGGTACCTTTTGATTCAGGTGCCCCTTTGAACACAATTAAAAGCAGCATCTCAGAATTGTGATTCAGAAATAATTTCATTACGTATAACATTTGTAAAGGCACTGGGATGAACAATATATAAAACTGTTTAGGTTATTATACTTATGTAAATATCTTGGCTGGAACAGACTATTTGAAATACAAGCTACAGTATTAGTGAAGCAATGTTCACATACTGATTCTTGTCTTATGAAATGCCCTAGGAGCTGTCAGGATGGGCAAATAAATGAAGAATAAGGTATCCTTATGAAATACATTTTTTTTGTAACCCAATGCACAGAAAAGGCATATTCCTATTGGACTCAGTGGCTAAATGCTCAGTACTATCGTGGGAACTGGATCAGACTGCCAGAAATATCTGAGTGATGCTTTATAGCAGATAATACATCTCTAGCAGGGTAAAGTGACTGAAAATTATCGTTCGACGCTTTTCAGAGCACAATGGAGCTTTTAATTTACACACTACTTGTCAGTTCCTTTTACACACTCTCTCTCTCTCTGCTCAGTTAGCTACTAGGGCTGCTTTGAGGTCTAACCTGCCCTTGAGCTAGTAACCAGGAACTTGCATTAGAGCTCACACATTTGTATTCACCCTAGGGAAGAGGGGTTTGACATGTCCTCCAGTGCAATCCACTACTATCACTATAACCCCCAGTGCCCCACGGGAAGCAGCCCAGCCAGGCAAGCAGTGCTCAGGGGACCAGCTACCCTAACTTCTCCCGACTGTGCAGCAGCCAGGACCTTTCCCTCATGACGCCCATCTACAGCGACAGAAAAAGCAGCCAGTAAGCCAGAAATGTTGCCTCCCTGCTATAGTAAACCAAAATCTCACTCCAATAAGCACAGCATTCAATCTCACAGTAACTTGTGTACAGGCCTTCAGATAGCAGAATGTATAAAATCCTGGACTGTCTAGATAGACACAATACAGTTCATTTCTACTGCCACGGTGACCCTTTGTTACCAGAGAGGGCATGTCTGTGTGCCAGTAATACACGAGTCATAGGATATCATTCTGAGCGCACACTTACGTATGTTCGGAGTCATGCCACTGAAGTCACAGGCGTTGCACACTAGTGCAGAAATCTGTGTGAGCGACGTCTTTGGCGATATGTGAGAATCAGCCATCCATATGCTAGCATGTGGAACTAAAAAATGACAGTCACAGCCCCCTCTGTCGCCAACTTGCACAATTTATAAATGGCGAGAGAGTCTAGGTTTGACACGCTGAAGCCTAGAATGCCTAGTGAGTATAAGGGACGCAGTGAAAACAGCTACAAGCATGGTTGAGAGCGCGTGGTCTTTAAAATATTACCAGGTTCACTGCTCACTGGGCTTTGCAATCTATCATCCAGTGTTCAGCCATTTTCACCTTTCTTATATTTTACAAATTACGCCTG
>ML685785.1:27587416-27623766 GCA_007922175.1 Pelusios castaneus
GAAGATTTGTTCCAACTGATATAATGCCTTCAGTGTACAAAGGTCCATGTTAAAGTCTTTTCCATGTGTTACAGAATAGGGCACAGTTGCAGTACAGAAGTCATTCTTCCTTTATAAAATACTGCTGAACATCCAACTGTTGTCCATATAGTCATTTATGGAATTAACACATGTTTTACTGTAATCTTGGCCAGTACTGAGACATATCAGGTTCACTGCCAGGAACTTGAACTGGAACTGACACGCCAGGTGAAATAAGACCTGAAAAATTAGTGGAAAATATATGTTTTAGCTTTTCTATGTACCACATGTTTTTCTGCTGAACAGTTAAAGAGTTCTGCTTGTATTCTGGGAAATATTAAATTCTTCTATTAATGTACAGAAATTTGGGATTTGTCTGTGTGTTTTAAAAGTCCTCTGAACACACAGAATTGATTTGTTATTACAAAAAAAATTTGTTTTATAAGATTAAAAAAAAAAACCCCATATTCTAAGCTTATTTACACTAGTTGAGCATCTGGTACAAAATATTAAAGTTTTCACTATCAAGCTTTTTATTATTTGCTCCCATTTACAACAGACTTCGTGTTCATTCTTTTCAGTTACTTTTCTGTATTATAAATTCTGTACAAGAGATCAGCTTGATGGACAACCTCGTGTCCTAAAAATCTGCCCCAAAGTATCTGAAAATCCAGGCCCAATTCTACTAGTACTACACACGATTAACTTTACTACTGTGAGTAGAAATCCAATTAAAAGCAATGCAATGAATGATTGCCCAAGTGTTTGGCAGGATCAGGGCCATCCTGAGAACAATATTCTTGAACCTTCATTAGAAGGTATTAACCAGGTTATAGGTTCAATGGAAATGTATACTAAAATTATGCTGTGTAGAAGCATATAGGGTTGGTATTAACTTTATTATTATTTGTAATCCCATTGATTCAACACAAGGCCACTTTTTTAACCAATCAGTTTTTGTCTCACCCCCTCAGTTGTAATGTAAAATAAGATTTCAATATACGTGCAAAAAGCCAGGGAAGGTTTTATATTTCAGCTTTTGCCCAAATCCTGCTGCTATTAAAGCCAATGGTAACACAATTGGGTGCTTTGGCAGCCAGATGGTTACCACCAAATGAATATTAGTCTAAAAGAAAGACAATATAGATTACTGGTGAAACCAAACTATGGGAAATTTATTTTTGCAGATGAAATTCATGGATATCTACCTGTTGAAGTGGTTCCAGAGGTGCCCATTGGCTGGCTGTTCATGTGTGTCTGCATGTGAGGAGGTGTGTATGTATCATAGCTCCGCCCATTCACTGACGGACTAGTGGGCAGCATGCAAGAGTAAGAAGAGGTCTGGCTGGGTACTGGGGGCTGTAGGAGGAAAGGACAAAATGTTACCGATCCATCAATGTAAAATGATTTGAAGCCTCCATTTCCTGTGTTGGTGTCTACCAACACAAGGAGTCTCCTGGAACCTAGCCTCTTTTTCATAAGCACAAACAAGTCAAAGTTGCCAAGGTAGGTGCCTACAGTTAGTCATCTAAAGCCAGTGGTTTTCAAACTTTTTTCCTCAAGACCCAGTTGAAAAAATCATTTATGCCCTCAAACGGTTACATCTTTAAGCAATGCCTTCCAGTCTTGCAGCGGTAGCAGCAGGGGGCGCTGTGACCCAGAACCTGAGGGTCTGAGATGCAGTACTGAGTCCTGACCCATAGTTTGAAAACCACTGATCTAGAGTTATATTTAGGAATGTAAATAAGTGGTCTCTTTTCAGAGGTGCTGGTCAGTCACAGCTCTTACTGAAGGCAAGAAGAGCTGAGGATGCTCAGTGTATCTAACCATCAGGCCATTTTACCTACCTGCTTAAATATGGATCTAGATGACTAACTTTGAGCACCCAAGTTTGAAATGCTGGGCCTGCTTTTCCTTATGCAGAGGAGAATGAGCCTCATGATGTTTGCATGCACAGGTAGATTGAGGGTGGGCCCAGTTCTGATCTCACATAGAGTGGTGTAAATCAGAAGTAATTCCATGGAAGTACACCAGGGTAACACTACTGTAAGATCAGTCATATGTCGCTCACACAAGATATTTTTTCCAGTGTATTTCTTGGTGGTTTCCATATCATTGGATTATTCTTAACAATTGGTGGCCCAAACTCATGCCACGGTAACCTTCTACCACACAATCATATATTCCTTACATGCATACAGACCATCTACACACTACATGCAAACAATATGATGTAAAGAAAATATACCATGGGAGAACATATACTGTCATTGATTAAGGCTGATTATGCACAATCCACTTACAGAGTCATGTCATTCATTTTTTCATTCACCTTTATGAATTATGCTGTCATCTCTCAGCAATGAATAGTTAGATTGGGGCTTTCAAAGGGGCTTAAGGAAGTTAGGTGACTAACTAGGTGCCTAACATTTTGCCGCTATAATAAATGACAAGTTGAAGGAAGAATGAAGTTTAAGAGGTCTCCACCTCTCCCCAAATGTCTCCAGTGGCATACTGAAGAGCGATTGGGGGGGGCATGCCCTCCCACGCTGGCCTGGGAGGAGGCCCCAGGCTGTACCTCACCTCCCTTGGTCCAGTGGGCGGCTGCTGCTGCCTGACAGTCACTCACAGCTCAGCTGAGTGTGAATATCCACAGGAGATAAAGGCTGACCTAGATTCTGCTCTGATATTGGGAGGGAACTGCCCCCCAGGTTTCCCACTGAAGAGACTGAGGCTTGAAAAGCTGCCCCCAGCCCTGAAGGAGTCAGGAAGAGCAAGATTGGGGGCTGTGACCTCCCTCCCATACCTGCTAGAACCGTACAACAAGGACCCCAGCCCTCACTGCAGCCAGGGCTTCCAAGTTCCCTGACCTACCTGGCTAGGATGGGGGTTTCCCCTCTCCAATGCAATGTGGTAAGGGAAGGTGGGAACTAGGGGGATTCCTGGAGCTGGGGGGGGCATTGGCTAAAGCTTGGATGGAACCTGCTTGGGTTGGGGTTCCCCCAAGTCTCCTGCTGCAGGGGCTCAGATTGAAAAAGCTGGCTCTAGCCCTGAAGAAGCTAGGAAAGAGGAGCGGGTCTGCGGGCTGTAACCTGACCACCACCCCCCTTCCCCACATTTGTGGCATGCAATGGGAATGGCCACTGAGAGAAGAGGAGGGAAAGCATTTCCTGACTCCTCAAATGTGACTTTGCATCTTAAAAACCAAACAAATAAAAGCAGGGCAAGCACTTATTTGCCAGTAGGAACTCTCTCTATTAACACTGCCTCCCCTGCAAAAATACAGAACAAAGCTGGCCTTGCAAAGCCCACCTGCATGAAGTCAGAGTGAGCACTGTGCACTTGGTAAGAACTGGGGGGGGAGGGGGAAAGAGTGAAGCCAAGCTTGCATTTTGCACCCCTGAGCCTTCAGCACCCTGCCCCTCCTGCTCCACAGATACAGACCTGCCCCTCCCTAGGGCAGCTGGAGGGGTGATGCCAGAACATCTCCCACCCTGCACAGCCCGTGATGGGGACACAAATGTAGACTTGGCCCCCCAGCGCTGGAGACCCTCAGTATACCACTGAATGTCTCTGGCACACATTTTGTAATCTACCCTCTCACTCACATGATTTGTACCTAAGGCCTCCAGAAGAATAAATAACAGTTTAATTATTTCATTTTTCAACAAGTTTGAGGGATTCTGCCTGCAGTACCAAACCTTATTTGGAGCAATTAGTAATAAGATAATTACTACACTGGCATAGACCTATTGTCCATGTAAGCTGATGTGCTATCTGCCACGCTGATCAATGCTCTATGCTTCAGACAAGGCTGTAAAATCCTCACAACTGGCAAATATGGCCCAGCCCCCACCATTAAAAAATTGAATTTTGCATCTGAAAGGACTATACAGGAGTAGAGGAGTCCCTAGGGGAGTAGATTCCTTGCTAACCCTGCTGATGATCACTTTATGCTTTCAAGCATGAGGATCAACAGCTCTTGCAACTTTAACTTAGCAGGCATAATTGCAGATTCTAATCACGTCCATCTCCCTCTCAGGTGTTCCTAGTGTGCACACACTACAGCACATGAGCAGCAATAATGTAATCCTTTTAGCAATTTACTAAGATGTTTGACTCAATAATACTGCAGCAGTGAGTTTCGCAGGTTAATTCTGTTGCTCTTAAACAGATAGTTGCATGTACATGTTAAATTTGTTGCTCTTTAATTTTGAACACAACTGGTCTTCTCTACATAATACCATTCATCATTTTATATAACTTAACTATATCCCTTCTCTCCTATCCTAGCTATTTAATTCTAGACTTTTGAATTTTACTTCATTTGTTGCACATTCCCAACCTTTCTCCCAGTCACTAATACTCATCCCTTGCACACACCAAGCTCCAGTGATTGAGGGATCTTTTGACACACAAAGCTGAGGACCTGGCCATTGGTCAAGTATCTCATAGACAACTTAGCATATTACTTACTTGCATAGGCAGGTTGTTAGCCATTGTGAAGCTAGGCATCGGTGGCAGAGCACTGTATGTGTTTGTTAGCGCAGTATCTGTTCTGCCCAACATTGAACCTGATGTGAAAGAGGAAACTATAATAAAATAGACAAATAGGAGATGAACACATTAGTTTAAGCTTCAAGAAAATCTGTTATATATATTCAGAGGGTTATTTTTTAATTCCCTAAAAGGATGAATTAAGATGAATGTATTTCTTAGATTACCAGGTGTGGTAGGTTGCGGGATAGGTTGGTAGACGCTTGTGCTGAAACTACTACTGATGGGAATATGGCTGGGTGTGTTGCTGGCTTGTCTTCTCTGATTCCTCAGTTTCTCTTCCCTTCTCCATTTTGCCCTCCTGTTGGAAAACCACACCTGAAAATAAAGGTTTTAAAGAATTATTACATAGGCAGAATTATATCTCTGTGGCCCCCCAACTGTTCATTGGACCCATGGCACAATGATAACACACAGACTGTTTGGCTATGTCTACACTAGAAACGCTAAGTCTACTCTGTTAAGTCAACTTAGAGAGTCTACACTAGACTTTCTATGTTGATAGGTGAGGTCGACGGAGAGCGAGCTGCATCTCCTTGGGCTAGGGGAACTGCAACTGCTGGGGACAAGGGAAGCCGCGGCTCCCTGCTTGCCAAGAAGCTGGGGTTCCCTTGTCCCCAGGGAGCCATGCGTGGTTCCCTTGTCCCTGGGAAGCCATGTGCATCTCCCTTGTCCCCAGGGAGTCATACACGGATCCCTGCTTGCCGGGGAGCTGGGGCTCCCCAGGGACAAGGGAGCCATGTGCGGCTCTCCAGCAAAAGGGAGCCAATGGCTCACCGGCAAGAAGGGAGCCAGGGTTCCCAGGGACAAGGGAGCAGGGGCTCCTCCCGGGGACAAGGGAGCCGTGTGTGGCTCCCTGGCAAAAGGGAGCCACACGCGTCTCCCTTCTGCCGAGAAGCCATGTGCAACTCCTTTCTGCAAGGGAGCCACGCGGGGCTCCCTTGTCCCCAGCCCTAGGTTGACTTATGAAATAAGTCAATTTAGGGTGTCCACACTGGCTTAAGTCAATTTAAGAAGTCAATTTAAGCCTTAAATCGACCTCAGAGTAGGTGTTCTTAAGTAGTCTTAATCTGTTATTAAGTCGACTTAAGGAAATGCTTAAATCAACTTAATAAAAGCCGAGCGTGGACACAGCTTTGTTCAGGTCAACTTAAGCCTCCTTAAGTCGACCTAACTTGCCAGTGTAGACGCACCCTTTGAGAGTAACAGTCCATTCGGTACAAGTCAGGCTATATCTGTGGTTTATGCTTGTAAATCTGGTGCTGACAAATGTTTGATCAAGTTCAGCGGGTTTCCTTGTACTGTGAAAAATCAGTCACAAACATGTAATGACACAAAGATTTGGGTACCTGTATTCTTGCTTCAGGTAGGTCTATTTTGGCAGCTAGTCTTTCCCTGGCAAACACATCAGGATAATGAGTTCTTTCAAATTCTGAAGAAATGAACAAAAACCAACAATGTCTCATTAGTTCTCAAGCCTTTCTTAATGACTTGACACTTCAGGTCATTTCTTAGCATTCTCTGTATATTCTGCAGGACATTCATGTAAAAGAGAAGTTGGAAATTTGTGGGTAATTGTGGCACAATCACATCTCTATCCCCACTGAGATCACATGAGTAAGGATTTGGGGAACTGGGTCCAATGTTAATATTTTTCAGGGAGCATTGGGGGTCTGGGGCAATAATCAGAGCAGACCCAAAGCACTGAGTCAGTCACCAGCAAACGGCATGGCACGCAGCTGTTTGCTGCAGAGGCAGGATCTTTGTGGTTATGATGCCCTCACTTCACACCCTCTAGGCATGTCATAGTGTGACCTGTGACAAGGATGGGGTGAACAGCAGTCGGGAATCCCATAATCCTCATTCAGCCAGCATGCACAGTTTACCCTGCGACTTTGGAAAAGCTGGTAATGAGAGTATTGGGGTGGGAGGGGGGGCTGTGAATATAATTATATTGTGCCTGCAATAATCTTAATACACTCAAGTAGTTTCCTTTAAAATCGGACTTCTTACGCTCTCCAGATACTCCAGTGAGGAGTGTCATAAATATGCCTATTCACAAACCTCAGTCAGAATCATCCTGAAGAAACCAGAAGGGTGGGAAGCATAGATGTTATGTATCTATGTACATAAAGTCTGTGAATTCCCCCCTTCCATTTAGCTCTAACCAGGATGCATTTTGCCTCTTCTATTTTAGTAGTTTGAAAACTGTCACTCACCTTTCTCAAGGGCTTCAATTTGCTCTTGGGTAAAGGATGTCCTATTTCTCTGCAGCTTTCTTTTCAGCTGAAGTCTCATCTGGGCCTCATCTGAATCTTCTCCATTAGAACTGATGGAGTTTGTGTTTTCACCTCCTCCTTCCTGTTGTGGACAGCCATCTGCAACAATAAGAACAGGAAATTAAAACAAATTGAGCCCAACTATCAGCTTCCTTTAGCTGCAACATACAATAATGAACAAGGTCAGCCCTGTTTGCTGGCATCTTTTCTTAAATGTCAAAGCAATAGTTTACTGATGACATAAGGCATATAGTTGCATTTTATTTTCCAATCTTGACATAAATATTAAATATAAAAACTCACTATGATATAATTATATTTTCTTTTTCCCCCTCTAGAATAAAACAGGCATAAAAGTCATTTCCAGTGAAAATCAGTCTTCATATTGAATCATTACTAAAAAGCCATGCCATGCCAGTCTTCTTTCTCTGCAGATTTTATTTACCTATTGCTATATTTAAAATGGTGATGTTCAGTATTTCAGATTATCTATAATCATTAATTCCTATCTAATCAATTAGATGTTGATAGGTTTGTAGAAAATGCTATTAGGAAACCAAACCAAGCTTGTAATCTTTTTTAAAAAATATTTATCCCGTTTTTATTTGAATTCTGCACAGTCAATTTCATTTTAAAGGTTGTGAATTTAGAAGTGCCTGCATTGTTCTGCAGTTTTATTCAACTATTGTATGAGTGTGCATTGCCTTGACACCTATTACTGAGCACAGCTGTAATTATATCATCACCAAGAACAGGCTATAATTGCTGAAAATGGAATTTTATATTTAGATAAAAGGACTGTCCATTCTTTGTAATGTGTTGCACCAGAGAAAAGTAAGATTTCTTTTAAAATTTTAACATGTAATTTTAAAAGAAATAGTAGCGAGTTCACTAACTAGCTAAATATGCTGTTCTGCAGCTGAACGTTTGGCATATCATTTAAGTGGTACATTTTTAATTAGGGCATTTCCACCACTTTTAATGTAATTTCTATCATTAAACAAGGGGAAATTTTATTGTTTTCACATTGCTGTAGGACATAAAGATGTGCACTTGGTCTAGCCGTCTTTCAAAGTGTCTGCAGATGCCCAAAAAGGTTTGCAAAAGGAATGGCTATTTCTGCTAAGGCAGAGAAGTTGTCACTAAATTAATTCTCCCTCTCTTTTCAGAGCATATTTTCAAGATGTTTTGATGTTGCAAAATGAAAGCTGGAATCAGGCAGGCAGGGGCTACTTATGCTAATTTGCTTTAAAAGTTACGCTAAAAATAAGTGGCAACACTCCTGTTACATCCTTTAAATATTGTGGGAAATCAACTTTAAAGTTATATCATTTATAATCAGCTAACAATAGGCACAGCCTTCAAAGCTGTAAGAGAATTGTGACAGAACCTGGTAGGATCTTTTCAAACACTTTGAAATGTTTTAAAACCCAAACTTTCTTCCCCATTTAAACAGTTGGATTCATCTACAGTGGTCACCATATGGGCGTTTGTAAATCTATTGAGATGGCCACCAACACTTGAATAGAAAAGGGCTGCTTTTCACCAGTACACAATGCCAGCAGAGTAAGGGAAACTATTAAACTCTTGGGGCAGGAGGGTTGGCAAACTTTCGTGGGCAGAATTTTGAGGACACAATCAGGGAAGACAACAAAAAGATTCTCTTGAGGCGTGCAGTGGTCCACATTGTATCACAAGGGTCCCAGTCAACAGACTTTTCAGTGAAGTATGTTAACCTTTATGCACTACTATCATTAATCACTGTCCCCTGGGCTGGGCTACTCAATGCTAGTTAGGATTTTTACTTTCTATAGGAGAGGAGAAAGAAAGAACACCCCTAAACTTGTGAATAGGACATCTCCACACTGAGCCTGTTTACTCAACACCAGAAAGAGAGAAAACTACTTAGCTAAGATTAGATAAGCTTCAACTAACATATTAGAGCCCAAGGGGCTGTTTTTATTTACTAGTGAAAGTTGCTGGGTGACTTTTTAAGTGTTTCAAAAGCAAAGACTTGTGCACTTATACCCTAGGTTTGATGGGGAGGGGGGGGAGGCGTTTAGAAAGGCTTCGCCTCAGCTCAGGCTCCCCGCCCCCCCCCCCTTATTAAGAAACACCAGCATTTTCCAAGCCAAACTTGTAAACCGACGGCCGGTTCGCCAAACTTCCAGCCCTCAGATCTAGACGGGAGACGCTGGAAGGGCGCCCTTCGAACAGGCGTTTTCACCCAGCTCTGATTCTTTAACAAAGCTCTGGTGGGGTCAAATAATTTTTAAAGAAAATCAAGCCTTTTCCCTCTGTTTTATTTCTAGCCCCTTGAAGTTGGGCGGGGCGGACCCGGCTACATCGCCCGTCGGTTTGATTTCAGATGGCTAGTGATCAAAACCCAGCGCCGGGTCATTTGGCAGCGGTTCCCCTCGCCCAGCCCTTTGCTGCCCAAAAATACAGGTTAGCTGGAGCGCCCCGAATAGGATCCTGGGTCTCGCAACAGTCAGCTGGGGTTTCTCAATCTTGACCTTAAAGGGGGAGTGATTCTTTTTAAAAAGCGGTGTGGTTTTTTTTTTTAAATCCTGGCGTCTAAAGCTTTAATGAAGAGAGTTTGACTTTGTTAAATTGCATTTTCTTGCAGCCCTGGGAAGTTTCGCCTCGATTCGCTTCCTTTTTCCCAACTTGTGCTTTTATTTATTCTATTTCTGGGGCGAACGCAGAATAACAAATATGATTTTTGAGAGTGTCAGACGATTAAGATGTCTCCTTTTAAAAGGGGCCTTTTTAGAAAGGAGCTCAATAGGGCTGTGCCACCTTCCAGACCTAATCCGAGGGAATGTGTGTCCCATTATCCTACAGCTAGACCATCTGACGCTGGGTATAGGATTTGTTTCCTGGAAGAAGAAAAAAAAAAAGGCTCTGGGAAATAAAATCATTCCTTAGTTTCTTAGTGTCTTAATCAGTGAGGCGGAAAACAAGCAAAAAAAGATAGCAAACCGATCGCGGCACCTTTCAGCTGCAGAGCTGGGATCAAAACATTGTAGCATCTGTTGAAAGAGAAAGTGTCTAAATCCTATAGAAGGCTTTAGTCCTATGGGGCGGGGAGATAAGAAACAGTGTCTCAGTGAACCCTAGACCCACTAAATCACTGGAGGATTTCTCCCGGACAGAGATGTCTCTTTTTGTTCTGTCAGTCCTCATGTAGCCATCATTTTATCCGCTGCTGCACGGCGTTTATCAGATTGAGACCATATTTGTCCCCCTCTGAGCCCTAACCTGCCTTCTGCTTTCTGAGCACTGGACTCTCGGAGCTGGCCCTGCGAGGGAACGTGCCAGCCCGCCCGACTAGTGCAGAGGAGACCCTTTTAATGTTGGGGGCCATCGCTCTGGGTGCCGGGGTGGCCCTGCCCTCCTCCCCCGGCTGCAGAGCCCAGGCCAAGGCTGGAGTCTTTCGGGAATGTTGCCCTTGATGGCTCCTTACACCTTTCGGCGCCGGGCTGCCGGCTGGTGCGGCTCTGGAGCGGGATCTTTGGGGGGCGAGGCGAGAAAGAAGTCGACCCCCGCCAGGAAAAGCCCCCCGATTCCCGCGGTAGAACTCCGCTGCGCGCCCCGCCCCAGCCAGCCCGACCCGGGTGCCTTCATTCCCGCCGGCCGGGGGCGCGGGCAGAGGGGGCTCCCTGGGGCAGGTGGGGGCTGAGCTCTCCCGTCTGCCTGGCTGCGGGGTGCTTTAACCCTGGTCTCCCATTTCTCTGCACCCCGCTTTGATGCCTACGTTTGCCACCTCTTCTAACCCCAGGGGGAGAAAGGGCCTGAACAATGCTGGGGTCCATTGACGAAAACGACACTCATTTGAGTTGCTCCGAACAGCCTGGGATTTGATTTACCAAGGGGGGGGACACAGAGAGAAAGATCCGAAGGAGTGAAGTGAACCTCCGAATACTTCACCCACAGGCACCCCAGGCGAGATCTCTCTCCCACCCGACTGGGGGCTCCACCCCGCTCAGACCCAGCCCTCTCCCAGCTAAATCAGTCAACCGAAATCAGCAAGGACTGGGCAAACCCACGCAGAACGCCACTCCGGGTGGGATCCGGGGCTGGATCTGGCGAGACATCTCCAGACAGCCACGCATGTCCAGATACAGGTTTCGTACAGGCAGATTACAGCGAGTGTATCATACGGATTAGCTCCAGCTAGTCAGAGATGCCGCGATCTAGATTAGGTTGCACGTACAGGTGCAGGCTGGAAGTCTCTAGCTCATCTAGACTGGATCTACCTTACAGGAAGGTCCGGAGTACCCATGGCTCACTCCACTGCCCACAGTTCCCTTCTCAGCCCCAAAGAGCCGGGCAGCGTGACAGGAGTTCGCCTCCCCTCCCCACGACAAGCCGCGCTTGCTCCCCAGGGCGCTTTCCATCTCCTGACAAACTGGGAATTTCCTGGGAAAGTTGGAGCCCACAAGCAAATGTGAGGGTTTAGGGAACAGGGTTGAGTTCTCTCTGAGCCAACCAGGGACTCCCCCCGTCCCCCCTCTGAGCCAGCCAGGGACTCCCCCCGTCCCAAAGAAGGAGATATTAGACAAAAAAAGCGAAAGCTTCGCTCTCTATCTTTCTAGTGTCCTTCATAGATTGTTTTCTTCTCTTAAAACTGACATGTCTAATTGGCAAGCGGTGCCATATCGTGTCCAGAGGTCTCCTGTGGAACATTTCTACAGCTGTCTCCTTCAACTAGACGCTTATTCATGTCGCCTTAATGAGAAACAAAACGATCTCTAATGAGCAATTACATAGCGACAGAATTGTTCCCATAACAAATTCTTGCGTGTGACAGAAACATCCTTTGTACCAGATATTCCGCATACTGTTACGGATTTTTTTTCCTTGCGGGGGGAAAACAAAAAGCAGGTTGTTGGACAGACACCTCTTCTAGAGAACTGACCAGAGCCAGTGAAAGGGCTGAGACGGAACAGAGACTGTATTCAAAAAGGAGTCATTAACCATCTTAAGTATGCAACATAACATCCCATTATCCTTTATATTATCCCCTTGTCATTCCCACAACAAATACCTATTAATCTTCAGGATAAACAGGTTCTTCTATTTACAAAGTTGTTGGTTACCTTAACAGGCTGGGTTGAAGGCGCTCACACAAAAAACCGGGTTGGATGTGGAGCAGATATTCTACTGACCAGGCTGATGGGCCCGGCAAAGACTCGACTCAGTAACCCCCGCGCCTTCCCCGCATGCAGCAGGTCTTCTGGTTACTCCACTGGCTCTTTTAGACCGAAACAAACCGGACTCGGAATGCAAAATGTAAGCCCCAAACTGGAAAGCAAGCAGCTAATCCGCCCCGGCGCTCTCTTCTAGCCGCGCTACACACCTGTATTTATTTCCCCAGCCTTCCATATGCTTTCTGCTCACATTCACATCATTTGTCAATGACAGGAAAGCGCGATATGATACAACCGTGTTTACCTCGCAGTCTGTCAGCGAGCTCACTTGTCAGCCTCCTACCAGAGGGTGCTTCTCGATGCATCTCAATGGGGGATTTGGCGGTGGCACAAGGAAGGGGCAAAATATTCGCTCCAGCAAGGGATACATGGGGGGTGGGAAAACCGCTGCTTTGGAAAAGTCAGGCTGGTGCAGCGAGCCACCACTCTGGGGCACTTGTCTGCGCGGAGATTGGCAGCGCAGGTCAGCCACGCTCGCAGTAGAGGGGGTGGAGAGGGCCCTTTCGCTGGCAAGCTTTGGGAAGCGCACCTCGCTGGGCCCCGCCTTACCTTGGGTAGGCTGTCCTGCCACTGAGGTCCCGGGGTACCAGCCGGGTCGCGTGCCCCAGGTCCCTGTCTGTCCATTCAGCATCCTTAGCTTGTCATACATCCCATCTGCACCCATCTGTTGCTTTTCGCTAGCCAGGTTGCGTAGGACTCTGTTTATTGATGATACCTGAAAGGCAACCAACATTAAACAAAATGGTAGTGTGGGGGCACTCCCAGAGCCAGCCTTCAGTGTCTCCACACTCCTCTGCACCGGGGCTACGGGTGGCTTTAACCTGGACATAATTCAAGAGATTAGCTGATAATAATTTGACTGAGCAAAGCAGCTATCCCAGGCTGATCGCTTTGTATTCCGATTTCCAAGAGTCCATTAATAACCCCGTAGAGATTTCTGTTGCGCGCTCTCTCTCTCTCACACACACACACACACTTTCTGAATTCCTGCTGGACCAGACATAAAAGATGACCCGTGATTTTTAAGGCATTTGTCAAACTCTTTATGCAAAAATGCGTCCGATCCTGCGGCTGCCACATGCAAATATATGATCTACTGTCCTCTCATCGGAGATCAAAACAAAGAAAGCAGAGACTCGCTACAGCTCCCCAGCATTGCACACAGCAGATAGGAAGATTTTTGTCATGAACTTACACTGGGTATATTATCGTTGGTACAGACCCCCTCTGATAGTAATCTGTCTCGAATCTCCCACGCAAAGATGGAGGGGCACTCTCGTTTATACTGCGCTATTTTGCTTACAACTTCTGGAGTCGCTACTCTTGGTTTACTACCTCCGATTGCCCTGGGTCTGATGGAGCCAGTTTCGTAATACCTGCCCAAAATTTTACTCACACATCCATTCGACACCTGGATAGGGAAGCGGACAGAAAATCACATTATTAATAATTTCAAGACAAAAATCAAATTGTTTAAGTATGCATTAAACAATGACAAGCTTACGTTTTGATTGTCCAGCACTTGGACTTTTGCATCTGCATGGGTCTATAACACAAAAATATACCTTAAATGGTACGAGAACTTACTGAGAGAATCGTTTTCTTTCTTAAAAAAAAAATTACATTCGTGGCCCTACAAACTACAAAGGTGACACTTTCAAAACATTTGAAGGGGAAAAAAATCTGACAAAAATGTATTTTAGTCTTAATGTTCAAATATGCCTTCACTCTGCGCAATAATTATGCCAGACCAGTTTTCATTGCATTTCCTTTTCCTGAAATGAATCCTTTGCGGGAGCGGGTGGGTCAGAAATAAAGCTGAAATGGACAAGCTCTCTCTAAAATGTGCCAAATCAGGTGAGTGTCTAAATCTCAGGCGAAAGCGGCGTGGATTTTCTGGTTTATTGTTGCTTTCTTAAAAACAAACAATAAGCAACGTCAAAGGCATGGAGAGGTCACGAAATCCTAAATCAATCTGGGGGGACACTGACATTATGGTCGCATCCTTCAGATTTTTCCAGCCAACTAGCTGGAACGCCAGGGCATGATATTACCAGATGGAAACGAGAGATCCTTTTAAAAAGATAAGCAGATGAATGATTGTATTAGGCTGGACCGGGGGGGTCAGTAAGTGAAGCTTTTCCAGCCAGAGCCATTCCCTGGGGTGGCGACCATCGCTTTCACCTGCAGGATTCTGGAGATGTCGCACGGACGAGCCCCGCTATGCGCTAGTTCCACTATTTTCTGCCTCGTGGAGTCTGGCAGTGGTCTACCGTTGACAAACACACCGCCGAGCTGGTTCACTCCGCTGTGACCTAGAAGGAGGGGGGAAGAGAAACAAGAACAATAGCATCCTCGGCTACCTGCGGATCTGGCGCAACCTCGGATCTCAGGTTGCTGCTATCGAGCCAAAAAAAACCCAGGGTCCATCCAGAGCGCCCCAGCCCCACGCGGGCAGGGGAGAGAAACCCTCTCCTGCCTGGAAACAGCCTTCCAGCTTCAGAACCGACACAGGCGAATCAACAGCAGCCACCAGAAACACGGCCAGCTAGGATCACCGCTCCACACAGGCAGGAGGGCTGGAAAGGGGATCTCAGCACAAAGCTCTGTCCTCTCAGCCCCAGCCTAGAAGCTCAGCCCAGTGTAAACGATCGAGTATTCCCAGTCCTACCCTGAGCCCCGACCCCAACGTGTGGGTACACACTTTCACCCAGAGCCATCCTGCAGAACACCGGGCAGCAAACAAGAAAGACAGGCGGAAAACGTCCGTCTACACTCAGCTGGGCTAGGCTTGCAACCGCCTCTCTCTGGCTACACTCCAGGCTCTGCCTCTGGTCCTCAGAAAATACCTGGAGCCCTACCGCAAAGCCCCACGAAATGGCTGAGCTGGGACCCGCTCACACCTAGAGGAACACCAGCGCAAATCTCAGCTGGAAAAAGCAAGCTGGCTCTGCAGGGGTATTTTAACAGCTCGTCTGCATCCTCCCGACTCCACTCCGCGGCGCCGAAAGCCAGTGGAGAGGCTGCCTCGCAAATTCCCAACCTGCAGCTTTGGAGAAAGGCTCCCTGGAGAAGGTCGGCTCTATGTTCTCTCCTTTGGAGCCTCCTGCCAAATGGACTCGGAGAGCCCCGGCTTCTGAGCAATAAATAAGCTCCAAATATAGAAGAGGGGGAAAATATGATGAGCCTCCCTGACATTTGTCTTTAAAATAAAACTAGCTGCACGTCAAGTTTGAGCTTAATTTCTGGAAATAGGCGGAAGTCGCCCCGGATCATGCATGGAAGGCTAATTGAAGAGATCAGATGGAGCACTCATGGCAGGCATGTCACTTTATGACAGTGCTCGGCTTTTGAAAATTGCATCGTCACGACAAAGAGGAGCATGATAAAACGACCCTTTCTGTCCGCATCTGGCCATCACTCAGCCTAGATTGAACTCTACTCGTTTCCCCTCCGAGGGAAGCCGCGTTTTAAGGTAGCCACAGGGGCTGTGCGGACACAACCGAGGGGGCGCGCTCAGCGCTGACTGGATTCGAAGTGACACTCGGTTTGGGGAATGTGGTGTTCAGCCGCCCGTTCCCAGCATAGTGTGGAGGCTTTTATATCTATTTCCTACTGCGTGGAGAGAGAGGAGTGTTCCCTCTCTGTGCTAAGGACCCCGCTCCCCCCGTGGGGCTCTGAATCCGGGACGGGACAGAGTCTCCCCCTGGGCCGGGAGGGGAGGGACCGCTTGCCCCAAATCCAGCTCGGTCCAGGGAGCCGCAATATCTCACAGGGAGGAGAAACAAATATCTGGGCAGAACAGAGGCACCCGTGCAAACACACAGCCCGCAACGCGCCGATCCCCGTGATTTAGGAAGGACATTTGCCAGCAGAAGGAATGGCAGTGAAGGAAGGAAAATCAAAGTTTCACTTAAAAGGTTAAGCCTTAATCATTATATAATTTCCCTGGAGAGCGGTGGAGATCTCGCCCAGTGGCGATGATTATGCGCCTTGTATTCTATTGCTAGTCATCTAATAGGAAAACATATGGTGTCAATTTGGATGCGCTGCACCATATACACCCAGGAGTTATTAACACAAAGCCTGAAGAGCCTGCTGCGACCTTTAAACCAAATAAAGGCTGCACCCGAATGATATCTTCCCTGCGTTTTGCAGCGGAGATCTCAAACCGCCATGTAAAGGCATTTCCCATTCACATAAAACCTCAGCACATCAAGGCCAAGTGCCTCGGTGAATATTATTTACACCGCTGTTTCCTTGTGCCTCTCGGTAACACGCAGGTAGTTCACCGCAGGCTGAAAGTTTTTCCAAGGAAATGAAAACATTCATAGCCCAGCTCAAGCGAATCCTTAGCTACGTTTGCCCGTTTTCTTGGCGCTTTACAAGGCGTTAGACCACGTCAGGTAGTCACTGGAAAGTAAGGGACTTGCTAAGGACGGGAAAACTTTTGAGGCTACTCAGTTTATCAGTGGCAAATTGCAAAATGGGGGAGGCCTTTGGAGGTCTTTCTTTCTTTCTTTCTTTCTTTCTTTCTTTCTTTCTTTCTTTCTTCCTTTCTTTCTTTCTTTCTTTCTTTCTTCAAAAATTACAAATTTTGCAGCTACACTTTGATTTCCTTGTACACCCAAAAGGGATTTTATAACTCGTTTAATTCAGAAATGTGAAGCACCCGTCCAGAAAGCCCGTGTTGACGTGTCACTAGGCTCCCCCCTCCCCCTCCTCAATCTGGGAAAGTAATTTGAGGATACTTAAAGAATAGGGGGTTTTCTTCTGGAGTTTTGCACAAGAATTGTGCGGAACACAATGAGGACCGCAGTGCGGGGAGCGAGCCGGCGCGAGTGCCATAGGAGTCAAGTGGCACAAAAATCTGGAGGCCTGAGGATCCGATCCCACTAAAGAGTCGGGAGTTTGGAAAAATTGGACGCCAAAGGCCACGGGAGCTGTCTGCTCAGAAACACCAGCTCTCGCCCCACTTCCCAGTGAGCCAGCCTCCTTAATACATTTCCGCGTCGAGCCGCAGGTGTAAGTGTTCCCCAGCATTGTCTAAAAACTTGTCTGACACCTTTCTCCTGTTCACACGCAGATTCTAACGCCACACAGGGAACGAGAGAGGGGGTCTCGGAGGGGAACTTTCTCTTTGGGGGCTTCGTTTGGAAATGGGGGGCTTTTAATGTAGCTAATCTCGTGAATATTTAGGGGGTAGAAATTAATTCATGTCACCCACTGAAAATAAAAGACGGACTGCTCGGCCTAAAATCCACTTGAGGATCGTTTCAAACACAACGAGCGGGGTCGTCCTCACGCTGAGAGCCATTAGCCCCACACTTTTCCTGGCCCTGGCCGCCTTCCGATACATGTGTCCAGGTTATCCGCGGGCATAAAAATGGAATTGCGCGGCCCTTTTCGCCGTCTGGGGAGAGGAAGCAAACCTCTGGCTGGTCCAAGCCCGCATTCCAGCCACCTCATTCCCGAGGATTTTCCTCCTCGCAGCTTTTTCCTGATTTCCAAAATCTCACGGCAGTTCCCTGAACTCCAGTAAAACGGGAGATTATTTCTCTCCAGCCACAGCAACTGCGCTAACCGATCACATCACTGTCTTCTCCGCCCTGAGAAATTCCAGCCCATGTCTGTCCCCCTCTCTGCGCTGACACATTTACATTGCCTAAAACGGGCAGGCCAGCAGTCCTGGGCCTTTTAAAAGGGCTCCCCGAAAGGAGACAGGGATCTCATTCAAATATAAGGGAACGGATAATTACACCTAAAACTCTCGCTCCAACTTTGCTTGGCGCTCTTAACCACGGCCCAGGAAAGTTGGAAAACCCCCATCCATGGCTGACCTGTTCCAATCACAACAGATCTATCTCTCCAGGATAACCTAGAATGGCCATTTCTCTGGAGCACACAGAAAGAAGGGCGGTCACCGCAGCTGTGATTAATGATCAAGATATATTTAACCACTTTCTCTCCTCCAAGCTCAGACAGAGCCACAAGACACAGCTTCGCCACAGAAATACAGTCATCCGAACTCGGCCACTGCCGACCACAACAAACTTCCTGGCTTTATTCCTTCCCCTCTTAGAAGACATCGACTCTGTTTTCAAAAATAAAGCTACACGGCCCTCCCCACATCTCCCTCCACTCTGTTTTCCGAGGTCCCTCGGAAGGATCGCATTGAAATGTACAAAGAATCACTTACTGTTCTGCATGTTGCAGTGATAGAGCGGTATCCCACGTGGCTCGCTTATAGTGGTCTATTAGTAATAAAATAGGCGTTAATCAGGGGAGGGTAGCACACACATCGAAGGCTTATTTTGTTACACTCAGACGTGTTCTCCAAAGTTGGAGTTTTCACAGCCCGAGGCAAAATAAATCAATACAGAGAAATACTCTCCACGTATTTCAAAATGGCATGCAAGCGGCACAGTGCCTCGGATCGCTGATATTATTTTTAAATAGTTCTTATTAACAGGTCTATTACAGGAAGGGGGGAGAAAAAAAGTCTGAAGTTCTGGTTTTAAACTTGCCTGCAATCTGGGTGGACTGTCCTCTCATACAATTTAGGGACTCACACATCTGCGTGTCACTACTTAAAGTCTTCCCTCTAGGACAAAGCAAAAAAGTGTATTAATGGTGTGAGATCTGCTTGGAATTTATGCTGTGTCTCGGCTAGAGCCTCACAATAGGCTGCAGCCCGGCCTGGAGGTTTGAACCAGTTACAAAAATAATAAGCCCCGTTTAAAGATCGCACTCCCCGTCCAGGCTAACTGGGTCTGGACTGCGCCACCTTCCGTGGCCGTGTTTACAGCCAGACCCTGGGTCATTTACTGACGGGACCGGCCTGGCCCTACTGCTCGAGGCAGGGCGAGGGGAGCTTTTGAACTCCGAAGCAGATATTTTGGCCTGTCCACGTCTCGGGTCCCTTTTACACGCTGGAGCGCTGCTCCTGGGCAGTGGCTCTCGTTCAACAAATGCGGATTGCCGTGGTCGGAGTGAGGCGGTGGGGTTTTTGTTTGTTTTTATTTTTAGTGGCACTAACAACCCCCCCCTCGAAATCCCCCCCAAACTCCTCTTATTGTGATTAACTTCTTTTTTGGTCTTTAGATCTTCCCCTTTTGCACTGTACTGTGACACACGCTGTCTCCCTCGCCTCACTGCCTTAAAAAGTAAGAACAGGAGGGGGTGAGAACTGTTAAACAAAGCCCCGAGCCTGCGAACAATGGCTCCCATTCTGCTCCTCTCCCCAAACCCAGAGAGCAAAACCCCAATCTCCTTAACCGGCAGCGCAGCTTCCCAACTAACCCGCCCAAGTTACAAAGCGCAGAGAAACAAGCCCGGACTCCCTTCGTTAGTGCCTGCCTCGCCCGAGCGCCCGGCCAGCCCCGCTCGCCTTCCTCATTTATTTCTTGAGCTGCTCGCTCCTGGATTTATTTATTTCAAACCCTCGCGGGCGAAAATGGAAAAGTAATTTCTCGTTATAAATATCTGGAGGTAATTGTGTTACTGGTGTGAGTTGTTAGGGGTTGTAAAAAGACACAACAGCTCAGTGGGGTGCTCAATTGGGGAGAGACAATTACAATAAAGGGCCCATTCAAGAGGGTTGCGAGAAAAAAAAAAAGAGGAGGTAAAATAATGAAATAGTCGCAGCCTTCATTTTCTCTCCCCCTTTTTTTGAACCTAAAAATACTCATTCTCTTTCTTTTGCGCCTATAATGAATATTAATTTTACTCTTCTTGCGTATGATGGAGAAATTCAAAGAGGCACGTTTCCCTATTCAGCACCAGCCATGGTATAATTTATTAAGTAGCTTTTAGTAATCTTAAATCCATAAAAATAAACATCAAACAAGTACTTTCTCGCAGCGTGAAGACTTCCACTGGTAAATATTTACAGCTCTTTGGAGAGCTACCTGATTAGCAACAGAGCGAGCTGCACTGTACTTCTGGGGAGATGTGACAATATCTCCTGTCGTTTAACTGCATCCCTTTAATACACTAAACACGTCTCCATAGGCAGCCACCGACCAGAAAACCCAGGGCTTCAGAATTCAGAACCCAGGGCTTCAGAATTTGCTCCCATATTTAATGCACAACTCAGAAGCGTGGAGAATACGGGGTTAAAGAAGAAATTCAGAATGCTATTGTTAAACTTCCAACCCATGCTTCTGCCTGCACATATTCTAGAAATCAGAACAGATGGATTTTTTTCAAAAATACATTTTAGGCTTCAGAAACAGGGCAGTCAAGTACTTCACTAAGAAGATTGGAGGAAAGAGAGATGCGATTCTGCATTTAACTTGGAAACTTCCTAATTCTCTAAGTCACCAGTACAATTTAGCAAAACAAAAAAGAAAAGTCAAACAACAGCACCCGGAAGCAGTCTCATCGTAAACTCGCTTTCCCACAGCATAACTTGTTTTGACTGGATTTTATAAGTGTGGCTGTGGAGATCTTCACATTAGAATACAGTTACCTTTAAAGTAACCAATGAAATTAAATTTGCCGTGTCCTAGGAATCAAACTCAATAGGCCAGGCCTAATTTGCAAGTGGTTATTTCATCTCAAAATCTTGATATAATCTGATCGCGTTTGGGATTTTTCCCTACTGGAAACATAATTAGCTATTAAGATGACATAATTTTACATTCACAGGTCAAATAAGACAAAGATCAAAAGGAATCAATTTGCATTTAGACATTTGTAAAGGTCACCGGCTATAAAAATTTATTGTCAAAGACCACAATTATTATTTATGTCTATAGAATGAACAAGATGCACGCTCTTGTCTCCTCCATTATATTGTGGGGGGCTTCTCCCCAAAAGCATCTGCCAGGGATATTTAATCATCCAAGAAACTTTGTTTTAAAACTTCCTAGAAATTATTAATGGTATGCGTGTCGATTTAACTCCCAGCTACAAAGCGTTACAAGGTTAAATTCAAATCCAGCTTTCCCTGGCGAGGGGAGAAGAACCATGCTTATTGTTTCGGTTATGTGATCAAATTTTATGCACGGTGAAGAGTTTGCAACTTTTAAAAATCACTTTACTGGTTTGGGCGTCTCAAGCTCGCCCGGATTGCAAAGGAAAATGAAGCGATTCTTGCAGAACACGAGATTAAATAAAAAAAAAAGAAAATACTTTGAAACAATGTGCCTTAAAAAAATTATTTTTCCCGGCCAGAAACTTGTTGAAAAGGAATATAAATCTCAGGCTGATGGCGAAAGAGTGCTGGCGGTACTTTTCCAGGGCCAAGCCAAACACTAAAGAGACTGGGAGCTCCGAGAGGCTGCTGGCACGGGGGCTTTTCGGACTCTTCGCCTCGTGTGTTCTGTACATTGGAAAGTTCTTCTTGCTATTATGGACAAGTTCGGCGAGGTCCCCCGGCCGCTTGATTGAAACTGACAAGCTTTCCGCTCTGCTCAGGGCTTCCCGGCTACAACTGCTGAGAATTGACTTGGCCTAGAATGTGACTTTTTTCCCCACCTCTCTGCCTCCCTTTCTCTCTCCCTTTCACTCTCTTCTTGGGGGTGAGCAGGCATTAAAATTAGAGGCGAGTGTTCCCTGACCAAAGCTTATTTCCCCCAAGCCTGGGCGTGTGGGAAGCACAAAGCAAAGGACTCAGCTCTCGGATCCGCTCGGCTACCCCCCAGAAAACAACTGGCGAGGATCGCCGAGGAGTCACTTCCCTTTCATAACAGACACAACAACAGCAACAAAAAGGAGCGAAGGGAAGGGACTGGGGCGAGGTATTTCTCCTGTGTGTGCGGATCTTAGCCAGTGATCAGCGCCCTGAGCCATCGCTTGTGCCGGGGGCTGCCATGAACGGCGTTAGTGATCGCTCTGTCCACTGATTTCCAGGTCAGACGCGGTAGCTTTTCCAGAGGACGTGGGTTAAGTGAAAGCAGAAAGTTTGCGGGCAGCTCTCCCGGAATGCGGGTGGGGATGAGCGAGAGATGTCTGCAGATTACCATGGAATGGAGGGAGAAGCGGGGGGAAGAAATGAGCAAGACTCACCTTTATGAGGCATCCTGTCTTGTTGTCAAAGCTCCTGTCAATAGTTTAAGAGCGCACTGATCTGAAAGGACGGTGCTTTAAAAAGAGTTGCCAGGAAAATAGTTTGTCTCCACTGAAGCTGCTGGCGGTGTGATCTTGAATTCCTGGGGAGGAGACAGAGATTGACAATAAAATGGGCTGTCAGTGACTGGAGAGAAGGAGTGGGTGAGTGGAGCAGGGAGAGCGAGCCAGGGCACACCTATGTTGATTGGTGATGGTTCAAGTGTATTAATGTATGTGTGCCGGGGCTCTGCCTCGCCTCCACTGCTCTTCACTGGCCCATTAGCAAAGCCTGACCTCTGTCATCATCTTCCAGCAAAACACTTCCTCCCTGCGCCTTAACCAGAGCGGGAAATGAGGCTGAGCCAGGGCTCGCTTTTCAAACCCACTAATCACTCCACACATGCAAATGCTCCGCTCTCTCCCACACAAAATATTGCTTTATGCAAAGCAACGCCATTGCCTCCCAGCTGCCGATTGGATGCTCAGCCACACTGGCTGGTTCAATTGGCCCATTCGTTTGAATATGAATGCACTTGTTTTTTGCTCCTCGCATAGATTTTTCTCTTCCCTGGGTTCCCGTCTATCATCCCTGCACGCAGAGGCTCTGGGCAGATGATTACTGAGCAATCACTTTATCTGCACTTTTGTCTTCGGGACAATGTGGATTTAAAAAAAAATGTTCCAAGCAGCGCTTGAAAGCCATCGGTGGTGTCTGAACTTTATCTCCACGAGCAAGCGCCTTTTCCCAACGAAAACATAAACTCTGCGCTTCCCTCCTCCCCTTTCAAATTAGGGGCTGCAGTAAATAAAGAGCGTGGCTTGGAAAAAAAAGAGCACATTGCCTTCCAATCCGACCTAGGGTTTTTGTGGGTTTGGGGGGCTGGAGTGTGTGTGTGCGAGGGAGGGCTGGAAAAAAAAAAGATCAATTTGCATTTAAACAGTTAGCTCCCAACAGACAATGGAGATAAGGAAAAAATAACATTCAAATGGTAAAGACATAAATATTTGGGAGACAGGCGCTTTGTAAACTGTGAATTGCCTAGAGCCATCCAAGTTTTACAGTGTTGTCCCCTCTCTTTCTCCGATCGCGCTGGAGAGAGAAGGCTCTTCCCAGCCTGGAAAGCGCAGAACAAACACACAATTTACTTTGTGTATTGAGGGCTCTTGTGAAAAGCCCTGAAGAGTCCTTTACCAAACACTCACAAACTTCCACGTGCCATTTGTTGACTAAGAGCTGCTGGGTTTTTAAGACACCATGGGGGGATGTGTGGAAATATCTCCGATGGTGTGAGAGAGGGGGCGACTGGGCACCACTGAGGTGTTGGGGGGGTTGTTTTCTTTTCTTTTTGGTTTGCAAAGGCAGCGCCCCTTCAGTAGCTGCCAGAAATCAAGGGGGAAAGTAAGTAAATGACTTTGCTGCTCTGACCACACACCACAAGTACATTTGTTGAATGCCGGACTATTAAGACACACCTCAGTAAACCCTAAAGCAACCCCTCCGCGCATGCATTTAAGGTTACACTGGGAGCACCAGTCTGAGCTCAGGGTGTCCCGATCGTTTGAGGCGAGTGGTCCGAGGTGGGGGGGGAACAGTCAGCACGAAAAAAAAGGGGGGGGGAGAGGCGGCCAAGGAAAAAACCCAAGCGCCGGGGAGGAAAAGTGAAGAGTATGGACGCGCAAAGCATAAAATGAAGTCGTAGCCGCATACACTTGACTTCTCTTGACATGTGAAAAGTGCTAAAAGTCAAAGCTCATCAATAAAGTATCTGGAAATTGAATAAGAGCCCTGACAACCATTGCATTCTTCAATAAAGTACAATGAGGAGACAAACGACTCTGCCAAGGAGTTTGCATGTGAGTGAAAGGACGCCTCAATAGGAGCTGGATAATGGGCTGCCCGGCCGTCATGCGCTGTCATCTCCAGTCCTGCGGAGAAGCTGCCTCAGCTCCTAATAGCACAAAATGGGCTCTTAAGAGACTACTGGCTTTTCCGCCGGGTTTCTCCCTCCCCCCTTCCTCCCATGCCAATTTGCCTTGATGCTGATTATCTCTAATGTGCATTTTTTTTGGAAGGCAGGGGTTTAAGAAGGAGTTTCTCTGGGGTCTCCTCCTTGAATTGTGGATTTAGCTGAGCAAAACCCTGTGGACTCCCCGTGTAAAGGGGAAGGGGAGAGCTGCCTCCAGTTCTGTAATCAGGGAGCCTGGAAAAACTCTGCTGCAGACACCGGCCTGGGGGATGTCCTCCCTCTGTCGAGACCTTCCTCCAGCACCGCGAGGCCGGTAAATAAGACGGGACATTTAAGAGTGTGGAAGAAAGGAGATCTGGGTTGCTCTTGGGCTGTCATTGACATGCGGTTGCAATAGGGTTCAGGCCCAATCAATCTGCAGTTTTTCCTAGTCATGCATATTCCTAAAGCCGGAGCCGTCTCTCCTGCTGGAAATGTGTGAGCACTCTTGTGCCCATGTGACCTCCTTTGAAGGTAAGGGAGTAAGTGGGTGGAAGGAGGTTTCCCAACCTGCAGGCAGGCGGGCTGAGCTGTGAGCGGGAGGGGGTCAGGCCGGGGGCGATCACTTTCCTTCCAGCACTTGGTGCCCCCCCCCCCCAAGGCAGCAGACTAGGAAGCCGGGAAGCTGTGCCCAGGAAACTCCTCTGTGGCGAACCAGGCTTGCAGTGCCCCCCCCGAGATCTTGCCGCGGGGAAAGGAAAGCAAATACAAACCAGTGCCCAGCTTGTCTCCGTCCCGAGGGCCGCCGGCCACTTGGCAAATGGTCCCGAGGAGCAGCCAGATCTGCCGGCTCAGAGCGCTCCCCCCTCTGCTCCCATCCCTCAGGGTGGAGCCGGGGCGACAAACCCCGGGGTTCAAAGCCGGGCTGTCCCGGGGGAGGCCCGCTGCCTCCTCGCTTTGCTCTGCCCCCGAGACTGGCTTTTCCTCTCCTCCACGGGGCAGTGAGGAGGGGGGGGAAGGACTTGGGCCGGAACCGCAGGCAAATATCAGTTTTACAACCTCTCAATTAGCCATCCTCCGGATTAGCCCCTCCTTAGGCTTCGTCTCCACAATAAAGAAGCCGTAATCGTGTTGCTATTTTCCCCCAGGGCGCAGTGGACTTTGGATCCCCTCCCCAAAAAGTTTTAACTCCCCCCACCCCAAGAAATCAGGAGGGGAGGGAAACTGACGTCATTGTGGGGCTAGCGAGGGGTGGAGGGGAAGGAGGGCCTGAGAAACTCTGCTGCTGCTCTGGGGGAAAGGAGTCCCGGGAGGAGCCCCAAAAAGTTGGAAGGAAAGAGAATCAGAGAGAGCCGGGATGAGAAAGTGGGGGAGAGAGGACGTGTGTGAGTGTCTCTGTATGTGCGTGTCTGGGGGTGCGTGTGAGTGAGTGTGTCTGTGTGTGTCTGGGGGTGCGTGTGAGTGAGAATGTGTGTGTGTCTGTCTGGGGGTATGAGTGTGTGTGTCTGTGTGAGTGTGCGTCTGTCTGGGGGTGTGAGTGTGTGTGTGTGTGTGTCTGTGTGAGTGTGTGTGTGTGTCTGTCTGGGGGTGTGTGAGTGTGTCTCTGTGAGTGAGTGTGTGTGTGTGGGTGAGTGTGTGTCTGTCTGTGTGTGTCTGGGGGTGTGCGAGAATGTGTGTGTGTCTGTCTGTGTGTGAGTGTGAGCAAGCGAGAGCAGGCCGGGCGAGTGTGCGTGTGCCAGTCCCGGGGATGGCCGGGCCGGGCCCGCCTGCAATGTCCCTGCTCCCGAGGGCAGAGACAGGGAAGTCCCGAAAGTTGAGGCACAGCTCCGAGGACGCCATTTTAACTCCCGGCGCCTGTAACTGCTCCGCGGAGCCGTGTGCCCGGGTTTTCGGCCCCACGCGGGGCGGCCCGCACAGCCTCTGCTGCGCCTTGATCTTTAATCCAGGCTGCGCGTTGCTGCCCCTCTGCCCAGCCCAGCCAGGGGAAGGCAAAGGGCCGAGCATTGGAGGGGTGGCCGGCGGTGCTCCGCAGGGGACGCGAGCCGGGCAGGGTCCGGGACCAGCTGGGGGAAGCTGAGGTTTGGCCCGGGCGAGGAGTCTCGCCGCTCGCGTTCCCCGTGTGAGTGTAGCGCGCAGGACGCAGCGCTTAGGGAGGTTTCCTCCCCGGAGGTGGCAATGTTGTTCCCCAGCGGGCTGGCAGTCCGGGATCGCCGCTCGGCTTCAGTGGCGGGGAACGGTCTCCCCTTTCTAGTGAAGTCACAGGTGACTTTTCCAAAAGCTCTTGTCCATTTTTTCTAATGATCGCGAGGGGAAAGCTAGGCTGGATCCTGCCCTAAGGAGGTTTGCGTGACGGCTTCCCAGAGCTCCCCTCCCACAAAGGTTGCAGCTTTTTAAGAGGCACCTTTGGCCACCAGGACGTTTGAGGTCAAACAAATCCCTTCTGCTTTAGTACCGTGACCAGCACAAACACGGGGTTGAAAATTGTGTTGGAAATTCCTCCCACTTATTGTCATTAGTCATTTTAATGATTTGGGGTCCGGTAGATCCTTTTGTTTTCACGTCCATTAACCAAAGCAAGGTAAGAAAATTTATTTTCTCCGGGAAGGTAAAAAGAAATTCGACTAAAATCATTTTCATTGTTTTACATGGTCCCACGAGCTATTCATTTGTGCTAAGAACCAGCAGTTTGCTCCCTTTTTAGTCTAGTGTTGAGCTTTACGAGCAGGAATTGCTGAGCTGGGTTCTCCTGTATCGTCTTGTTGGATTAATATCTGGGTTGCAAACTACCTTTTTTAATACCCAGAAAAATGCTTAAAGTCCTCTTGTCCAGTTCAGTCTAAAACTGAAGAGATACACAAATCCTGACGTGTTAGACTACAATGCTTCTGCCTTGGGGACACGTAATGCCTATTTGTATATATAGAAACAGTGTCTGAAACCTATAATGCGCAGGACATTGAGTTAAGTGGAGCTTTTCTTGTTGATAAACAATCTGCAAAAAGTTGGGAATCGATTTAACCTCTTTTATGTTGAAAAGCACAGCTTTGTGTGCAAGGATAAAAAGGTATTTCTGGACCCTAAGGAAGTCTTTCCGCAGTCTCTGAGCCTGGAAGACGAACACACGTTTCCAAACGGGGTAGTCTTTGATTATATATGTGAAAAATGTCATGCAAACGGACCTGCTAGAAAAGCCTATTTAAAAAAAAACCCCTAAGCGCATCCTGACGGGCTTTTTAAATGCTATTGATTGGGACAAGCTGTTCAAACCCCCAGTAACAGTTAATCTGCCTGTTAATCAAGCCACTAAGGAGCTCAATGTGAGTTTTATTAGCGACTGGAGAACACAGGCAGCAGAAAGGATCAAAAGCCTATGCTCTTGATATTTGTAAAACTAGCCCCCCCCAAAAAAATATATTTTCAATTACAGAGTAATTCTTAGCTTCTCCTCACTTGCTAACTGAAACACACAGATGGCTACACAAACGCTGTCAACCTCAGGAAACCAAACGAACCGAGATCTTACTCTCCGCACTTAGATGCACATTTTAAAAGTGACCTTATTAATATTAAATGGAGATCAAAGGTAAAACAATTATATACAGCTATAGATTGGCGTTTTGGATTAAAAGCAAAACGTAAATCTGGGGGAATCGATGGCAACATTGAAATTGCATAGACATTCCTTGATTGATATAAAGTATTTTATTTTTTGGAGATTAATTAGCTTTAAAAATAAGTAGTTTTTATTTATTCCGGTAACTCCCCCTGATATTTCTTCACTCTCACCGTTATTTGATGCCATCATTCATTTCACTATTAAAAGTCTTAATTTCATTATCTCTCGCCAGAATTTGGACCGCCTGAAAGATGCATTTCAATTAATTTAATAATCAGAAATATTATTACACCTGGTAAAATCAACATTTGATCTTGTCATTTTTAATGCAAACCGATTGCATTCTATGTCAATGAGATATGCATATAAAAGACTATCTGGTCAGAGATAATTATGTCACAGCTTTTTCTCGGCATGACAGCTGGATAAACACAATCTCCAATAAACATCTCTAATTAGGGAGGAGGATCTGAGATGGATGGTGTTTGATTTATTAATGGAGGAGAATGTCCATTTACCGGTATATTAGAGGGAGGCATTATCGTGAAACCTTCTTGATAAAGTACCTTAATGAATATTGGGAGAAGAGGGAGGGAGGTGAATTGTGTTTCCGGATTTACATTTTTATTTTTTGAAAGGAGGAATGATCACCGCAGAATACCGCACTGTTCTGCAGGAGTGGGTTTGTTTTTTCTTCCCCTCGCCCCCCGATTTAATATACACTGCTCCCGGAATCGAGTGTGAGGCTGGGGTCTGTTTCCATTCAAATATTCGACAGAATTTATGGGAACCCCCGAAATCATTGTAAGGAAACTGACTAACCCTCGGACCCAATCAGTCACATCTCGAAACTATAAAGCGAGGCAAACAGAAGAAACATCTGAAAAGCGCAATCCAGCCCCCCTCCGCCCCCAGCCTCCAGCTAGACCACTTTTAGCTCGCACTGCCGAATAAAACTGCGCTGCCGTGTGTGGGTTTGATCGTCCTCTTGGACCTTTAAACACCCCCCCCCCCAACAAACAAACAAACCCCAAATATTGCAGTTCACTCACAGCGGTAGTGTGGAAACTTTTTTTCTACGCGGAAACTTTAAAAACTTAGATGAATAGCTGTGGAAGAAAATAGCGAGGAGTCTTTCTGGATGCATCTGTGTGTGCACGTCTACACACTTGCATGTGTGCATAACATGTACAAGAAAGGTTGTGTGGATCTCCACCCCAGCGCAGAACGTGTGTGAAATACACGCACTCACGGCGCAGGACGGCTAGGTTTGCGAACCAGGCAGTAATCGCTAAACTTTCCAGATTTCCTCCGCGCCGTGTGAACTGTCCAGCGGTTCCCCTTTCCTTTGGCCGCAGCCTGCCTCGCTGCCCCGATGCGAGAGCAGGGCGTGACGGAGCGCTGTGTAACTTGAATCCCCCTCATTCTACCTCAGTGGAAATCGTTAATTATTAGGTCTTCCTAAGGAAAGCTCAGATCACACGGTCGGGGCATTTAAAATGCTACCAAACTATGTGAACCGCATTCTTTCATTGCTGCCTGAATTCTGAGAACCAAATCAAATATTTATACCGTTCGGTAATTCGAGGATCCACGCTTTCCAAACCTGGAAACTTTCACACTTATTTTAGCTTCTGTTTCCAAACAGGAGAGTTAATTGTTCAAGCTGGAGATATCACAGATGCTATTTTTCCACCTGTTGTATAGGTGGGTTTTCTATCTATCTATCTATCTATCTATCTATCTATCTATCTATCTATCTATCTATCTATCTATCTATCTATCTATCTATCTATCTATCTATCTATGACAAAAACCTATACAACAGGTTGGAAGAAAAGATAGATAGATAGATAGATAGATAGATAGATAGATAGATAGATAGATAGATAGATAGATAGATAGATAGATAGATCCTATACAATACTTGTGTAGCCCTAGAAGTGACCCTGTTTCCAATCAGCAATTAATACTTGCAAAAGTCCTCACCCCAAATATTCCAGACCTCACTCTCAGGCTAGCTGATGGACACTGATGTACTTGTAAAGACCCTAGCACTAGAGAAGAGCAAAGCTGTAGTTCCTGTACTCGGCCCGTTTCTAAAACCATCCGATGAACACAAACAAAGCTCACATCAAAAGAAGCAGAGAATTCAGCAAGAAAGTCAGAGAGAGGATCGAATTATTATTTTAAGAGCAAACCGGTGGCACTAGTAATGAATGTATAAAAGGAGCAAAAAAAAAATGTTACCTGTTACAAGATTGCAGACAGATGAGCCTGATCTGCCGATTCCCACACTATTAAACTGCCGATAGCAGATAACTGGCAGGTTTGATCGCCAATTTCTACATAAGAATCTGCCACACAGTTTAAATGTCAATGACAATAAAAAAGAGGGTGTCTTGCTTTGCACTAACTTTCCCTTAATATCAACGCCAGCGCCTCCCTCATTGGCTGGGCTGCCGCGGTGACGTCATGGAGGACAGTAGTTAGAGCTCAGCTAATAAGAAATTTTAGATAACAAGAGCATATAGGGCCTAAAATCTGTCTCCCACTCTCTGCTCCTCCTAAATCCAGTGAGTATTTTAAGGAGCTGTTATCCCGTGGAAATGTCAACGCCCACGAGTCACATTTGTTTAGCCTTACCTTTCCAGCTTTCAAGGCAAATATTATACTGTAAAATACCATTTCGGTGGGTTCACGTCGCTGTCTTTAGGAGAGGCGTGCAGAGAAAAGCTGGCTGTGCAGGGTGGCCAGACTTTCGAATATGCAGCTTCCCCCTTTTGCACTCTTTCCCCGGCGTTTCACCTTTTAGCACCTTCTGATCTTGTGTGGTTACTGCGCCCCATCTTTCCCAACGAGGGAAGCAGACACGAATCTTCCACCTGAAGTTTTAATTCTGCTCAGTCCGAGTCTCTAAGCAGAAACGGTGGGGCCAGCTGACCAGCAGACTCTTGTGAACTAAGAGCTTGAGCGAGGCACTCATTGCTGTGTGGCTGTCCAAACTTCTTTCGCTGGGGCCCCTCTGCTTGTGCTGGTAGAAGATCCAGTCCCCCAGTTATCAATAAAACAAACATTGATGCTATTGCTTCTCGGATTCTGGTGACTGGCTAGGGCCGGTCTCTTACCTGGGGTTGGCTACGTGGCGTATTGCAGGGTAGGAATAAGACACTGAAGTGCTATATAGCCGAACAACTCCCACTAAGCAGTAGGACGCGATCTGAACATACCACTGTGGAAGTGGGTTGGGATGGGAGCAGACTGGCTTGAAACTATTTAAAAAGAATAAATTCGGGCCGAGTATTGCCTCTGAACCTTTCAAAATGACACCGTGCTATAATGCGCTATGTCTCACCCGGAGGTGAGAAGGGAGACCTCTTTCGTACCAAGGTATATAGGACACACCAATCGCTTTCGGGAACTTTTACTAGCAGGAGCTGTTCTGCATATCTACCTTTCGCTTCGTCTTTTTTATAACTTGGTTCCGAACGGCTGAATCACCTGACAGGTACTTCTTCCACCTTTGTGGGGAGAGAGATGTGCTATTTACTGTTTGTGTGACAGCCATAATGGCCAGTAACTTCATTAGCAGGGACTGGGAAATAGTAAAGGGTTAGTCTAGAAAATAGAGAGTTGACCCTTTTCTCACCCTAACTGCAAAGGTGTATTAAAGTGTATGGGTTACGGTAAACTGGACTTGTTAACACGTCACAGCGTTTGCTCTTTTCTCTTGCCATCAATTGGTTATTGGTAAAACTACAGTAATCAATTCTTTTCTTATTAAAATCGCTTTTGTAGATCCTGGCTAAAGGACCAGAATCCTCCTTAGTTACCCAGCGAGCTTTATTTGCCCGTATCCCTCTAGGTTTTTCTCTTATCTGCAGGCTGTCCCATTAAAGACAGAAAGCCCACTTGTCGAGGTAAATAATTGATCAGGAAAGAGCTGCACCCTAGTCGATAGTTTTATTGAACTGAATTTAAATGTTTCATGAACCTGCATTCTGTTTTTGATTTGTCTGGGACGGTTTGTTAAAGGGAAGCAGTCCTTGGAAGGGATTTTATTAATTATTATTATTATTATTACTGAGACCCCCAATTCTCTTCACTAAGCCTCCCTCTTTACCCACCAAAACACGAGGTACATAAGACCTCTGACCAGTATCTTTGTGCTGGATTTTCAGCGGTATACTCCTTTATCGGATGCACCCACTTGGAACAAGGATATGGGTATATTCGTTACAGGAGGGCGGTTTTGTGTGTCCCCCCCCCATTGAATTAGGTCTCCTTGCTGATCGTCCTTGTTTGCAAAGCCAATATGGGGTTGCCATTTACAGCTGGTCTGGTGGAGCCCCTTCCAATGATCTGGCCTCAGGGTTTGCTCTCTGTTATGCTGACCCTAGGAAATGAGTGGTCGCACGCAAAGTGCTGGGACAACATTTCTGGGAGGCGGCGGGGGGATCAGGCACCAATCTGCTCTCCCCGGCTGTGCCAAGGGCCGCTCGGCGCCGGGCGGCTTTCGGTACCTGCTAACGAGCGAGGTCCTTTTTATTCGGAGGGCTCCACCTTCGCTCCTCGCTCTGTTTGCTCACATGGGCCCTTCTCCCGCGAGCGGCTAGTGCGAGGCTGGCAGGAAGGCGCTGCGCTGATTGTTTGGAGTCGGTGCTATTAAGGGATCCCGCATCCCTGCAACGCAGCAGGGTTCTTGAAGGAAGCACTGGAAACACCACGGCTCCCGCCTGGTTATCTGGCTGTCAATAAAAGGAGATGGCTCCTAAAGCAGGGCCAGGTGCTGCCTTCCCTCCTCTCCAAACTGCGCAGCTCTCCAGAAAGCGATCAGGCGTGAAGCCAAGTCTGCTTGGCCGGGCCCGCCGCAGAGGCAGACAAACAGTCCCCTAGCCAACGCCAGAGCGCGGCTCTGTTTGCCTTTTTAGACAAGGAAGGAAGGAAGGGGGCGAGCTGGGAGCGGAGACCGTGTTTGCCTTTTATGATCGCCGCACTATTTAGGGCCGCCGAGCTGGGAAGTGGATCTGGCAGGAGCAGCCGGGGCGGTGGCTGGCGGACACACGGTGCGGGGCTGGATTCTGGGGCCGGCGCCTCTCTTCCTCCCACACGTGTTAGCGGCGGGTCAGTCCCGCCACGCACCTCACGCCCGGCTGCTTCTCGGCATGGCCTGGTCCACGCACTGAGCCCAGGGCGGGTGCGGTGCCCCGGCCTAGCAGGTTCCCGCAGGCCTGAAAGCCGGGGAGTGTAAAAGCCTCCTGGCCGCCCCCTCCCTGGAGATCTCTCCGCCAGCAGAGAACCAATCGTGCCTTGCAAAGTCTCTGCTCATGGGGCTAAACCTGCACCTGGCTGCGGGGGGCGAAAGCCTTTTACCCCAAACCAGAGCCAGATCGGGCTCCAAGGAGGGCCCAGAGCTCGGCTGGAGGGGAACAAAAAGAGGGAAGCGCGGGCTCTTCGCTGCTGGGATGGGCAGAGTCCCGGAGAGCCGCGAAGCCACTCCGAATGGGAGCCGGGCGGAGATACAGCAACGTGTTACAAATTTATAAGCACTATACATATTTGATTTACACACGGAAACGAAGGGCTTTTTTTTTAAGGATGCCCCCAACCCCCTGTTCCCATAGACTGAGCAATTCTCGACACACACTGTAATAATGAGCTTTAATTCGCTAGCCAAGCACAACTTGAGCAATAATAATAAGCACATCAGAACAATTTGTTTACTGTGGCATGGCACAGACGGCAGGGGCCAAGGCTGGCTACAATACACGGTCAAAACCAAAGGCAACCTCGAGGAACAGAAAAAAATATTGGGCGTAGAAATGCGGCGTGGCCGGCTAGCATTTTAGCGGGGATCTCTGGCCCTTGTGCAAGGTACGTGTTTTTAAATACTTGGGGGACGTGGCTGGCTTTCCTACCAAGCGGGGGGCTTCATGACACGTTTGCTCTGATCTTTGGCTTTTCCACACCGGATTGCATTGGTATGGCGAACGGTTTAGAAATGGACTGTGGTTTAACCCCTGTCCATGCGCTTTTGTTACAGTTTAATAGAAAGTGGACACTACAGTGTTTGCAAAGAGGAAAAAGTGATTCAAAGGGCTTGTGGGTTCCTGTTAATCTAGAAATCGGAGTTCTTTCGCCACGGTTTATCTAGAATCCGACCTAAAGGGCTCCCATCCAGCCTGGAAAGGAATTCGGTCTGTGTTTCTGTAAGGTGGACAACACACAAGATTAATAGAAACCATCCAATACGTTACCTCGTATTTTACGGCCCCCCCCCCACCTTTTCAATCGCACACCCGTTTTAGCGAGACTTTATGCGTGTCTTTTGTGTGGTGGTTTCCTTCAAGATGCTGCAGGGACTTCTGTGAAGTCCAAAAGATAGAAATGTTGCAAAGCTAATCTTTGCCAGCCCAATGGAGATGACTCTATAAGAGATGGATTATTTGCAACGTTGTACGTTTTATCTTCTCCTAAAAAAGGAGCAAGATTAAGAAAAGTTCTTAGGCTCGATTTAGAAAAATACACCCTGACTTTGTGGCTGGGTTTTTGCCCCTTTCTATCCGAAGACTCATGCTATTAATTCGTCCACAACTTCATTCAGGGTGCTCTTCTAGCCTTTAAAACATTTTCATAATAAGCCTAACTCCGCACAGTGTTTGATTTGTTTTTCTCCCCTCATCCCGGTTTTAGACCGAGACATTAGCTGAATTCCCTGGGGGTGATTGGAGGCAATTCGCTGAAAGTCGACAGGCACGTCCTGGATGTTAGAAATTCACTTTTCCTCAACGTGACAAGGCTGAGTTCGATCTACAATTGTATTTGAAAGGGCAATGAGCGGAAAGATCTCCCGTCATTAAAGCCTCCCTCTCCCTCAGCAAAATAACAAGATACTTCATTTGCACACAAACACTCAGAGGAGCAAAACCAAGCCGTCCCACCCTCAGCACCTCTTTCCTCAAAAGCCGGCGCTGCATAATTTGTGTGTGAAGTTTCTAGAGGTCCCGGAGCTCCCCCAAAGCGCCCATGTGATCAAGTTGACTTTTTACTTTAAATCTCGAATAAGATGTGAGTTGTAACAAGGGGATTTGAGCTTACTCCGTGACCCTTGTAATTGGATTAAATATAGACCGAGACGTACAAAAACATCCCGAGATTGACACCTGCCAACTGGACTTCCTTATGATTGATTGTGATGCTTCGTGCTGGCGACAATAATGAAATAAATTGTATGGATAAAACAGCACATTTGGCATTTCCGTGCCATAAGAGAGGAAGCCAGCGTGTTAGGCAAGCTGTTAGCCGACAGACCCGAGCAGCAGACAAAACTAAAGAGCTAAACAGGGCTTCCAGATATTGACAAGACAAATTATGACTTGTCACAACCTCTTTACAGGCAGAAGTTGCCAATTAACATATCTATTGCTGCGGCGTCTAAGATAAGGAGGACTTAGACCCTAAACTTCCAACCTGTGCAGGGCTCCAAGGCTGGTTAGCATCTGCTTTGCTCTGTGTCTCAGGGCTCACGAGGAGAGCAATCTCTGGGCTGGCATGAAATCCCCCGGAACATCCGAGGACCTTTCCGATCAGTCTTCCTCCCCTGAGCCCTCTTTACTCCCCCAGTGACCAGCTAGGTGAGCTCGTAGGGAAACGACTCCCACCTTCGTTCCTTTCCCATAGGGGAGGAAAGAGCGGGGGGTATTTAAACACAGCCGACCCCGCTCAGACGGCCGAGGTTATGCAAGCAGGCTCCGATCGCTCTCCCCCAGCCCGTTAGGGGGTCTGGGGGGGCCGGGCACAAACGCAGCATGCTCCGGAGAGAGAGATCGGGCTGGGATGGGGGAAGCGCTCTGCCAAAATCCTAACTGGCCCGATCGCAGGTGGCAAAGGGCTCGCACCCAGCTCAGAAAACTTGGTGGGCAAACAGCAGCAGCCTGCTCTTAAAAACAAGCCACAGAAGTGCCTGAGGTTTCACTCGGGGCGATGTTTTTAACCTGGTCCAGGCTTATAAACAAGTGACCAGCCGCTCCTTGGACAGCACGTTAGCATGAGGCGACACCTCTGAAGCCTCACAGTTTTTTGCTCCCGTGTAACTTTGAGGTCGGCTAAGAGTTGTCTCCTACCCGCCCCCTCCCCCCAATAAGGCGCTCATTATTGTAAGTAAAGCCACCCACTTTACCAAGCAGAACAATGAATATTTAGCAACTGTGCCCAGGAACACATTTCCTTCTTATTAGCCTCCCAACTCGCTCTGGGAGCTGGAAAGTGTATCATGTACACAGACCCGCTCCTTGCTATTTAGACGAGCAAATGCGTTTAGGACCGAGTGTGGTGCACCTCCAGAAAAGAAACCCCAAGCCCTAAAAAGCAAAGGCTCCCGGTGACTCTGGGATTGCATCCTACATGTGGTGTGTGGCTTGCACCATACAGGTATTTAGCTAGTTTATGGCCTGCCAGTTATGGGGCTATAAATCTCCTGCAACGTAGCAGGTGCTAAAAACAGGTCGTGTGTGGTTTGTTTTATAGGTAATTTATTGCTCCTGGAGGGTATTTGTGGGTAGAGGCGCTCTACAAGGGGTGCGTGCGACACTTGGATCCGGAACACACACACACACACACACACACACACACACACACACACACACACACACACACACAC
>ML685785.1:27634389-27687848 GCA_007922175.1 Pelusios castaneus
AAAAGATGACATAAATAAATGGGCATTTGATGTACTTGTTTGTGAGTGGCTTTTGTTTTCTGTTATTTGAAATCATTTTATTTTATTGATATCAGATACTGCAGAGCAAAAGCTACTCATTCTCTATCAGGAGCTTGTTTAATACTAATATTTGCATTAATAATGCACATTTTTCTTTCACCTGTTAATGACCAGTTTATAGACCAACTGACTGTAAAATGTTCATTGATAAATCCTCAGAAATTGATTTTTCTTTCAGCATCAAAAATCTCCGTAAATAGACTGCTGCAAATTTTTACCTCAATGGATTTTACCTTCAATAGTAAAAAATTATATGCAGTAATTTTACACATTTAAAATTTTATTTTGTGTCCCAGCAGAGCATACCCATAAACATAAATGAGAACTGTAGACTTTTATTGCAGTGTATGTATAATCATGTCCATGTACAACTGGGTTGCTGGAAACTAGAAGTGAAAGGTTCCTTTGTGATAGGCCTGAACGTTCCAGATATTAACATCATTTTGTATGCTGTATCAGTACAGATCAGATGTAGCCAAAGAAGATTTTTAAAGCAGGAACACAGACAGTAAAGCTACTCTGGAAGTACCACACATGCAGCCGCACTTTTCAAACTGTAATGTCATGATCACATCCATGTGATTCATTTGGAACCAAATTATGGATTACCTGACTGCAAAACAGCTTTTAAAATAACACAGCAGTAGTTTACAGAGCACATACCCAGGAGGTGAAACACAGGAAAATTCTTCTTAGGCTTACACATTATTTACTATGATAAGCATTTTCAGAGGGGTTCACTAGTTTTTAATTATTTAATCCACTGCTTCTGTTTTGATTTGTCAAGTGATTTCATAAAATATTTTCCTTAGTGCATGCAAAATTAAATGCAATACAACAGGAAAGAGCGTAAGAACGAAAACAGCATTACTCTAGAGATCCGCAGCCCAGCCATCCTTTCCTTATGATACCAGTAAAAAGCAATGGTCCTAATAAAACCAGGCTATCACTCCGGCTTTCACAAGAGCAAATACATAAAATGAAATCCCTAATAGCTCCTGCCCTGAAGCCAGGTTCTTAACTTCATGATCACTTTTATTTAAGTTTCTTACACATCAGCAAAATGCATCGGAGCCTGAAAAATTAATTTTGCAGAAGAAAGTCTGCTATGACTTGTTTTCTTTTTGTTTTTCACATTGTGGACACAGTGGACAGCTTCCGGATGGAAATATATTTTTACACAGTCAAGCTATATTTTTCACAGAGCAACAGAAGGTCACGGTACCTGCAATCTCACTGCAATTTGCATGTGACTTTCATATTATTTCCCTCTATCCAAGTTTGCCATCAGCACTATATATATTTTTATATATGATGACTTCTAACATTTCCATGTACCACACACCACGAGATTCTGGACTTGGTTAACAGCGATGCTGTTAGTAATTCTTATGTACATTTAAGCTGCAGATTGCTCATTTGTGGCATACAGCTAGCTATTACCTTGCCCCTCTCCATTCCCTGATGCCACAAAAGGTAAATGGCCCTATCTTACAAATCAGATACTTGAATATAAAGTTATAATTGTTGTTTGATTGAAAGTAAGTGATGATTAAGACAGAACTATTATTGTTTGGACTTTTAAAATATCAATATGCATTGGATTGGATTGGACTGCAGTTTAACCTCCTTTGTTTTTAGCAATGTTAATTAGGTTAGTTCAAGGATACTATGAGGTATATTGTGTTGGGTTAAAAATCCCAGCAAAAATATGGAACAATTGCAACCCTGCAAAACTATGATTTCATTAATAATTTTTAATCAACCATTTTTCTTTCCCAAAGCCTTCTTATTAATAAAGTCCAAGCCTGAAAAAGATCACAGTACAATTTGCTTGTAAGGGAGTGACCCAGATTAAGTTATACCCAGAAAAGACCATCGAAAAAGACTTTACAGAGAGTAAAATGAAATAAATAGTTTTCTAGGGGGCTCATTTGGCATTTATCATCATTTTTCTCCTGCGGTTCAGCTGTGTCTTCTTACAACCTTCCCATCTTGATCTACAGAACAGTTCTCACAGTTTGGAAAGAGAAACCTCGCCATTTATTTGTTTTGTAGTAGCTGCTAGAAGCCCTACTTATGGGTCAGGACGCCATTGTACTAGGAGCTGTACAAACACAGAATAAAAGGTGAGGCCTACCCCAAACAGCTTACAATCTTGTTACATAAACCTTGGATCTGGATGTGTAGGAACAAGCGGTGCAATACACCTCTTTACGTCCTCCTTGGAGCAAGGGCCCTCGGAACAGATGAAGTCTGCGTTCCAACCCCTACTGTTGGGCCATTGTAGCTGAGCTGGTGTGGGAGTGAGGGTCGGGAGTGCAATGTAATTTATTGCAGATGGAGGCAGAGGTGGCCTTAGCCTACCTGGGGCCCTAGGCAAAGGCCCATTGCAGGGCCCCCTATAGGGCTCCCTGGCACCGGTCCTGCCTCCCGTGACAGCCCAGGTGTCTTGCTGGGGGCCCTGAAACCCCCCATGACCCCAGCACCCCACCCATGGCCCCTCCTCCCCGCGACCAACCCCCCTCCACCCCCCTTGTGGACACAACACCGTGACCCCCCACCCGCAGCTCCGGCTCCCTGTGGCTGGCCCCCTCCATGGCCCTGATGTCCCGCCAGGGTCCAGAAACCAGCTCTGGTGCCCCACCAGGGGCTCCAAACCCTCAATTGCCATTCCCAACTCCCCCCCGCCACTGTCAAAGGCAAGGGGCAGGGTGGGAGTGCAGAGCCTGGCCTCAGGGCCAGCCCGTCCTGCCCTGCTCCCCCCACCCAGCACCAGGGCCTCCACAGACCAATTGGCCCTGGGGGGCCTTGCCCCATCACAGGGACACCCCCCACCCCTGCCCCCCCAGCCCTGGCCCTGGCCCCAGCCTCACGCTGTGCGTTCTGAAGGGTGGGAGGTAGACACAGCTTTTGGGGTATGCAAAGGAGCCCCTTCCTGCTCGGGGCCCTAGGTGGGCACCTGCTTTGCCTACCCCAAAAGCTGCCTCAGGATGGAGGCCAGCAGCCAATCACAAACCTTACTGCCCAGGGCAAGGTGGAAGCAGGCCAAGGACTGTTGCTCAGCAATATGTCACTGAGTCGCATTGCCTTCTGGGGCTGCACATAGGGCGATGGGTGCAGCAGCGGCACCCCCCTTTGCTCAGGGTTGTGCCTGCTGTCAAAGATTAGCTGTTAATAAAGTAATTCCTATGGTCCTGGCGTACGAGAGATGTGGCCAATTAGCTTGTTCCTGGGTGCATTTGAAAGGATAGCCCCCTCTGACTGCAGTGGGGTTCTTGGAGCACAGGCGTGTCTGCCCATGCAGGCTCATTGCGGCATAGGAGCATAAATCAGCACCTTTATACGTGACATGATGTACGGAAACCAGGGACTGAACTGACATTACGGAGGACGGAAGATCGGGGTGGGAAGTGGGACTAGAAAGGGGAATGAAACACATTGCAGTTAGGTCACCCGTTCAAATCCCAACAAGGTTATCCAAGTGTGATGGCTGCTTAGGGGCCTGTGTGAAATGAGTTGGTGGCCTCAGAAAAGCGAGAATCCTTCCTAGTCCACAGACTCCACGTGGCAGAACTAACACAACACTGAGCACTGATTTCCACCCTGCTAGGCCAGCTGCACAGAAAGGCCAAAGAGTCAGCCGGCCTGGATCCCTAACTACCTCCCAGGACAGGGCTGAGCTAGCGTGAGGGATGTTCACATCACTGATAACGGGGCAAACAGAAAACGCCACTTTCTGGGTTTTTAAGCTCTTCATGGCAGAGAGCTTCTCTGATCATGCAACTGAACGGTTATGATCACAATAGGGCTCCTAAGAACTATTGTAGTATATACATGTTAAAAATAATAAATATTGGGATTCTTTTAGTTTTTTTGAGAGCTAGAATATCCTTGTCTTTTAAAGGAAATCAGAGGTACAAAATAACATCCCTCGAGGATCTGGGGCTTGAAGAATAATAGCAAATATCACAAGACTCATGATAAAATTGTGAGAGTTAGCAACTCTAGGAATTGCTTTATTAAAAGAGAGATTTTGGCTTCAGGTAATCGGTTGGTGCATAAAATGTTCTGCGTCCAAAGTAGCCCCAGTATTCAGTGTGATTCAAGGACATACCCTCTTCCTGCAATGGTTTCCCTGCTTCCTCCTTGCTCTGAAGGCAACAGGTGTGAGAGGTGTTTACCTACATTAGCAGAAAATAATTATCCCTCATGCCAACTCAGTTGTACTCATATGCAAGTAGAGATGCAGGCAGGGCATATTATGCCTGCTTGATCCTCTGTGTACATACCCAAGGGCCAGATATCCCCCATAATTATCTGAAGAAGTTCTTGCTCCTCTACATGGGTTTGCAGTCCTAGATGCAGTCTAAAACTGGATGTCTTAATGGGGATATTCCTTATGAAACTTGAGGGGCAGGCTGAAACACCTTGTTAATCCTGATCCTGTAAATACTTTCACACAGGAATAACTTTACCCATGAGAGCAGTCTCATTGAGCTCACACCTGCACATGTTTGCAGGGTCCAGGGTCTAGAAGAATACGCTTTTTCTGCTCATACTGGACCTCTGAGTTTGTCACCTTTGAAATCAACAGGAACGTTGCCTTTCACTTCAAATAAAGCGGGACGGGGTCTAGAAGAATATTTATACCTGCATTCACATTTGCTTTTATTGTAGAATTGTGGCATATGGGGAGATAGCGGATAATGCATTATACTGTGTTTTCCCGTCACCTCCTCATCTCCCACAATGTTTCCATTCTGTTACTGTTAACTTTTAACATGAACATAAAAGGAAAAAGGTTTATCAAAACAGAACAGAAACAAGAGACATTTATAATATTTTAAGTGTGTTTGGCACGTAATGAAAATTGCTTTTAAAGGGAGAAAAGTTCACATTAAGTATAGTATTTGTTATAGCTGTTGTTTTAAACAAAAACAAAAATATGCAGCCCCACTGTAATTCAGAAGAGATATTTGTTGCTGGACTTGTTATAGAAAATTCTTTTCCATTTTTGATGCTTTGTAATGCTTGGGTGCATAAGTTAGCAGAGGCCACTTGTGTGCAGGGAACAGCCATATATGGAATGGAAAAGTATATGCTTTATTCATAAAAGCGAGTGGCACATTTTTGCTCAAAATGCAATATAAATAGTGCATGTTTCTTTTAATGAAATGCTCTCTACTGACAGTTGGGAGACAACTTTTTCCCCAGATATAAACAGGAGGAACTCAAATGTTCAGTAATATTTTGCAGATTTAAAAATGAGTAAAGTGTACTATCCTTTTGAGAATATTTACATCTATCCTTCCCTGATTTCACTACCAATATAAAATGGGAGACTTTTTTTGGAGGGGGGAGTATTTGCTTTTTAAAAAATTTACCCATAATATTTCATAACTGTATTATGTATTTCTTCAGTGTATTTTTATAAGTGGTTTTATGCTATGCAGTGCTCCTGCTCCGAGCATTCAAGATTTGAATCAAAGACTAGCGTCCAAGATTTCCTGAGATCAGTGTGAAGATTTCCACTGACTTCTGTAGGCTTTGGATTGGACTCTAAGTGCAGGAGAACTAAAGCAACACCAATGTCTATTATTAATTATTATTATTAATAAATAGATTAAATACATTTCCCCCTTTAAATATGAACTTCCTTTTGATTAGGATAAGTGGGCCCCTCCAAGTTCCAGCTTCTTCCTACTGTAAAAGAAGGAAGAATAAAGTGGGACAGTGACCACAAGGTGATAAGAATTTTAAGCACAGAACATTTGGGCTGGGGGGAGTAAAACACTCTGCCAGACTCCTCCTCCTCCTCTTCCTCCTCCTCCTCCTCCTCCTCAAAAAAAGCCTTCTGGAGCTTTGGAACATCTTTGGGGAAATACACTTTTATGGATGTGGCAAGCTAGGCCAGGCATAAAATTAAAATACCTCATATTTACCAATCCTGTAATAACATCATATGACAAATTCCCATTGAGGTAGCACTCACTTTAATGAGTATAACACATGAGAGATACAGGGTCTGCCACAGAGCAATTTTCGTCCTTCACAGAAAGTATATACAGACATAAATTTTCCCACTGTATAAATGGGGCCATTTTGTGCTAGGAACAAAAACACACCAGAGTGGTTTTAGGAGAGGAAGCAAAGAATGTGTATTTCTGTTGAACCTAATACAGTTGAGTTTAAGTAGAACCAATTAATTAATTTATTTTATATAGCACTTCTGATTCAAGCACCCAAGAACAGTTCAAATCAATCACTACAAATACAATACAAGTAAGAAACAAAACCCAAACACGTCCCCTCAAGTACATCTTAGCCCCACTAACTTAGCTTTGAAAATAAGTAAAGAAGGGCCTGTTACTCTAAAGAATTGCACAGTCTGAGAGCATCTAATGAGATGGGCCACACAAAAATGGTAATTTTATAAATGCAGACAAAGCAGAATGCAAAGATAATCCATAAAGAGAGCACCCTAAGGTCACTAAAATAATCTGAACAAAGACTATGCAGTAATACATAAACAATTAACACAAATTTTAAATCAATGCTCTGTCACCCTAATAGCCAGCGAAGTCAGTCAGGATGGGTATAATATGATGAGACAGTTTAATTCTTGTTATGACATTAGCTGCAGAATTTTACAACAGCTGAAAATGCTAGAGTGAGAAGAGTTTCCAATTATCCATGTGATACAACACACAAATTTGAATTAGTCCAAAGCACGAACCAGGTCTCTTAATTGTGACAAGTTAACATGGAAGGAAAGCTGGAGAAGTTCCTGAGATGGTATTAGGAATGTTTCTTATAGCACATGGATGATACGCTATATATATATATGTATATATATATAAAGCCAGACCAATCCAGGGCAATTCTGTTTTCTCAGCATTAAGCTTCAAAAAATTAAAAGTCATCCAGGCTTGAATCTCAGATAGACAGGTAATAAGCCATGACAGCACTTCAATAGAATCCACAGGAATAGGCAAGTAGATCAGGGTGTCATCCATATAAATATGATAATCAAACCCAAATCTCTGAATAATACCGCCAAGTGTGAACATGTCAATATTAAAGGGAAGTGGGCTGTGAACAGAACCCTGAGGGACCTCAAAGTTTAATGGTAGAATACCAGACAGCTAGCCACCCAATGTGATGTAAAGTCTGTGTACCTTAGAAAGTGAAGATTTAAGTTAGTTTTTTAAATGTAGTTCCGTGGGATGGAATTGGGGCTGTAATACACACACATAAGGGGCTGCACCTTCCACATGGTCACAATACAATGTCTTCAGAATTTTCTTTTTTAACTTCAATTGAGCTGGTTTTTGGTCCCAGTGTGAATACTATCTATTCTTTTCCAAATCTTATTAGAAGTTTTATTAATTGGTTGATGTCCAGCCAGTTTGTACTGAGAGGAATAAGTATGCAGGGCTGCCCACTTTCTCCATTATTTTTACCATTGCAATGGAGACACTTAGAATACCAGGAAGCAATAAAAAGGAATTTAGATTGGGGAACATCAAGTTAACACACTGTATTATATGGTTTGCTTGACTTTTTTTCAATAAAATATTTGTAAAAGTCAGGTTAGAATTTACTTTTAGTGTTAACATGTAAAATCGTTCTGCAAATGTCCAGGGCTCTTGCTCTAAAAAATAATGTTGGTTTTGAACAAATTTTGTACTAGTTTGACTCAGCTGTGAACATAAGGCCTGGAAGGGAAATAGATGAAGAGGTAGGAAAATGAAAATTAGGTAAAACCAAAATACAAGCTGAATATCCTCCTCCCTTCCTGTCCCCCCCCCAAAAAAAAGGCCTCACTTGGCATTTTGCACCACACACACACACACACACACACACACACACACACACACACACACACAAAGTCTTGTTCCCCTCTGTAAACTCTCACCACTCCAGATTCAGGTATGAGATCCCAGAATGCATCACAGATCCCATGGATTGCAGTGAAGATAATGAGGCTTCTAGTGTTTGTGATATAGTGGTGTTGGGTGTTTTCAGTGAACCAAGAATTACAAAGAGACTTTCCCTGAGGAGAAGAACCTAGACCTTGTTAAAAAAAGCACAAATTAATATTTCTTTTCTGTGTCAAGTGGCTCCCTGCAGCATGGGTACATCTATCACAGGAATCATGTTTTAAGGCAATCTTCAAGTTTGTTTGGCAGCACCCTTTAAATATCAATTTACCTTTTAAAAAGTTGACCCAAAAAAATCAATCTGTCAGACAACAACCTAAATTCTACTCAGGTTTTTGATTGAAATGGTTGCCTTTTAGACTGTTGGGGTTGACGATCGCACCGGCTCTCTCCCCAGTAAATAAATGTTCAGAGTATGATTCCACTTCTATTTGGAATACAGAAATACAGGGGGTTACATACTGCACTTGAGTTTAGTTTCAGTAAGTCCAGCATTTTGCCTCTGAATGACTTTTTCATGCTAATTGTGCAGTCCTGTATTCTGGGTAAAATTCTTCTTAGAATTCAAAATTATACATCTATTATCACTCATTTAGTGTCCGTTTCATCCCCCATCTCCACACCATTAAAATTCAACGACACTATTTAATTTTGTGATACTAAATTCTCTACACAAGTGAAAAGATTTTTTTCATTCCTTTTATGGAAATGCAAACCTACTTGTATTATGCCTTAAAAGATGTTTTTATCCGAAAATCTAGACAGCTGCCAACTTCCCTAAGTCCAAAACTATCATTACGTGTTTACTCGCAGACAGGGGATTTTTCTGGATCTTCCCTCCTGACCCAATGTTAAAGCCAAGTTGGTTTGAGATTGAAGATTCATTTATGTCTCCTTGGCAATTATCACTATTACTGCTCACAACCCTTCCCAATCTTTTTAAACATCCTGTTATTAAAGCCACTTGGCACGTATTTAAAGCCCTAGATAAGTTAACCATGCACAAAATATCCCACTTTGGGGCAGAATCCAGCTATAAAAATAAATGGTTTACATTCTGAAGGCCATGGTTCAGGATGCGTATTCTTCATTTGTGAAGAGGGGTCATCATTACTGACAATAAAATTATCAAGGGTCTGATCCTCCTCTACTGAAGTCAGCAGCAAAATTCCTGTTGACTTCAATGGCGTACAACTGGGTCATTAATTAGGGAATCTGACATTCCACAAAGTTGCTTAAAAAGGATGTATAGTTCAAAAGTGTAATTGGATACATTAAGATGGTTTTCAAAGAGATACCAGATTTGAAAACATATTATAAATTAGACAGCAAGGGGGAATCATTTTGTATAAATGAGGCGTAAAGCCTTTTAACATTATCATTCCACTTGCTTTTTGAAGGTGGAGGAGCTAAGCTTTGGAGTTTTACTTAAATACAAAAACTGTTCAGTTACAGGAGAACTAAGTGTGAACCAACACAGTAGGGAAACAGCTCTGGTCAGCAGCTAAACTGTAACATGGGCGGAGGAGACGAGGGCTAATCCTTCAAACATTTGATTCCAATGGGATTGCTTACATTAGTACAGTTATTCATGCGCATACATATTGGAGGATCAAGCCCTTATTTTCCACAGAATTTCTGGTCTCCTGTCAAAACATTTCCCTCTGGGGTACACAGTGGAAACTTTTGTTATTTTTCTGTGACCTACTTTTATTATATTTATGAAAATATTGTTTTATGCCTTTTTGAATCAAATATGGATTTATCCCTAAAAACGTTACTGCTCTTTTTACTAAAGGACCATGCTGAGTGCTTTTTAACATTAGCATATAAATGTTTGCTCTTTACTCTCCATTGTTGTCATTAGCCTTTTTAGAAATTGAAAATAATATCCCTCCCCTCCAATCAGTATTTTCCTTTTCCGATTGACAAACATCATTTATTTTTCCTCGCTGTTTCTTGCAGGCTGAAATTCACTTACTGTGTAGAATACCCTCACAAAGCCTTCTGATCCATTTACATCACCTATAAGGACTGCACAGGAAGATCTCCAGCTAAGCAACTACATGGGAATGCGTCTCCACCCATATGTACTATGGAAAGACTCTCTTCACCAGTCACACATCGCCCATCATAGGAAGCACAGAGGGAGAGAAACCAATGGAGATGCTGGCCCATCTTTATGTGATCCATTGTCCCCGTGTCCTGTGCACTGTGTGCAGAGGAACTGTGTCTGCTCTTTTATACTGGCAGTTGAATGGCAGTCAGGGCAAAACCGTGCAGCTGCCCTACGTTGTGAGAGGTGAATTCCACGTCTCCAATTGCTCAGTACTGTACTCCCAGAACTGTTGCGTGCTTGGGTTGGAGAGAAAAAATTATAGCACTTGGGTTCGTTTACTTTCATTATCCGTGTCAGTGTAGGAATTTGCTAAAGGAGATCTCACCAGTTTAAAAATTGTGGGCAAGATTTTCAAAAGTGGTAACCATTGGCCTAGTTTGCTCCTTATGAAGTCCTTTTGCACTTTGGAATACCATTCCATATAATTATTATTTAATCACTAAAAATAATAATACCATATTATTAAAACAAAGACATTTTAAAAAATCTAATTTAACTTTCACCCTTCATTCTATTGACTTAACAATTTGTTCATCTGAGACCCTAAAAAGAGACTAACCAGTTTCACTTTTGTGTGTGCTCAGTTTTCGACCAATTTCCCTTTGAGGGCAGGCCAACAATAGAGAAATTGCACTCAAAATACAAATTGATTTTAAAATGTTTGGCGCATAGCATAGACCAGACTCCAGGCTGCCTGGGCTATATTTATAAACTGCCTTCAAAGACACTTTCAGCATCTTGGAAATGAAAGGGAGGGGGGACTCAGAGGTCCCAACACCCCATGTGTATATATTGTATGAGGACATTTCATAGTAACCTGACCCATTCCCCTAAGTTCTTTCCTGAAATGCTTTCTGGGGATTGGACAGAGTAGAAGGCAGGCAAACAGGACATTATTTTCTTTGATATCCTGACCAAATTCCAAATCAAACTCTGTTCAACCATTTCTGGCTTCTAACAGGGGAGGTGCTTAGACTGGTGGGAAGGTATTTTTTTCAACCATTTTTCTGTCTTTAGTAATTTGGTTTTGTATTTTTCACTATTTTGGCTACCTCCTCCTCCATCTGAGGCTTTTCGAATTCCATCCAACTGACCAGACTGGCTTCGTCTCTGGCTTTTCATGTGCCCAACTAGTGAAAGTGAAAGTGAAAGTGGACAAGTGGAAAGCTGGGTTTGGAATTATATCCAAAATTGTAGGGCTTGTGGCTTCAGAACGAGAAAGATGCGTCCTTCAAAATATTACCAGTCATTACTACTAAAGAACTGCCTTACCTATTAGCACCATGGATTCCCCAAAGGCTGGCCCTTGAACATCTCACCACACACCTCAAATTGACAGGATAAAAGTGAAGCACCATCTCAATCAGTGGTTCCCAACCTTTTTGGCTCGAGGGCCAAAGATATTGTTTTTACAACACTTAAGGGCCTCCAGTGTCTGTCAGCAGCCCTCATCTCCCCCACCACTGCAGCCATATGTAAGGAGTTCAGCAATGAGGATGCTTCTTTGCTGATTTCCCTTCTCCTTGTCTGCAGCAGGGAAACAGCACATATCCTGTAGCCCCATGTGCTCCACTTGGGTCTCTAGGCAGTGGCTCTCTTCTTCAGCTGGGGGGATGGAAAACAGTGCTCCCCTCCCTCTGGCTCCAGCAGGGAGCCCAACACCTATGGACCTAGGCAAAGTGCTTTGCCATCCTTCTTGCTACAGCTAGGAGGAAGGGAGCACTGATCTCCCATCCCCTTTGGCAGCAACAAGGAGCCTGCATGGTCTTTTAGCCCATGGAAACGTGCACTGCCAGGGTCCTTAGGCAGTGGCTTCCTTCTGCAGGCAGCAGGAGGGGAGCCATGGGTCACTTTTGGCCCCTGTGCCACAGACTGGGAATCACTGATCTAAAGTATTCTTTGATTTGTCCAGCTCCTAAAAAAAGTCAGACTCAATTTTTGCCTCAGAAATGAAAGATTTATTGTCAAGATGCACTTTTACTCCTGCTGACACAGGGGTGAGGGAAGGCTAATTTATAAGACAATCTTCACCAGCCAGCTAGTACTGCACCCTTACTAAGCTCTGACTGCAAATAAGCTATTTCTTACTTGTTGATTTCATTTTTTTTTCTCAGTCTCACTTTAAATTGCTTGAAATGAGTAGTACAAAAAAGCTTTACAATACAGTTTTCTTTGATATCCTGACCAAATTCCAAAACAAACTCTGTTCAACCATTTCTGGCTTCTAACAGGGGAGGTGCTTAGACTGGTGGGAAGGTATTTTTTTCAACCATTTTTCTGTCCTTAGTAATTTGGTTTTGTATTTTTCACTATGGACCCAGGACCCACACATTCTCCAAACTACGTCCTAGCATCTATATTCATATTGGTTGGCATTGATGTGCACTAGACTCAGAGGAGGAGACTGGGAGGGAAATGGTAACACTCAACTCAAGGAAAATGCCAAGTTCCTCCTACCCTTCCACAATGGCTGATGTTTCTTCCAAGAGGATCAGACTGTTAACAGTGTTTTTATTTAGACTGTCATCATTATGTTTCAGGGTCAACATCAGCTTGACATGTATAATGGAAACTGATGGGACCACTAGTGAAAGGCCAGCTAGTATTAGCTTAACCCGGCTCTGGCTCTTGGATATGCAATCTAGTGACACTGTTGAAAAGGATGAGTCACTTGTAGTTCAGTGAATAGAGGGAATGCAGGATCAGATTCTGGACTTTAAAAAGTGATTTGAGTACATGTTGTAATGGGCCTTGCTAGCTTTGGAATTTCATATACATGAACTAACATGCATAGTTACACTCTTTTGTTTTGTAATTAAAAAACAAATGTTTTAATAATGAACAAGATATTGAAACATAAAATCTCCCTACTGAAAATATCTGTTATTTTTTTTTTCACATAGGTCATCCTTGACGGAGACCATAAGAACATTTATTTATTCTTGAATAATTGCACCCCTTAATATTTATTTAGAAACTTGTTTATTAAAATAATCAGAATGACTTTTCTTATGTCACACAGCCAATACATATGAGACCCATTAACTTTTTATCTACCCTAGGTACTTACAAGTCCCTAATATGCCATCAGCATGATATGGCACCTGAGCACTTCCCAAGATTTTTCTGTTTCAGATGACTATTTGCCTGCCATACTGTGACTGTCAAACCTTTGCAGTTTTGGATAGAGAACTGTTCAAATAAACATCATTAGAATGTTTATAATGGGAAGAGTGTTTTTCACACTCTTTTCTCATTCAGACAAAGCAGAACCTGTCACACTCAAACTCTCCATACAAATTTACTTTGCGACTGAGACCTGGCATTGAGCGTAACAGCCCACTAGGTAACTGTTTCACAGAGTTGTGACCAACTGAGAACAGGGCATTATAATGGAAACTTTAACAACAGTAGTCACCACTAAATCCTTATTAAGATTTGATTAATAACTTTTTCATCGTGTATTTCTTCTTCCTCTTTCCTTTTAATAAACCTTGGTATTTAGAAATTTCCAGAGGGGTAGCCGTGTTAGTCTGCGTACAGCAAAAACAACGAGAGTCCTGTGGCACCTTATAGACTAACAGATTTCTTCGGCATCAGCTTTCGTGGGTTATAACCCACTTCGTCAGATGCATGGTATTTCGGCAAATTCTCACCTCTTTGGAAGGATAAAGGTGATGCAAATGAGCCAGAATCCTACTGGGTTATTGCCTTGTTCTGTCAGCCTCACAAAGTCCTCTAGAGTATTTTGGAGGAAAAGCTGAGGTACAAGGTGGAAGAAACTATTAGAAAGGAGGAGCAACATGGTTTGAAAAATGGACAGAGTATTATAGGCACAATATGAGCAATAAGACAGAGGTTTGAAAGAAAGATAGATGGAAGGCATAACTACTGTGTAGCATTTATTGATCTTGAGAACATATACGACCTGGTTCCTCGGGAGTTGATGTTTGCAGTATTGAGATGCCTTCAAAAAGTGGAGAGGATAGTGGAATAGTATCGAGGCTCAAAAGCTAAGGTGGCAACAATACATAGAATATCAGAGAGTTCTGAGGTGGTGGGATCGAGACAAGGCAGTGTGCTGAGTCCACTTCTCTTTATCTTAATTATGGAGCTAACTAGTAATAGAACCAAGCCAATGTAGACACAGAGAAAACCCATGTATGGTGGTGATCTGGCCCTTTTGTTTGGAAGCAAAAAGATATTGATAAATTTAGTATCAGGGTGGGAATCTGTGTTTGAAGACTCTGGTTTGAAGATAACACAAAAACACCTGAAGTTATATAAGTAGGGATGGCGGAAGACGAATTTTTTATTGAAGATTCAGGTGAAAAGCTGAAGCAGAAGAAAGAATTTGGGCACTTGGGAAGTACACTTAATGCCACCGGAGACAGATATGGAGAACTAAAAAGAAGAACCCAATGTGCATAGGCAGTGGTGAAAAAGAAGGTAAGAGTACTGGGATTGGAAATTAATAAACGGAAATGTAAAGTGTATTGTCCCTGCCTACTCCATGGTTTGGAAACAGTGTGTTTTACGAAGACGGAAGAAAACACAAGTAGTAAAAAATAATATATTGCAGGCAAGTGGAGAGTAGATATTATGCACATGAGAGAAATTAGGGGAATTTGGGGCTTTCAGTGATAAATAGACTGGTGAGCACATGTTTGAAGTGGGCTGGCCATACGATAACAATTGGAGAAGAATGACCAGCAAAGATCGCATAGGAGAAAAAGGATAATAAGAAAGGATGAAAAGACTCTCTCAGGAGAAGTTTTAAAAGGAAAGGACAGGCACTCCAAGACCTATGAACCAGTTCCACGACAGGAAGGAGTGGCAAATAATTGTGGGCAGCTCTGCCTTGTGTAAATGATAAAAGGACTAAAGAAGCGAAGTGATTTAGACAACCACTTGCATCATTTGTATGAGTGGTCATAAGAAATATGGGTATTGGTCATAGAGTGTGAGTCATAATTAATTACATTATCCAATTGGAAATAAGCTGAATCAGTCTCTCCATGTCTCCCGTGTGTGACCGAGAGAGAGAAATATATGCACAAACATACACAACACACTGGTGTAGAACTTTTCAAAAGTATGTGAAAGCTAAAGAAAAATGCCATGCTGTGTGAGTGCTATCTTGTTCCATCTTCATTTATTAAATGGCCATTCTGCCATGCTTACTCACATTGAATAGTACTTTACTCCACAAAATATCCCACTGATTTCAATAGTACTACTTATTAATATACTACTCTGTGGGTTTCTCTGCATCCTTGCACCTTACGTAATCATTTGTATAGAGTGGATGTGAAATGCTATCATTTGGATCAGGTATTATTTTACACCCACTTTGTACAGGTCTAAATAACTACCACACTTGCAAAGTGGTGGAAAATCCTTCTAAGGTGAATAAAGGTGACAAAATTGCCTCACAGCTGACTAATTTCACCAAAGCCTCATCCTGTAAGGCAGTAGGTTTTATAGGTCCCATTATATTGATGTGTAAATTTAAATGACCAGCCCAAGACCAAAGGAGACATCATTGTTGGATCAGAAACTAAAACTCAGGATTACCTGGCTTTCAGTGTCACACAACACCACTCTCGCAGTATTATCAGGTGATTTGTAGAAAGCTCTTACACGTAAATAAACAACAGTTGCCCGACTCAACACATTAGTTTCAAGATGAACAGTCTGCTATCTTTTACTCTGTCCTCTATCAATTTTCTTCATCCCCTGCACTGTACATCTCTGGGGAATAAGGAACTACTGCCCAGAAGTCGCTAATTTAGTTCCTACGAATAAGAAAGGAAGTCTGGATGCAAAATGCTGGTGCAATTTAGACAAGATGCACACAGAGGTTTGGTGACTAGTCTTAATTAGGCCATCTTTGTTTACATTTGATGTTTATCAGCTAATTGGCATGGCAAGGTGTGAGTCACACAGCTTCCCTCTGGCATGAAATCAGTTTGCAGGATAAAAACTGGGAGAACAAATGATCCCAATTATAAGAAAACCCACTGTGCTAATTATCATCCCACGAAGGATGGCGCTTCCCAGCACCAATCTCTCTTGCTTCCCCTCCCCTCACTCACGGCCCCAGCAAGCGAGAGCTGCAGTGTAGTCTCCCTCAGCGGAGGCATTTTGCAGCTTTGCTGCGAGGGTCTCAACTTCTCCCCTCTGTCTCAGCTGATCGTTTGCTGATGGTGTATGTGGTGCCACCGAGCAGTTCTCCAGAGGGAAGGCAGCTTTTGCACCATTGGCCCCTTTGTTTTATTTTGGTGTGGATTGCAGCACAGCAACAACACCACACACGCACACGAATCCATCCCATCATTCAATATTTGAATGCCTGTCAAAATCAGAGCATCAATATTTACTGTGTTGAAGCTGGATCCTCATAGCTTCCCAGCCTATATTAATTAAAAATAATACCAAAACCTGCTTTGATTTCTCCCCTTTTCTATTTTTTTTTCTAGACCAGCTGTAACTTGGCCTCTTTCCTAGTCTATCCTTGGTCTATTTTCTTGGCACTTGCTTTCCATACATTTGTGTGTGTGTGGTTTTGGTTTTTTTTGGATCCTTTGCCCCTGCTCCCTTTTAAGCATTTTCCCTATACACTAAGGGTCCCATGCACAGGAATGTTTCTTGGCTGCCCTTGAGTTGAATGATGATCCTGGACCCTTGGAAAAGCCACAAAGCTCAATGCTCTCTGTCTCCTTGTGTCTCTCTTGTCTTCCCTTCTTAGTAGGGGTAACAGATGGCTGAGGCTTTCACCAACAGTCCTGAACACATTGTCAATCCCAACTGAAAGTGAAATATTCAGTGGCATTTAAATTAAATAGACTCTAATGCTTCAGTAATATTAATTACGTTTTCATTCATTCCTGCCCTAATAAATCAACACATAAAGATAGGATGATCCTGTCGCTGGCAGCAGAGCAGGGCCATTCTGCCCTTTGTAAGGTTATGCACACAATGCCCTCATTCTTATAGGGACATGATGGCCCCTTCAAACATCTGTGCTCAGCACCACTTGAGGGGCAGCCAAAGTGGTAACATTTAAACTTTTCTTGTTCAGTTTGTCCATGCAACAGGGCTTGATTCAACAAGAACTTCCATGTAAAACTGTATCAAGGGAGTGAAAACTTTTCCCCATTTCTTTCAGGGGGACACAGATTTCTTTTCACAGATCTAAACTAAGGCCAACAGCAAGTCCTCCGTTTCGTGGCTGCATTTGTTATCACAGCAGCAACCTTTCAAAGGTGGAGGGGGAAGGGAGGCTTGGCCTGTTTGAAAAACTCACAATGTTGAGTTGCATTTCAGCAGTTGGGGAGGCCACACATTTTTATGAATGCCACAGAGGAAATAGACTCTGTACTTCACCAGCCAGAGTCCCCCCCCCCCGCCCTTCACTGCTATACATATGTAAAAGGAGGCTAATAAAACAGTTGAATAAAAGATCACGGCTAGTAAATCTTCAGGAGACAAAAACCTCCACTTGTGATGCTTCAAAGCTGCCCAGAGCTACCAGTTTACCCCAAAAAACCCAACTCAATGCCTCTGATTGGAAAATAAAAAGCCTTGTGCATAAAAACTTCACTTCAATTGTTACGCAATGAATGCAGCGTTTACATACAACAGCTTTACTTGATCAAATTACTCCCCAGTATACAAATGAAAACCTCTTCAGCTATACAATTTGGTTCCTTCTGAAAAGTCCAGCTAGACAGAGTTGATAACGTTTAAAAAAATGACAAAATAGTGCTATCGTGCATAAGTATATTAGAGAGAGCAGAACGCTCCCACCCCCCAGAACTGCTTGATGGGACAGTGGAAAAGTGCAATTCTGTCATAGCCTTAATCAAAATAGTGTGTGGAAATCAATTTGTTCCCAAAAGTGGCTTGATTTCTCTTTGCATTAGCTCAAAGGGTTTAATTTGATCTTAATCTAAGGCTATGTACACACAATCAGATTAAAGCACAACATGGCAATTGCACTATAAAAAACACGTGACCTTTATTGCGGGAGAGCGCGTACACACATCGCTCCTTGTAACGCAACAGAATTCTTTGCAATATCGCGGTGTAGCGCAATGAATTCTGGGCATTTATCCCACAGTTCAATTTTCCCTCAATCGGCGCTTGGAATCATGGGATGAAGGAAAGGAACGCAAAGTGCCATGGGTAAAATCTCAGTTTCCCGTGGTGCACTGTGTTCCCCTTGAGTCTTCCTCGTTGCCAAGAGCAACTCATGCCTATTTTCAACAGTGCAGTGACGCACTACTTGCGAGCAATCACAACAGAGACAGCATGGATTCTGCTTTGATCTCCACTGTCGCCTTCAGCATTCTAAATTCATCTCGACTGGTTGCTCAGTATGCAATGAGCTCCGAGTCAGACAAGGACGCCGAGGGCCAGGGGCTGATCGATGCCATGCAGAGCAACAGCACCGCATTGCTCAGCTCCTTCACCGATCATCTGCACACGGTGCAACGCCGTTTCTGGTCGCGAGAGTCGAGCACCGAGTGGTGAGATCGCATTGTTATGCAGCTGTGGGATGACGAGCAGTGGGTACAGAACTTTCGAATGTGGAAAGCAACCTTTCTGGAACTGTGTTCAGAGTTGGCCCCTGCCCTGCGACGTAAAGACACCAACATGAGGTCAGCCCTAACCGTGGAGAAGCGTGTTGTGATTGCTGTCTGGAAGATGGTGACTCCTGACTGCTACCGGTCGGTTGCAAACCAGTTTGGAGTTGGGAGGTCCACCGTCCGATTAGCCCTCTCACAAGTCTGCCGAGCCATCAATCGCGTTCTGCTACGGAGGACGGTGACATTGGGCAATGTTCGTGAGATTGTGGATGGCTTTGCTGCCATGGGATTCCCTAACTGCGGGGGAGCCATAGACTGCACACACATCCCTATTTTGGCTCCAGACCATCTCGCGACCGAGGATATCAACAGGAAGAGCTACTTCTCCATGGTGCTGCAAGCACTTGTGGATCACAAGGGGCGTTTTATGGACATCAATGCTGGGTGGTCGGGAAAGGTGCATGATGCCCGCGTTTTCAGGAACACTGGTCTGTACCGGAAGCTGCAAGGGGGTACCTTCTTCCCAGATCAAAAAATTACTGTGGGGGATCTGGAGATGCCCATAGTCATCCTCGGCGACCCAGCATACCCACTGATGCCATGGCTCATGAAGCCGTACACCGGGAACCTAGATTGCAGCAAGGAGCGGTTCAATTACAGATTGAGCCGCTGCAGAATGACTGTGGAGTGTGCCTTCGGCTGTTTAAAAGGGTGCTGGAGATGTTTGTATGGTAGGCTGGACTTGGCGGAGGACAACATCCCTGCTGTGATTGCGTCGTGCTGTGTCCTTCATAACATTTGTGAAATAGGGGAGAAAAGTTTTCCCCGGGGTGGGCTATGGAGGCACAGCGCCTCGAGGAAGCATACGAACAGCCAGCCACTAGGAGTATTAGGGGGGCCCAAGGAGAAGCTGCTCGCATAAGGGAGGCACTCAGGGAGCATTTCAATGATGCCCTCCCCTAGTTAACTTCCAGGACGCATCAGGTGCACCTTATGAGATTTTCAATGTGTACAAATAAACGCACTCTTCAAATTATTTGTCACTGTTTTTATTAAAACCTAAAGGGGGGGCTACAGGTGGGTGCAGCTGCGGGTCTCTAAAAAGTAGCTCTCGGGGGCACTGGATGTTGCAGTGTACCAGGGGGACGGGTGGCCTTCAAAGAAATTCTTTGAAGGACTACGGGGTGTGGGAGGCAGACACAGCTGAACTGTATGGAGTGGAGCCTGTACATTAATCGCCTGGGTCTGCAAAGCAATCATGCTCTTGAGCAGTTCTGTTTGCTCCTTCATGACGCTTATCAGTTTGTCCCTGTGTTTCTGCCTCCTCTGTTGGGATTCTTCTCTCCAGTCTCAATTCTCCCTCGCGGATTCCTGTGCTGTTTTCCAGAAACATATCCTCCCTGTTTCTTCTAGCACGCCGCCGAATGTTTCTCATGCAGTCAGCTGGGGTAGACACCGGCCTTGTGAAGGTTGAATCTAAAAAAAAAAAAAATAATAAAGCTGTTGTTAACACATAGCCTAGATAACCAATGTAACCTTCCAGTAGCACATTCCACTGGAAGGTGCAGGGCAGTCAACATCCTATGCTTCGCTTAAGTGGACAAGGTACATCCTAATAGAAAGCTTACTGGGGGCTAACATTCTGCACAGGGCACACTGATGGAACCCGGTATCTCTCTCCTCAGAGTGCCCCTGCCAGCTAGAATACATATCCTACATGCCACCGGTTGCAAGCCAGGACCGTATGCTGCTGTACTGTGTGCTGCCATGGTTCCCAGGGCTGTGCTTTGCAGCTGACGAGGCAGAGTATCCGTCTTTGGGAGCATAGACACAAACGCTCTCCCATCTAACCTGAGTAGTAGGCTCTGGAGGTACATCAAGGAAACCTTTACTGACCTAAATACAGATGATTTTTTGACAATCACTGCTTGTGTTGATGCACTTCTAATGAATGCAGAGTAAAGAGTGTGCACAGCGGGGACCGAGACAGCAAGCACCCCCACCCCGGACAATGATATTTTAGCAGGAGCCATAGCTGCACGAAAGAGAAACTTACCTGAACCCCCTCTGCCGCCTCAGAGGACATGCTGCAATTCATGTCTTGAGTGGACGTTTCAGCGGGGGTGCAGAAGAGCTCCTGGCTACATGCTGTTGTGCTTTCCTCCAGGTCATCCTCCATCTCCTCCTCCTCCTCATCGATCACGTCCTCATCCTGCTCGGGTCTGGCATTCACTGGATGGGGGGGGGGGCCGATGTGTCCACGGGACTCTTTGCAGTGGTTGTGGGGTCCCCACTGAGGATGGCTTCTATCTCCTTATAGTACCTGCATGTAGCAGGCGCTGATCCCAAACGGTGGTTTGCCTCCTTCGCTCGGTGGTAGGTTATTCTTAGCTCCTTCACCTTTGATCTGCACTGCACAGTGTCTCTATCATAACCTCTCTCTGACATGGCCCGAGAAATTATGCCAAATGTATCAGAATTTCACCTGCTGCCGCGTAGCTGCGCCTGCACAGCGGACTCTCCCCAGATACTGATCAGGTCCAGCATCTCTGCCGTGCTCCAAAGGGGTGCGCGTCTTCCACGATGGGCCGCCATTGCTACTGTTGATCGGAGCTGCACTCCACTCCATGAGGAAGAGAACAGGAAGTGAAACAGATGAGAAATTCGAAAATCCCGGGAATCTGATCAGGGCGGAGACTGTTTCGTCACCGCCACAGAGCGGGTGGGGGGAAGACCAGAGAGGACGACTTTGGAATGCTGGGACACTTCCGGAGGCCAATCATTGCACGGTAAGCATACACACGAGTGGAAAGGCGCAACAGCTGTTCCGCGTTAACTGCTACCACCCTCGTCGAGGTGGTTTTTATATTGTGCTACAACAAGGCTTTTAACGCGCAACAGCCCTATTGCACATGTGTTGCTGTTGTTGGTATCGCGCGGTAATGATTGTTAATGTGCGATAAAGTGATCGTGTGTACAAGGCCTCAGATAACAATTGAGAAGATAGCTAGAGTGTGATACATGGGTGGAGTTTAGAAAGCACATTGTGACAGCCCCAATACTACATTCCTTGCACAATTAAAACTCCTATTAAAGTCCAGGGGTTTGATTCTGCATTGCCTTGGTCCTGGTAAGCCACACTTGTGGAAAGCGGGTGCCCAACATTACCAGATCAGGATGGTTATGATCTACACCCACTTTGCATTCATTATAAGGATGCAATGACTACACACACAAGGTACAAGACAGAGAAGAATCAAGTCCATTGATTTAATCTTCCGTTGCAAAAGGAATGTAGGTTCAGGTATTGTCGGAGGGTATCAGCTATGGAGAAATCTCCATTTTAGCCACCAACCTACTGATGCTATATTAGAGCTGGGATATTAGCAGATAAAGTTTGGAGAGAGATGAAGAGAAGGAAAGGGTTAGAAAACAATTAATAAAATAAAAGTTTTTTTTAACCTTTCCCTACTCATTTCTTAGATCCTTTTACCAGGAACAACTTTTCATGTCAGAAGGCTGCATTGAACAAACCCACAAATAAAGTAAAATTTAGACGATATCTTTCAGTCTAATAGTGCTGAACCAGTCCAGAGTGTGCATTTGCTGCCCTTTCCATGCCTGGGGCTAAGGTCTAATACACGAGGGGCATGCACTAATAATCTACACACAACAATAACAATGCACAACCTGTTATGACCTATTAATATATCATGTTTCACAGACAGAGCACAGGAAATTCTGAGCAGGGGTATTTTTATTTTCTGAACTAACTAAGAAATTAGGATAATCCTGTAGGGGCAGAAACCCTCTTCATATATAATAAGAGGAGAGTCATCTAGTGGTTGCAGTACAGAACCAGGGGATAGAAGCACTTGATTTCTAAGCCCAGTTCTGACAATGTGTATCTCTGAGCATGTCATTTATCTTCTGTAAATTACAGCTCTCTTTTTTTCCAGTTGTAAAACAGAAGTAACAGAATTTATTACCTGCATCAGAGCCTACTGGAGTTCATTAAATAATGTAAAGCACTCTGAGGTACATGCTAGATATTAAAACCAATAATCTTTCAGTTTGGTCAGACACCATAAGGATGATTGATAGAGAAACCAGCAAAAGAGCTTACATGAAGTTTAGTGTTATGCAAAAACATATTTTAATTTTTCCCCTTTCTTGGAAAATATTTAGCCCTGGCTCAGAGTGAAAGTGAATCACAAAGACATGATCTTTGCTTTATGTAATGAGCTTGAGAACCTCAAGATAACCTATTGAAACTAGTTCCATGTTAGTCTATTGCAGAAAAACAACAGAGTTTGAAACTAGCTGGTACCTGAAGTGGGACAATATGGGCCAGAAGAATTGTGGTATTGGAGATTGCGCTCTTTCTTTTTTCTTCAGGCTTTTCTTATTTTCTCTTTCATCTTCCCTTTTTCCTCTTTCAGTTTTGTCTTCTCCCTTTGTTGCTGCTGCTGCCTTTATGAATAGTAAGATTTTTGTTACAATAGCTCTCACAGTGCTGAATGGGAGGGTTGATTTATAACATCCCAGTGACACTACAGATGGAAGAAGGGTATTAAATCAAATAGTGGGTGCTTACCTGTAAACATCTCTATGAAATACTGAAAGTCAGAACAGAGACATTGGCTTGTGAATTAGTTTTTCTCTCTCTAAAGAAAGAAAAAAAATTACCAATGAGTATCACCTAATCGACCTCTGGAATGCCCTGTAAACAAAGAGTTAGATGGCAAGACAAGGCAGTGACATAAGCTTCCATTTGAAACCTCGCCAAATGGTCACACCTATTTAAAGAGAACTTGATTCAAGAGTCTACGATTAATGGCATGAAAATATTTCATAAAAAGGGGATGTTAGATCTCCTCTGATCTTCTCCTTCCAGTTGCAGGATTTGCCAGTCCACTGCTACACACATAAATCTGCTCAGGATTCAGAGTATGATTTTTGGGATACTCCGGAGTCTGCCTGTGAGCTTCAAATTTAATCTCTTATATAAATCCATTATGTTAGATAGGATGGCCCAAATTTTTTACTGTTCTAAGCCTCTGCTTGTCACAGGTGAGTGATAGTCTGTCTGGGAGCTAGTTTCAGCTCCCCTGATTCTCACGAATTATAGTCAAAGCAGTTGGGGGCAGAGGAGCTATTTTACCTTCTGCCAGCTGAATAGGTACCTCATGGGCCATATGCCAACTGAAAAGAGCTGGAGTATGCTGTGTTCTGGCCACACCCTGCTCTGTTCTCTAAGCAGGGGCAATGGAGAAGGTTTGGTGCAGAGTTATCTATGTTGTTCTGGCCAGCTGCTAGCTCTCTTTCCACCTGTGGAATTCTCCTCTGAACTGATCGGGCCACTTTTGGCTACACTGTGCTTTTCAAACAGTGCAAAGGGACTGGAAAGTAACTGCAAATCTAGTTTGATATTTAGAACCTGTGTAGGTGGTTTAGCAGGATAAATAATACAGATGAACTCAGGAACCACACTTTATCCCGTGCATAGGTTTATCAGACCCAAATGTTTGTAAGGGTAGCCTTTTAAAATTTGTTCATATATAACAATTGTAATTCTTTTGCTGAAAGGTTAGAAAACTTTAAAAATATCTAGTATTCAAAAATCCAAGGATGTGTCTTTTTGTCCTTCTGTAGTGGTTAAACCATTGATAAAGTTTTACGAGCCCATTACTTTCTACTGGCTCATGGAGCTAGGCTTTTAGCTCAGATAATAGCGGCTTGTGATTTTAGGTCCAGAGATCCCATGTTTAGTCTTTGCAGGCAAGCCAGCCAGGGATGTTGTTACAAACAGCTTGTATGAATTGTTCAAACCCAGTCTGAATTCAGAATACATATACCCATTCAGGTCCCCTGAAGCTTATCCTTCACATACCTGCTGGCGCTTCATGGCACCGCTCCTGAGGTAGAAGAGGGAACATCTTAGAAAGAGGCACAGACTGAAACCTTTGTGCAAATAGATAGAAAGAAGCAGTCAATTCATCTCTAAACAAATAGGGACAATGTTGCCTCCCCTCACATAAATGACCACCTGGAACACCAGCAGCAGATGCTTGGGTTGCCATCACATTCCTGGGGAACCTGGTAATAAGTCACTGCTTGTCAAGATCTCTTTTTTCCATTGATAACATCTAGGCAGTGCAGGCTACATCACCTCTTCCATCCACCTATCCACTCCCCCCCCCCCATCAGACTCCATGCACCAGGATCTTCCTCAGACATACCTCGTCCTTGAGTACAGCTAGTGCACTTTTTGAGCTCTGCAGTGGCATACCACCCCTCCTCATTACTCCCACTTTTTATAGCTGTTCCTCTCCAGCTCCGCCACCTGGAAGAAGGAAGTGTCATCTAGGCTTCCAGCCACAGGCAAGTGATTTCTCTTCTCTATGTCATGTGTAAGGCTCCTCCTCCTGCTCTGTTTCTCTCAGGACCTATCTGGTTCCATCCCTCTTCCCACTCATTGGGTGTGTCTACACTTACAAATTAAGTCGACTTAAGCTTGCTTAATTTAATCTGCGTCTACACTACATTTTCTTTAATTTGACTTAAACTGCTCCTTAAGTCGAATTAAGGAAAAGTTAGTTCGAATTAATAACACCTCGTTTTAATACGAACTAGCGCGTAAATCGACTTTATTAAGTCAACTTAAGCCAGTGTAGATGTGGATTAGCCCTAAATCAACTTTAAGTCGACTTAAAGGGCTTCAGGGCTCCCCCACTGCCCTCCCTGCCAGGGTGGCTGGCACAACCAGAGCCTGGCGTGCCCCCCCACAGAGCAGGACAGAGCCCTGCCCACCCTGCTCCTATGCCCTGCCACTGTTGCTGTCCTGCTCAGCCCCCATTGTACCCAGGTACAATGGGGCAAATGCTGAGCCCCTGGCTCTTGGCAAGGGGTGCCCCCCCCGCCACCATGGACCAGTCCCAGATCCACCTAGCCCCTACAGGTTGACTTAGGCGTCCAGTGTGGATGCTCTAAGTCGATTTGGCAGGGTCCCCTTTAAGTCGACTTAATTTTTGAGTGTAGACATGTTAAGACGACTTAACAAAGTCGACTTAAAGTCAACTTTGTTGAGTTGACTTAGCTATGTCGACTTAAATTAACAAGTGTAGACATAGCCATTGGCATCACTGCAGCCTCTCTTAATTTCTCCCTTTGTCTTCTAGATTTCTTGTGTAGCACGAAGAGAGCACCCCTGCTGCAAATGTAATACATTTCTGCCATGCCCTACCCACTAACTGCAGACTTCCTAACTGTTCTGCTTTTTACAAAGATTCCCAAAGTTTGCAGCACTCTGTGTGTATGAGAGGAAGTGCACTCCATGTAGTGATGCTGTAGATTCTAATGGCTGGTTCTCAAGCAGCATATGGCATGGTTCTAATTCTCTTACTGAAACAACCATCTCCTGCCAGACTGCTAAAATGGACGAAAGGGCTGGAAATCCATTTGAATCTCTAGAGAGGGTGCCTGCAGTGGGCCCAGGTTTTGCTTTGGAACACGTCCTGGCCTGGCCTTTCTCTCTTGGGCTAAAGTATGATCTTGGCAAGTCACAATAGATCAGTTCTAGAGCCAGGAATAGAGAACCCAGGTCCCAAGAGTTCCAGGTGAGTGCCCTATCCACTGGACCATGCTGCCTCTTCATGTATTTTTATAATAGCCCTCTTCCGACTAAAACAATATGAAATCTAAGCTATTTTTCTGGCCTTTTTCCCATACAGATTTGTCTGATAGTGGGGGGGGGGGCCTAATTCAACTATCTCTTCATATAGATTATTTTTTAAATCTGATAAATTGACTCTATGGCCCAGCAGGATTATGGACAAGGAGCTATTCGCAGTAGATGTCTCCTCATCTTTTTGGTTCTGCATCTTGAACTGTACAAAATTAGCCTTGTGTGTGACTATCACACCTGAGGCAAAAATCTCACTGATTTTAAAAAGTGCAATGTTGTTCCCTAGCACTGTGAAAATGTAAGTTCTTTTTTCCCTATTGCACAGAAGAAGGCAGAGCCTTTTTAAATAAAATAAGACCTAATAACATTTCAAGACTACATATTTGGAGGATCATTATTTGATGATGGTACCCAGAAGGATACTATCTAATGTTAAATTATTATAATGTCTATATTTAGTCATAAGCTTCATACTATCTGTTATGGAGTAGCAGAAGAATAGGTGGAAAGTAATTTGACAAATAGTAGATAGAGACTCTTTCATTGGATTTATCTCAATAAGTAAATCTGATGACATCTCTTTCTATGCTGCTCAAAATATTCTCCAATACTTATGTTCAGTAATTACATGTATGTTCCCTCGCAAGGCACTTTTCATTTAAAAGCAAAAAGAAATAACATTATCTGCTTTTTTATGATTGAAGATTAAGGGTTCTATTCTAACAGGCTCTTGAATTGTCAACACTAAGCCCTCTGGTGCTATGTTTCTTAGCTTCCTTATTGTAAAAGAGCATGTTGGTGTAGATATTATTAATTTATCATTGCATAAAACAAAGTTTATGATTTCTTAATATTTAATGTTATGTGAATTTAATAATAAAAAATTAAGACTGTACCTTACATAATTTTTTTAACTCTGGTTTTATTCTTCTCACTAGTCCTTTCTGTTTTTATTCTGAGATGTGTTACCACATATTGAGCTTAAAAGCCATTTACAGTGTATACTGGAATGTAAATACTTAATCACTACTCCAACTTAACACAGGCACAAGACTATAATAAAATTAACTGCTACAAGATTTTGAGCATATATGGAATATGCTGGGTCAGATTCTCTGCTGGTGTAAATTGGCACAGTGCTAATGAAATCAATGGCGCTGCACTGTGTTACACCAAGTGGGGATCTGGCTCATTATGTGTAGTAAATACAAAAGATACCCAGGGTTTCTTTCCTTTCTATACTTAGATTGGTGAGTGGCTACACACTGGCCCAAACTTCTCTAAGGGCCTACATTACTTCTGTCTGTTTGCGGATTTGCTTGCATAAGAGTGACTATTAAAAGTCTCTCTACACTGGGAAAGAGCAACATAATTTATTTGTTATTCAGTCTTTGCTTTTCCCAAGAACCATTTGGTAGATCTGGCTGTGAGCCAGGTTTGTCATCTGGCTACTTAGAATAAATACAGTAGGGCCAGATCTTATGCAGATGAAAATCTCAACCGACTTCGATTGAGCGATGTGGATTTACCCATCTGAGAAGCTGCCTGAGTTATATCTTAACACACATATACTTACAATACAAGATTTTATTTCTGTAGTGTGCCTCATTCTAGATTTCAAGCACAGAACATGATTCATACTCATTTCTTTACTTGCATTCATATTGTGTATCTGATTTGTCAGTAGCGTACTCAGAAGAATAATTAATGTTTGATTGAAAATATTAGGTCCCAACAGCTCATCCCAAAGAATGTTATTTGACAGAGAATCCTGTACAACAGAGATTAAGGAACAAATCTGCAAATGTCAGGAGTCCAGGACTGCCTGCAAAAAATGTACACACATTGGGTTACGATTCACTAATGCACCCTGGCTGCTTTGCACTGCTCTGGTGACACACAGCAGTTGTAAACCCAACACTACATCATCAGAATGGTACAAAACTGTCTGACCTGATTGCACAACCAGATCAGATCTTTATGTATGCAAATATTCAAAAGGCATTTAACTGGTCATTTGCACATACAAATTTCTGATTTGCATCTAATACCCAGTCTCAGTGATTTTATGAACATTTTTGTGCATGTCTTTTAGGGTTTGAACATCCTGAATTCAAAAATAGCAGAACTTATTAAAGTAGATGGAAGCATAGAAGATGTACTTTCATTGCATTAAAATCTGGCAAATTTTTCAATTTAAAGAAGAAAACAGAAGGAAAATGTTGTGCAATAAATGACAAGTAATGACAATCAGAACTGTCTTAAGTACTTGTTAACAAATTCAAGGCATATGGAAAACAAGGAAGATATGCCAGAGGGGGAACTAAATGATGGAGTTTATGACTTGATGATGGGATGATTATCACAAATGGAGGGTCATTAGTGATCAAAATTCTCTCTAGAGGAGAGAGAGAAAAAAGGAAGCAAAGGTGCAATTACACCTAAAAAATATTTAGAAAATCATTAAAATGGGCTATAAGGCAGCAAAGTAAGTGTAAGAATGCAGGAAAAAGAAGAAAACTACAGTTAACTGTGACCATTTCCCTGAAAGACTGTAGGAGAAAGAGAGTTCAAAATATTCCAAAGCATTATAAAGAACAGAATACTCATGGGAGTTTTTAACCATTCAGACATATATTGGGTGACAGACGCAACTAAGAAGGAGCTTTAAAGAGATTCCCAAGCAACAAAGAGGGCACCTCTGTGATCCAGAAAGCAGAGAATGTAACCAAATGTGAACCTTCCAGGTAATTCTACACAGAGCTGCTGCCTCCAGGTGATACCTAGAAAGGTAAAAATCCAGCCTGGCACCAGAAACTTTGAAAGTATAAAAGTAGCCTAACAAAGTAAAAACTCTTGCTGCAGAACCTCTAGAGCTACAAAGAGTGACGCACCTGAAGAAATACAATATTTTAGTGGAACACCAGTCAAGAAAGGATACACAATCACTGACACTTTCAGCAGGTTGTTTCTGGCAGGACATGGCAATATGGGGGAGCTGTTTGAAACACGATATTGGGCAAGGAGATAGCATATTAAAGGTCCAGTCCTAATCCTACTGAAATCAATGGGCAAGACTCCCATTCATTTCTACAGAGAAGAAACAAGAAACAGAATTATGGACAGCAGGGCCAGATTAACTGGCCTCAGGGCCCTGGCCTTCTCCCCCTCCTCCCCGCAGATCACCACCCCCTGTTCCAGCCGGTCTGCCCCCGGAAGCAGAGCTGGCTGGCACATGACACAGCCTCCAGTGTAGCCCCCCATGGCAGCCAGCCCCGCCTCCTGGGTGGAGCGAAGAGGAGCCGCCCCACCACCAATGGTAGACCAGCTGGCCCAGGGGTGGAACGGGAGTGCAGAGCCTGGCCTCTAGCCCCAGGACCCTGCCCCTCCCCAGCACCAGCAGGGGAACTCTGGGAGGGTGTTTAGCAGGGTGGCGAGGGGGAAGGGGAATCAGGCAAGAGCCTTAGGGGCTGGGGCCTGGGGACCCCCTTTAGGCCAGGGCTTGGGGCTTCAGCTCCTATAGCTCCTGCATTAATCCAGCTCTGATGTACAGTTAGGAATAAATGAAGACATAAATTCAGCAAATGATAAAATGCAGGTGAATGGCTATTCGGAAAAGCAAATATATATCTTTCTGGATCATCCACATCTTAGTGTCTTATAGTAAATATTAGGACTTTCATTTACTGAACGATTAACAATTATTTCTGAAGTCCTGGAGAACTAGGCAGGTACCAGAAATCTGCATTAAAACTAATATTGTTTAGACCTTCAAGAAAGGTGAGGGGAAAAAGGTAACCCAGGTGCTTCCCATCCAGTAAATCTAACTTGGACCTTGCCTACTCAGGACTCTGCAGGTGGGGCGAAGCTTTTTTTTTTCAGATTTAAGTGTGAACTAAATAGCTGTCAGAGGAAGAAAAGACTTGGAGAACAATTACAGTGAAGATGGTAGTGATGCTGCAGACTAGGCAGTCATCATTTGATATACAGCAAATCACTTCCCACCTTCTGAAATTACCAGACCTCATTTCCTTGAATTGCTTTTATTTCAGTCCGTAATAGAATTGCTACCACTCTGATTGTACAGAACACACTAACTGATTATAGATAGTATGGAAACGGATTTCTCTCTCACACACATGCCATGCATTTTGCAGGTAAATATATTTAGTTCTTCCCCTGCCTCCTCTCATTCTGTTGCAGGACAATCCCCAGTTTGTTGTAGATTTCTGTGCTGCAGGTGACTTGATTTGTTACAGTGCAATTTATAGGAAGACACATTGCAAAAAAGGAGTAATAGGTGATAAAATGGACAAAGAGCACATTTCCTTGTTATTAAACCTAGATGAAATAACTTCTACCTAAAGCAAACAGATGGGAGAGTAAACAAGGGTCATACAGCTCTTTAAAATTAGCATCAGTTACTCAAATAAGTAATTTTTTCACATTCCTGAAGTTCTTGTAATATTTTTCTGCTCCAGTAAATGAATGCACTGCCTGCCATACACAGTAACTTTTGATTTTAGGGACTTGCTCACACACAGAGCAAGACTAAAGTTAGGCAAGCCAATCAAGCCCTGAATATGACTAGTGAGCATGCAGATCCAAATATAGTGGAAGGAAGCTGGTAATGTACTGTCTATCAGCCCTTCAGTGGCAAACCAGTACTTAACCCTCATCCTGTAAATACCACATTACAGGAGGTAACTAGTTTAATTTAAAAACACAAAAAATCAATATGTGTACTCTTAAGCATAAAGAGTTTGAAACAAGTCAAAGTTTTTTGAGAAAGTCATAGGATTTACTGTCATAGGATTTACTGTCATATAAAATTTTGGATTAAAAATATTTGTGTGACTTTTTCCTAAGCATGCCTTTTAAATCAATCCAAATCCTTCAATTGCAAGGTTTGGCAAAATCTGCATTGTAGTGTGCAGAGGGCCTGTGTAAAGCATGCACATATTTAGTGAGAGGTAGTGAACCCTCACCTCCCATCCAATGAAGCATTAGCACCACCAGTTGGTCATCAAGCTTGAATAACACCCAGTCTGAACTGTAGGAATAACACCAGAGCTTTGCTTAATCTCTCAAGAGTAATGTGTCATGTAGTCTTGCTGTACAGAACATGTTTAGTGAACTTTAGGGTGAATGAAGGCAAGTTAAAATTTCATGGCTACAATTTTTTATTTGAGCATGTTAAGATGCTATCTAATCTAATCTAGCTATCTAGGTATTTAGAACACGCTCATCATAGGAGCCAAAAGCTTGAAGTTACATATACAAAAAGAACATTTTTTCAAGCAAATTATTCTTCCTGAATTTGAAGAACAGTATTGTTCACAGAGAGGAGGGGCTTTGTTAAGTTACAGGTTCACATTCATATTTTTTACCTTAGTGATGAAAAAGGTCCAGAAAAGTAACACTACTATTTTGGATGTATACAGCACTTTTGGTCTCTGAATCACAAAGCACTGTAACAGGAAACATGGGGAGACAGACATTGGGTCTGATATTTAGATCAGTGGATTGGCATACAAAATAGATTTTGTGCCTCTGCACGTGGCCAGACAGCTATGGGCATGCACAATATTATTGATTTGCATATACAAATTAAAGTGCATGCACTGTGTACACCTGCGTACCAAAAGACCCATTTCTTTTTCTTATTTCTAAAATGCATGAAAAGTTTTGTGTGAGATAAATACGATTTCCCCTTGCATGCTCTCTCTCTCTCTCTCTCTCTCTCTCTCTCTCTCTCTCTCTCTTTTTACTAGGTAGAAATTTCAAGGCCTGATTTTTATTTACATTCTTTACTCCACTGGCATTTTAGAGTGGCCACAAAATGGGCATAATTTAATTTACATTCACTTTCAGACCCCTTTATATTGTTAGAGTGGGGCAAAGGGGCCTTAACCCAGCCAGGACTCAGGCCTACTGTCTTCAAAGTGCTTTAAACATCATTGAATTACTCTGTCAGCACTAAATGAAACTGAAAAACTTTCCAAGATAACTGATACGACATTCTACAAGGGAAGAACTGTTTGTAATAGAGCAAACAGCATGTAAACCAAATCTCTACACAATTATGCACTGAACTACAGCTGGTTTTTGCAGGAATATACACAATTTAAAAGCAACAACAGTTGATAAAGACGCTAAATTCCAACTGAGAACATGGGAAGAAAATGCAATAAGGCACAGTACGATAAGCACAAGGAACCAGAGGGCTATTTAGCTTGTTGCACAAACATGATATTCCCCCTATTTTAGACGGGGCATAATAGTTCCATTTGAGATTAGTGAAACTACTCCATCATGACAGGATTGTAAACCATAGACCAGTGTCTCCAGAAAAAATGCAAGGCCTCTGAAACTTGGAGCTCATTAATATTTATGAGTTACTATCTATACTACTGTAGCATGCAAAGGTCCCAACCAAGACTGCACCCCACTATGTACAGTCTTGTACTAACATGTTGTAAAAGACAGCCGATGCCTGAAAGATTTTACAGTCAAAGGCCCCAATCCTACAGTTCATATTCACTGCACATGCATGCACTACTGCTGCATCTGTGCAGAGGCCATTGACTTAAAAGCTGTAGTGGGACAGCAGACTGTAGGACTGCGTGCGAAGGGACACAACCATTAAGAGCAGAAGAAAGGAAGTGCTATAATATCACCGCTACAGACTTATGCTTTACATTGGAGCAGTTTGAAATTTTTTTAGAAGTAGACATTTATCACTTTTGGCTTGTTCTTTATAAAACATGTGCAATCATTCCCCCTCCCCACCAACTTTTTAGACTTTAAATATGCTCTGATGTAAACATTGCAATAAGCTTATTTTTGTCTTTGCATTGAATTTTTTGTCGGTGTTATCCTATTCTTTAGGAAAAATGACTCTCATTTGAGAATATTTCTTTAAAAAATTAATGCCGCAGTTGAGTACAAGCAACAGCTGATGTTGTTAAATAGTAAATAAGCTCCACAGGTTACAGATTATGACATAACTACACTGTAAAATTTGATTTTGGGCTCATTCCTGAAAACATTTATATGAATGAGTGAATTTACTCAGAGGAGCAGTTCCAATGAGTTCAATGGGCTTGTCCATATGAGTAAAATTATCTCATTTGTATAATTATGTGAAATGCTCAAGCTCTATGTTTGCTGAACACAAAAGAAAATATTTCCTTTCAAGAGCTTATTAACAGGGAAAGAATATTCAGCTCACTGCAATGTTATTTCTCATACGCCTTTACAATGCTCAGATATCAGATCATTTTTGTACCCCAATTCTCATCTAAACGGGATCTTTGAAAAGGATGAGTACTCTCCAGGACTGGGTAGCGGAACTTAGACTGTAAATAGTATAGGCTGGTGTAAGAACATTTGAATGGTAATACTCAAGCAATTACTTTCCTTTCAAGATCATTAAACACAAATCTGACTTGTATTTTAATAGGACTGCCAATGTATTTAATGGGGGGCAGTAAAGGGTAGTTTTTTTTCTAATAGATGAATGTTTATATTATTATCCATTCTGAGAGACCACATTAGAAGGAGACTGTATAACGCTCATGTGTTTTGCCTCAATCCTTTTCATCCCAGCATTCAGTTTTTTTCTCTTTTCCAAATCTTCACAGCATTTACACAAAATTGTATTCACAACAAAAACCACCACCACATTGAACTGATAACGAAAGAAGACCAAATATGTTTGTGTTGAAAACAATTTGCACCTTAGAGACTGAGTATACATGTGTCGCCCCCCACCCTCCCTGCATTTCAGTAACATTTTAGGTAAATTCTGTGCTTGGAAGGGGGATGTGGTGACAGCTGGCGAAACTGAAGTCTGTAATATAACCATGAAAGAAATTTCATAGGGGCAGAGGCGGTGCAAGCGTCCGCACATCCTCTTAAAAGCATGTCTCAGATTTATTCTGGAGTGACAATCACTACAGTTGGAGGGTATTTCAGACTACATGCCTTTTACACGTTTTGCTGAACCAGCCAGCAAGTGTGCTAGTTAGTACACACTGGCTATGTCTACACTTACTAAAATTAGTTCAAATTAGTTAGTTCGAAGTAACTAATTCGAACTAATTTTAGTTAGTTCGAATTAGCTTAATTCGAACTAGCATGGCCACACTGGAATGTTAGTTCGAACTAAGCAAGCACTTGCTTAGTTCGAATTAGTGATCCCCATTCATTTCAATGGCCGGTTAATTCAAACTAAGAAATTAGTTCGAATTAACATGGCCACATTGGTTAATTCGAACTAGTTAGTTCGAATTAACCCCTTACTTCTAATACCCTATTCGAACTTATTAGTTCGAATTAAGGAACCCTTAATTCGAACTAACTAAAGCCTAGTGTAGCCATGGCTTTAGTTATTTCAAATTAAGCCTCCTTAATTTGAACTAAGTTGCCAGTGTAGACATAGCCTCTGTGTTGTGTATATTAGTTAACGAACAGAGACCAGCAATTAATTTTTCCTAGGCAGCTAATTAACTGTTACACAGGAGAATGACTTTTGGTCACAAGTGACCAGAAGTTTATTTGACCCAAGTGTTCTAGAGATTAAAAAATGCTAAGTCTAATACCAATTTCATGAGCTCACCAGTCAATCCTTCAGTCCCTGCTATATTTGTTTTATAGTACTGTCCATTGTCATAGTGAAACTTAACTATGTACTTTTAATTATTTGCCTGAAAGCTAACAGGACCAGCAGTGACGATAGCGCTGAGACTCTACAACCATACAATCATGAGCAAACAATATGTGGTTTTTGATTTTACTTCCCACCCATTCCTCTAATACGAACGTAGATGAATATAGAATGCAGGGATGGTACATACAATATCATTGTTCACTGAGCAGTATTACCTTGCATACAATATTTAAAAATCTTGCACTATATTCTGCCCCCAGATACACACAAACTCACACATTCTCTTCCCATTGACTTCAAGGGAGATTTTGGCCCATAATTCAGGGCAAATTTAGCCATTTAAATAGTGGCATGTCATTACTTTTTCAAAAAATGCGAGCTTTAGAAACACATTCCTCTAGATTCATCAGCTCCTCTCTAGAGCATCGTTTGAATTTGTTTATAGAGTTCTAGGTTTTGTAATTCCATCTACCTCAGTGCCTGAGAGTGTGCCACTGGACAATACAATGTTTAGATGTGCAAATCTTGACTTGCTCAGTTGGGCACACCAGCATGGGTAGACGCCACTGAGCATGTGTGAAAGAGCTGAGTGGGTTTCTGTAAGTCTGTGTTGAGAAACCTGCTTATTCTGCAATAAATGACAGGAAAGTGATTATAAAACGTAGCATTGCTGGAAAGCACCCTTAGATGTAATATGGTAAAACGAGGCAGAAAGTTCACTAGTGCTTTGTGTTCTAAAGAACAACAAGTCATACTACGAATTGCCACATTCACAAACAGAATTGCTGGGATGCTGCAGGGATATGGAATCCTCAATTTTTGCCCTCATTACCTGGTGTCAGAGCTGCTCTGAAGCTGATACTGCAGGCTTTGAGCCTCTCACAACGCACCTCCATTCCTGTGGTGTTTTGGGGCTAGTGAATGTGCATTATGATGTGCCAATAGGCAGTGGTTAAATTATAATTTGAGAGGCCCCAGAACCCTCCTAATCTCCGGGCCCCCTTCTCCGTATTGTCTGGGCCCCCTTCATGCATGTACGGGCCCCAAACCAGGTAAGCATTTGCAACCACTTCTCAGTACCACACGCATTGGTTATTGCTCCATAAAAATATTTATAATTTTATATGGCGTTTATGTCTATAGGAATTACTGTCACAAACTAGCAAATACTACATCACACAACAAGTATTGTGATTAACAACGGTGGGCCGTAGGACCTGCCAGCAGCCAGGGCAGGGTGGAACATGCATTCCACTGGATTTTTCTATTTTTAGGGGCCCTGGAACTCTGGTCCCTCAAATTTGTGGGCCCCGGAACTGTGTTCCGGTGCATTCCCCCTTATTTTAACCCCTGCCAATAGGGAGTAGTCATCCCCATGACAGACACACTGGGTGGCTATACCCCCTTGCCACACCGACAATTCCCCCACCTGCACACCTTTACTGAAAGTCCCCCTCTCCTTGGGGTGCGTCTACACTTGTAAATTAAGTCGACTTAAGCTTGCTTAAGTTGACTTAATTTACTCTGCATCTACACTACACTTTCCTTAAGTCGACTTACTTTCCTTAAGTCGACTTAAGCAAGCTACTAAAGTCGACTTAAGGAAAATTAGTCGACTTTACTAAACCTGCTTTTAAATCAACTTTTGGTTTAAGTTGAATTTAGAAAGTCGACTTAAGCCAGTGTAGACCTGGAGTAGCCCTAAGTTGACTCTAAGTCAACTTAGGGCTCTCCAGGACTCCCCCACTGCCCTCCCTGCTGGGGGGGGAAGGGGTGCCACAGGGAGAGCCTGGCATGCCCCCCCACAGGGCAGGGCAGAGCCCAGCCCACCCTGCCCCTATGCCCTGCCAGTGTCCCTGTCCCCCTTGGCCCCATTGTACCCAGGTACAATGGGGCAAAGGCTGAGCCCCCTAGCACTTGGCAAGGGGTGCCCCCCCTGCCACCGTGGACCTGTCCCAGGTCCCCCTAGCCCTTAGAAGTCGATCTAGGCATCCAGTGTGGACGCTCTAAGTTGACTTTGTAGGGTCCCCCTAAGTCGACAATTTTTGAATGTGGACATGCTAAGTTGACTTAAATTAACAAGAGTAGACATAGCCCTGGTTAGCAGAGGATTATGAAACTTTCTGTTTCCTGCCCAGCATTTCAACTATGGGTAAGGCATTATGCATCCATACAGGGGACAAAACATTTGGCCCATAAGGTGCAGTGGTTATGAGGCAAACCAGAATCTTATCTATGATAAATACATATGTTGGTAACATGTGCATTTATATCATCCTAGGAACCCTAATTGCATTTCACTACTTAGTCTTAGAGTTTTTCAGAAGTTAAAAAAACGGGGAAAGTATAGGGCCCAATCTATTTTCTTGTTATTCTTTTACAAGTTACTATTTCAACATAAGGAAAGCAGGCTGAGCAATTACATTTAGAGAAGAAAGGAAATGTGCATCAATGGGGCCCATGAATTACTTTTCCACTGTGTTGTTATGGCTGTCACAGTGCAGCGAGACTGTATTTCATAAGGACACCCACCTACTCCCCTGCATGCCTAATGTCCTTGCCATCTATTGGGAGCACCACAAAAGTGTTTTCCCTTACGCCTCATCCAGCTTTTGCTCTCACTTTAACCCTTTCTGCATGTCATGTGCCTTCACAAATCTTCAGTAGACTGGAACATGCACACTGAGGCCTAAAACCTCAACCTCCAGTAAAACCTGAGTACACACATGGATCTAAGGGTACATAGTTCTCCTCACCTATTCAAGGAGCACCAGGGACATTTCTCTGCAATAGCTCCAGCAGTTTTATGCACCTGCCCATCCCACAGGGGGGTTTAGACAGTCAATCTCAAAGTTGTAAACTCTCTTGCCAAGACTTTACCCATTGTCAGGTCTGCTCTTGTTGAACCTGGAATACACCTCTCCCCTCCCCCCCCCAATCCATGGCTATGTTTACACTTGTTAATTTAAGTTGACTTGGCATGTCCACACTTAAATTTAAAGTCGACTTGGGGGGGACTTACAAAGTCGACCTAGAGTGTCCACACTGGATGCCTAGGTCGACTTCTAGGGGCTAGGGGGACCTTGGGCAGGTCCATGGTGGCAGGGGGGGCACCCCTTGCCCAGTGCCAGGGGGCTCAGCCTTTGCCCCATTGTATCTGGGTACAATGGGGCAAAGGGGGCCAGGGACCCTAGCAGGGAATAGGGGCAGGGTGGGCAGGGCTCTGCCCCGCCCTTTGGGGGGGGCATGCCAGGCTCTCCCTGTGCTCTTCCCCCCAGCAGGGAGGGCAGTGGGGGAGTCCTGGAGAGCCCTAAGTCAACTTTAAGTCGACTTAGGGCTACTCCAGGTATATACTGGCTTAAGTCAACTTTAGGAAGTCGACTTAAGCCTAAAGTCGAATTAAAAGTAGGTTTAATAAAGTCGACTTAATTTTCATTAAGTTGACTTAATTTTCATTAAGTCTACTTAAGTAGCTTGCTTAAGTTGACTTAAGGAAAGTGTAGTGTAGACGCAGAGTAAATTAAGTCGACTTAAGCAAGCTTAAGTCGACTTAATTTACAAGTGTAGATGCACCCCATGTTGCTATAGCATGAGCCAGAATGGAAGCCAACTCTATAGTTTACATGGGATCAAGAACTACCCTGCACAGTCTTTTTGCGAGCTGGTCCCATGCCGTGGAACTATTGTAGGTCTCTGCAAGTAGAATCTGTCTAAAGCCTGTTGAAGTCATTGAAAAGGCTCTCATGATTTAGCAGGTATTGAATCTGGCCCTTATAGCCTCCTGCAATCTCAGGGACAGGTGAAGACAGGATTTTCTCAAGACTGAAGAAGATACACGTAGAAATCTGACAATGATTAGAAATAATACAATGCTAACACACTATATCCATGTCCTTCATGTTGCGATTACTGAAGAGCAAAGTCAGAGAGTAAGTTTTTATGTAGCACATCCTCTGGTACATACCATTCTGAATGGTAACTGTCCCTAACAGTGTAGGATTAGCACTGTAAGATTTTGCGTTTGGGACTATTACTGTAACATTTTTAGACTGAGAGATGCAGATATGAAATTCATAGATAATTCAATCCTTTCATTTACAAAAATTGTTTGATGTGCTTTTCAAGTAGTCATATAGAGAGAATTATGTGATGTCCCACAGTTTTAAAGGTTCAGACATTCTGAGAAGTAATATTTTCATATGGCAGGGAATAAGGTTTAAAAGGGGATTTTATTATTAATAAAAGCACCGTCATGCACAGGCAGTGTTTATTTACCATTTAAATGCTTCATTTCTGTTGTTGCTGACTATGCTGCAGTTTGCAGAGGCACTTCAACATTAGTATAAATAAATAAAGAACTAGTGCAAATGCAAAGTTCGGACAGGGAAATCAAGCCCTGAAACATAGAAGCTGCTCTCATACCATCAAGGCAGCCATCTTGCATGCCCCCATAATGGTGTATACATTAATAACAAACAATGGCACCTCCAAGTTTACATTTAAATTCCAGATAGGACTATGAACTGTTGAAGAAGTGTAATGTGGCTGAGATTCAGTTCAAGAGAGGGCTGAGCTACATGTTGGGCAACAATCTTGTCTTTTTTAAAATATGGGGATAGCAAAATGCGACCTGCCAATTAGAGAGTTCCTGAGCTAACCTGCCAGTGCAGGTCAGCACAGCTGTGGAAGGGAAATATACTCTAGAGAGCACCTTGCTGTTCTTTTGACAAGAAGCAGCTCTGACTCTGTCCTAGCGTGAAAGCAGCCCTATGTGCCAGGAGCCTGGGCTCGTACTACTGTCCAAGATGGCCCTTTAGGCCTTGTATACACGAGCACCGTATTCCGCATTAAAAAACATTACCGCGCGTTAACAAGCAAACTGTACACACGTGAAATGTTGTTGCTGCGCACTAAGCGCCTTGTTGCTGCGCATTCCAACAACCACTCCCACGAGAGTGGTAACAGCTGTTGCGGATCTGTTGCGCGTTTGTGCTCGTGTGAACCTTTACCGCGCATTGATTGGCCTCCGGAAATGTCCCAGAGTGCCAATCCATGCCACTCTGGGACACCGGAGCTGTCAAATATGTCAATTTCACTGCTCAAGCAGAGCAGTGAAATTGAGTATTTTGGGGAGCTGTCTGGTGGGGATCGGGTTATGGCAGAAGCTCGGCGGGAGCTCCTGCCGCCACCCGATCCCCCGCTCTCAGCTGAAGCCTCCGCGCTTAAAGCGCGGCGGCTACAGCTGAGAGCCGGAGCCACGGGGAGCTGGCTCCAATCGGAGCCGGTCCCCCAGCACCGGCCAGGGGTTCGGGTGGCGGCAGGAGTGGCCGGCCGCCACCCGATCCCCCGCTCTCAGCTGAAGCCTCCGCGCTTAAAGCGCGGCGGCTACAGCTGAGAGCCGGAGCCCGGGGGGCCAGCTCGAATCGGAGCCGGTCCCCCAGCACCGTTCCGGGACTCAGCTGCTGCCGCGGGGCTTTAAACCGCGGCAGGAGTCCCGGAACAGGGGAGCAGTGCTGGGTGACCGGCTCCGATTCGAGCCGGCCACCCAGGTCCGTTCCCGGGCTCAGGGAAAATGGAACGCTGGGATAGGTGCCCAGAATGCAGTGCACTAATGCGCATTCCAAAGAAAAATCCTGTTCCAGAACAAGGAGCGACATGTGTACGTGCTCCAGCGCGATAAACATCACCTGCTTCTTAAAGCGCAGTTCAGAAGCTGCGCTATACTGTGATCGTGTAGACATAGCCTGAGTTCTTTGGTGAGGGCATTAGCCATTTTTTCATTTTAGTGCCTGAGAACAAGAGGTGGAAATTCTTCATAGCTGTTCGCATCTTTCCCCACATAGAGGGCCTGGGCAACAGTGGGCAAGATTTTGTTCTTAATGTGGAGACCTTTCAACACAGGCTGCTTCTTTTCCTGTTGAAATTTCATTGACAATAGAACAGTAATTATTAGTGTTTAGTTATGTAAGTTATCCTCAACTCCTTCACTCCCACACATTAGACGCTCTCTCTCTCTGTGTGTGTGTTTGGAGATATTTATATCCCATGGGCTAGCCTGTGCCATTTGCCCATAGCCCAGTGTTGGGACAGCACAGACACACTCTTTCTGGGGAACACCAGGTGTTGTTGTGTCTCAGGAAGTCCAGTCTCTCCTGGGATGATCACTGTGCACAGTAGTTAGCCATTGACTTCAACAGGAGAAAAGTCTACATCAGTTCTACAACCAGCCTCATGGAAGGAGTCGTTTTACTGTAGGGTTTGATTGAAACATTAGGGGCATAAACCTCTCAGCTGTTTACCTTCATCTGTACAGTAAGTGGAAGTGAACTACTGTTACTCAGATGAATGGAGACAGGCTTAGCATCCTATGTGACATTAAGATAGCAGATTGGAAAGGTATATCTATTATTTTAGAGTTAGATCGAGATTTTCCTTCAAGGATAAGAGGAAAGGAGGAGGGAATGGACAGGAAGAGAGGACTCAGGGAAAAGGTTATTCTTCTAATTTATCAGTTTTTCACCTTTTCTAATTCACTTGAGCTTTCCTGTATTGTATCTGGTCATTTTAACTATATCATTGCACAACTTTCCGCACGTGATAACTATCTAGTACAGGGATTGGCAACCTCTGCTGACCCCCTGCCAGCCCCTCCTCTCTGAGTCAATGGCCCTCTCTGCCAAAAAAAAAGTGACTGCCACCTGAAAATTTGGCAGCCACCACGGCTGGAGTGGGGATGGGCGTTTTCCCAGGCATGCCCCAGAAAGAAGCTGCCTGGAACTGCTCCTCTCCTTGGTGTGCCTGGAGCAGGTGTCCCCAGGCATACCCTGAAAAGAAGCTACCCCCAGTGGCTCCTCTCTCCAGAATGCCCAGGAACTGGTCCCCAAGCACAACCCAGAAAGAAGCCACCTAGAGCCGTTTCTCTCCGCAGCACATCTGGGACAGGGATCCCTGGGCATGCCTCGGAAAGAAAATACTGCAGGTCTGAATGGGACCCTTCTGTGGCCTTGCCTGGGGCACTGCTGCCTGCTTTTTTTGGGCAGGAATGGCACTTTCAGTGGAGGGCACTGTGTGCCGCTTCAAATGAGGGTGCATGCCACTGCTGCCCCATGTGCTGGGGGTTTCTGACTCCTGATCGAGTATATCACAAAGGGCCTGTTTACACTGGAGGTGGGATTGTAATTAGATTTTAGGCCGACGAATTAGAGAAGGCATAGCAGAGTAAGCACACCACTCTCCTTAGTCCGGGCTCTTCCGTCCCCTCTGCTGATTCCTACTTCTTCCTGAAATGCACTGCACTGTGGGTAGCCATCCCACAGTGCAACTAGGCGGAGGGGCTTGTGGGGAGGCAGTTGTCTTCCCATGATGCAATTTGCTCACTCTCCTCCACCTCCTTCTCTCAAAAATAAAAAGAGTAAGAAGCTTTCTGTGCTGTCTTTCTCCGCCACAGGCACAGAGAAGCACAGTGCTGTGCGCGCGTGCGCGCGCGCACACACACACACACACACACACACACACACTTTTAAAAGTTGACCTCAGCCCTACTCTACTTGTGGGGGTGGTGTTATCAGGTCAAATTTCAGCTCCAGTTAATTTGAATGTATTGCTCTGACTGTGGAGACGCAGGCTGCATTATGTCGACTGTCTCTGTCAGCGTAGACCAGGGCAAAGACTATGACAGGAGTCTGCCTTTTCGGTGGATTTAACAATCAAGAGGGATGATTCTGGTAAACTGATTCTTCCTAGCAACACTGACTTCAATATTGCAGTATTTAGTAAAATCCTGTTAGCTGAATTTCCTTAGGAAATATACAAAATCTGGAAAACTAGGATTTCAAAAAAAGCAGAATTTCTATGCCAAGAGCTATTTCCTCATTTGGGATAATCAATAGTTTGCTAGTAATCTTATTCTTGTGCTGAGTTTTATTATTTTAACTGAAGAGAAAAGCCTGTGATTACAAAAGGAGATCGTTTTACATTAGTCCTCATTTAGGATTAGCACCTCCACTCCCCCCCTTCACCCCACATTTTTGTGTTTTTACCATGTAAGCTGGAGGACAAATTGCATCAATGCCACCCCCACATCAAAAAACGTGCTAAGGGTGGTCACCTTCATTACACTGATGCATTGACACTAATTTGAGCACCTGATTACAGTATGCACAACTAGCTGTGAGCAAACACAGGCTCTTAGGCCTTGCTTTCACTGCAGAAAAAGGTGTGTTCTTAACGGATCGGAAGTAAATCCTGATAAAGGCAAGGAGGGCTGTAGTATTCACATGCATAGAGGGTCAAAGTAAAGGCTCTGCTCTCTAACTGTAGAGCAAGTTAAAGATGACAGGGAAGCTGAAGGTTAACCGTCACCTGCTAACTTGTGTGAAAACTACAGCCTGGCTTGGTCTTCACTAAGATTTTACATCCTGTTAGTTAGCCTGAGTTAAGAACACACTTTTTTTTCTGGTGAAGATGCAGACTTAGATGGAGGATGTAGTACTGAAATTAGTGTATATTTTTTTTTTCAAATTGCCTATTCAGAATTATTTATGGATGCTTTATTTACTAAAATCAGATAAATAGAACTGGTGACTGCAGATGATTTTCGTTTAGTGAAACTGTAGCTGCTTGGAAGACATCTTTTTTTTTTAAACGGTAATTTACATGAAAGGATAGTCGAATGGTGGAAAACTGATAAAAATAGGTGATAACTTTTTGTGTTATGCTGATGGATGGGTAAAATTTGAAATGTGAGATTCCCTCCCTCTCCAACCACCATATTTAGCCTATAATGAATGAGCGTGCAATTGTCAAGAGTCCAGCTTCATCAGGACACGGAAATTAAATGTCAGTCAGTTAATGAGTTCCTCATTACAAACATCTTTTATATTAGATATTTGAAAGAGCTGTCCACCCCACTATTCAACAGAGAACATCTATTTATTATTCCGCTAATGTTTCCCTGGCCATTCTGAATCTTTGCGTGCTGTATAGCATTTGTTTGAGTTAGTTTACAGCTTCCTGCAGATGAGATTGGGGGTGAAATCCTGGTACCTTACTGAAGTCAGTGGGAGTTTTGCTATTGACATTAATAAAGACAAGCTGAATACTTTCTCGGTGTGCGGTGTATGTAAAGCACTGTGCGTTTTTTAAAATAATAATGAATAACAATGCTCCTCTACTGCACATCTATAGTAGGCAGCTGGCAGATTGTAAACTATTCTATGTAACAATTAAGTGAAAAATAAAAGGAAAAATGTAATATCTGTAAAAGTGTATTCATCTGCATATACATATTTATTAGATATCAAGTATACTGAAGTTTGTATCTATGTTTATGATCAGTATCAAATTCTGAAGTCACTTATGATATTAAAATGATATCAGTGGTTTAAATGATGAAAGTGAGATGAAGTTGGATTCCTATATTTCTCAAAAACAAACGATGAGAGGTTCTTGTTTTATTTTGATACATTGTTCAGACATTTGATCTATTATTAATGGGTATCTTACATTTGCAGTCTAAGAAAATAAAATCTATTTTCCATCTCCAGTTTTTTTTTTTTTCCAGGTAGTGAGCATTAATGCAATGTTAGAGTAGTTTTCCTGTGTTTGAAGACAAATTGGATTAAGGAGAAGGAATGGGATTTGTTTAATTAAGATGTAGAATGTAGGTGCTTCAAAACTATAAAAACAACAACTGCACATGCAACTCTCTACTGAAGTTGTTGGTGGTTAGGTTACTGTGTCCTGAAAGATGGTTAAATATGCAAACTCTGCCTAGGGTAAATGTTTATTTACCTAGATTGACAGTGATCAGGGTAAAAAGCACTCAAGATAAGTGGCTCTTTAGCCAACTTTAATTTGTTGATGGATGGATTGATGGGAGGATGGTCAAAGAAATAACAACATAGCTCCATATAATGGAGAATTCTGTCTACTGAAGTTTACAGTACCATTTGGCCTAATTATTCCTGATCCATCAGTGAAGAAACTTTGCTCCCAGTGAGACATGTTGTCATTTCATCTCTTTAAACAAAGATATGATGAGGTAAAATCACGAATAATTGGAGCAAAGGATGATGAAATCTTTTGCAGAGACAGTTATATGAAAAGAATCATGCTAATTAATTAAAATGATTTAATTGATTAATTAAAATAGTTACACATTAATTATGCATACTATTAATCAGTTTGCTGTGGAAATATATGGCTAATTTCAGACCCTATGATTTAGGATTTTTTTTTTTACCTAGCTTCGGTAAAATATTAGGAAAAGGACACTGCTATTGTAAACGATCCCAAGAGCAAATGTGCTCATCTTAGGCGGTTTTAGTCCTTCCTTGTGGAAATCAATGAGAGAAGGAACATGCACCAAGTATGCTACTAAACCTGCAGAACTACTATATTTGTATTACCATAGTTATTGTAAAACAGATCAAAAATAATAAAACCTATCTCCTATAAAAGAAAATGACCCAGATCAGCTGGTCTACCTGATATGTGCTCATTGTCAGACCAAAGAAGAAAAGAGGCTGCTTTATGCTATATGTACTGCTTCTCAATCCAAGAGCTGGTTGGGCACCATCCTGACAACCACAGCAACTTAAAGCAGCCTTCAGGTTGCTGTGGTTGTCACGCAGCTGCCTAAACCACCTGACTTCCAGGTGTCTGGTCCTGAAAAAAATTGGGTCCTTTTAAAGTTGGGCATCTGAAAAATGGAGTCACCCAAAATCATACTGAAAACTAGGTGTATATTTTATACTATAATTTTATTTTTAAAACAAAAGTATTTCTACTACTGATAACTTATTTTTATTGCTATAGCTATAACAAGATGCAAATAAATCAATACATTATAATAAGGGGTTTGGATGCCACAGCAAGTAGGAAATGGACAAGAACCTTTCTTTTCTAGACTGCCAGTTGAAATCCAGCCCAGCATGAAAAATCCTTCCTCCACCTCCATACGACTCTCTTCTTGCCACCTCATGTGGTCACATATGAAGGCCTTCAGAGCAAGAAGACTGTATGGCTATGTCTACCCTTGCAAGTTATGTTGACTTAAGGAGGCTTAAGTTGACCTAACTTAGTCCCTGTCCACAGCAAGCTTTCATTAAGTTGACTTAAGAAATTCCTTAAGTCAACTTAATGAAAGGTTAGGTGTACATAATAAGAACCGCCGGTTAGGTCGACCTAACCCTTAAGTCGACTCCTTAGGCTGACCTAAGCACAGTGTGGACGCTTAAGTCCACTTTATCAGGTTGACCTAAGGGCAGTTAGGTCGACTTACTAAGTCCCTGTTCAGGGAAACCACGTTGTTAAGTCGACCTAATAAGGTTGACTTTAGGTTGACTTAAAGTCAACCGTATTAGGTCGACTTAACAAAGTCGACCTAATTTTTGTAGTGTAGACATAGCATATAATTTTCATGGATGGTGAGGTGCCTAGCACCATCTGAGGGCTGCAAAAGAATAAAAATTGTAATACATGTTAATAACAATTGCTGCGCATTGCTTGACTCAGTTAGTAGTGGAAATCACCACCACAAAATGGAATAGTTAATGGGCTCCTCCGCAGAAAGGCTGAGGATAATGGGAGTGAAACCTAACTTATTCTTTCATCAAAACTCCATGAAACCTATGGGCCCTCTTAAAGCTTTAGCTTCCACTGGAGAGCTGGCAGCATTTGCTGCGTATATATGTACACACGCTGAGTTGGAGTCAGCCAGGTCGCTGTTGCTGCTGCTGCCAGGCCCCATTTACCATGGGCTGACATGGTCATCTTGAGCCCAGGATACATACCCCCAATGAGTTCTTGAGCCCAGGATACATACCCCCAATGACTTCTTGAGCCCAGGATACATACCCACAATGACTTCTTGAGCCCAGGATACATACCCCCAATGACTTCTTGAGCCCAGGATACATACCCACAATGACTTCTTGAGCCCAGGATACATACCCACAATGACTTCTTTGAGCCCAGGATACATACCCACAATGAGTGGCTAGCCTGCAGCAATCAGCGGGGCACCGTTATGCTTACTGCCTGTCTGTTAACTCTCTGCTGCATCATGGCCCCTTCAGTCATAAGGTCTTGAACCTGATAATTTGCCTTAAATTCTCATTATGCGAAGTGCTGAGAACCCCTGTGAGGTGCTGAGGGCCTTCAAAGTCAGGGCCTAAATCCACTCCTTCTCTTACCACAAGGAAAGCTGAGACACACAAATGAGGAAAAACCCAGAGATTTCCAAAGAGATCCTTTAATGAGCAATACAGTTGCAATATAAACTTCCGAGTTAATTGGAGGCATGATCTCAAACCCATTAAAGTTGATGGTAAGACACCCATTGACTTCATTAGGCTTTGGGTCTGGCCCTAAATACACATGACAAGCATATACAGTGCTGCCTGCAATTTTATCTGGAAAAAAACTAGACTGGGTAATGATTTATAACTCTTTTCAGCACAACTGCATTGAAGCTAATGAAACAGAAAAACATTTTGGTTAAATTGTGATACAGAAAGATGCTGTAGCTGCTTTTATGCTTCATGTGTTACTAAAAATATATCTTCTCTTTTAAAGAACAATATAGAATGACAATAAAAGTGAAAACTCTACATTGACACAGGACACATTATGAGGCTGGGTTTGCTTCTTTAATTCACATGTAGGTGGGAAACTAGAAAACGTTTTAAGGCTGCCAAAAAGTTTTGGAGGAAATTGCCAAAGGCATCAAGGGGAGTGCTTTGAGCTAGTCATCTTTAACACTGGGCTAGATCAACATGCGTTAACTGACTGTTAATGCATGTCAGGTGGATACACATAGCCAGACTACAGAAGGCTAGTATGGGACAGATTCACACCCCAGCTTGCAGCAAACTAAATACTCATGTAGAGAAACCTTTAATCTGTCCGTGCCACAGTTCCTCCTTTGTAAAATGGCGATAAATCACTTCCCTCCCCCACAGGGGTGTTTTGAGGATAAATAAAGTTGAGCGATTTTAGTTAAAGGGAGACATTTTTATATTTTAAGAACACACAGTCACAATTCACTGTGCCATGTGATAGCTCAGTCAATGGTCTGCATCATTTTGGGGGGGTCTCATTGGCAGAGGTCAGGTAAGAGTCACAGCAACAGCACAATCTACCCCCAATGCTGAAGTGTCAAAGGATTCTGAATGTTGGCTAGGGTTCATGAACCTGCAAGCACAACACCTGTTTCTTTCAATGGGAGCCCTGCATTCAAAATTCCTGAAGAATTGAGCCCTACTTGATACATCTGAAATTGTTTTGCTCAGGTGGGACAGTGAGTCAATGAGGTTGCAGTTTATTGAGTTATCAAAAATCAATTGGTGATCACTCTGGGTGAACGTACTTCTGGAAATGTACTCTGAGTTGTGCTAGAATCTCTAAGGGGCTCGATGAGAAAATTCACTTTTCCAACTTGCAGGCAGGCAGAAGGGCTCCCCCACCATCCTGCACACCTTTTTCATGGGGTTTCTATGCTACTGGGCCAATGGAATTACAAATTCAATGATAGCCTCCTTATTCCATGAAGCCACACCCAAAAGAAACATACTGGCTGATATGGGATGGCTTTGAGTCTCTCTCCATGACACAATGGTGATGCAAAGATTGTCTTGTGAAATAACTCAGCCTGAAAGCCCTCTAAGAGGGACTGTCTCCTAATTTATCACACCAGGTGGGAAAGTCATTGCCTTTGCACAGAAAAATGACATCTTGCTAATATTTGAAGATTCACGAGTGGTGCTTTTCTTATTTGTCACTCTTTCTGGATTATGCCAGACCCTGCACAGCATAATGAGACAGCAAATGAACTGAGATGGCTTACCAATTCTTTTTTCAAATATTTACAAATCACAAATGAAGAAAATACTTCCCTGGTGCCATTGTCTGGTCTCCCGCAAGTCCAGAGAGTGATGGCAGCTGGACCTCAGGTTACCAGTCAAGTTTAGATGGGCACTGCTCCTTTGTCTGTAAATATTAACTGCTTGAGTTTGACTCTCTTGCATATATTTGTCATTTTTGAGTGATTTTATTACGTAAAAGCAATAATTAACAATACTTTGTCTGTAGAACACACCCCTTCAAAAAGTAATAAAGATATTAGTAAATCCATGTAAGAATCTTCTAAAGGTCCAGAGAGGAAGTCAAATAGGTCATCTCTCTTGGCAAAGCTCAAAGTGTAGTGTCAGTTAAAAATCTGCACTTGCTTTGAGGTGACTCAGTGAATGTACAGACCTTTTCTACCTATCTTATCAATGATCTGTCGTAGGAAAGAGATTCTGCAATTTAGAATTAAAGTTCAGTAATGACTAAGGCCTGGTCTACATTGACAGTGAAGTTCAACATAATGCTGCTTACCTTGACCTGCAGCCTGTGTCTCCGCTGTCAGAGCAATAAATTTGAAAAAAAAAAATGGAGCTGTAATTCGATCTGCTAACACCACCCCAGCAACTGGCGTAGCACTGAGGTTGAAATCTACAATTCCAATTTAGGTCCATGTAGTCAGAGAGCAGCTTTCCTGGTTTTTCCCGTCTCTTTACCATGGCAACATATCTCCTCCATTGCCTGTAGCACCAGGAAGTTTTCAATTAATTCCTCTCTCTGCATGAAACACTGTTTCTCTCTGTTGTGTCTGTGACAAAGAAACAGCAAGGAAAGCTTTTCCTCCTTTTTTTTCTTTAGAGAAGAGGGGAGGGAGAATGAGTGGAGGACAACCATCTCCCCACAAACCCTTGCGCCTACAACCCACAGTGCAATGCATTTCAGGAAGTAATGTGAGCAGAGGGGCTGTGGGACCCCGAGCAAGCAATTTAGTGTGATATTCTGTAATTTGACAGCATAAGATCGAATTACAACCTCACCCTCCTTCCCATGTAGACAAGCCCTTAGAATGACCTATTTTTACCTCCAGATAATGAAAGAGGTGCAAAGCCGGGAGTGAAACTGCCAGCTTAGTATTGCAATCAGATAGTGTCTCCATGTGTAATACACACTGCAACCAGACAAGCTAAACAAGCCTCTAGGTAGGAAAAATATTCTTTAATATACAGGGATATTAGTAACTCAGTGAATTAGGTGGTACAGGTGCTTAAAACAGGTAATATCTTTAGGTAAAGAATTATGGATCTTCATTTTTTTAAACTTATCTTCTTTTGAAGAGGAAGAGATCAAAAAGAAGGAAAAAGCCATTTACAAATATTAGAATAAAAAAGAAGGTTGTGATAAGGAAGGAAGGACGGACATGGACAAACATTTTCATGCATTGGTGCCTATAGCTGGGCACCTAAATTTATGTTCAGGCACCTGCTAAAAGTGACCTGACTTTTTTGAAACTGCTAAGCTAAAATCATTAGAAACTGCTGGTGTTCAGCATCTCTGACAAAAATCACATCATTTTTATTTAGGTGCCCAAGACCCTGCAATGGTGCAGGTCTCTCCCGTATAGAACTGATTGCAAGATAAGGAGCTAAATATGGATCCAAAGCTGAACAAGTCTTAGGATCAGGTCCTAGGTGTCTGACTTTAGGCACCTAAGTTTGAAACTCTGGGCCTTTAGTCATTACAAAGTATGACCTTTCCATACAATTACGGAGGATTTTATGTTGAAAAATCATCTGTCTTTTTCTAGGGAATAAAATCCCTTAGGCTTCAGTTCATTAAACTCATGTTGACTTTTTCCCACCAAACTGTAGCTCACTCTATTATTGAGAAACGTATTGTAGTTACTGTCTGTAGCTGTGGAATGAAAGGGTACAAAATGGACATCTCAAGTGACAGCATGAAAAAAGTGCACCTGAGTGAAAGCTAGTTAGCTTAGGCTAGGACAAGTAGGAAAGTCTGTATACTCTTAATTTATGTGGGATATTGTTATAGTTATTACCATGCAATTTAACAAGAATACACCAGAGCAATTTTCATATGTTAAAACATGCAGATGCACTCAGCTATGTATGAGCAAAGACTCAGAACTCAAATCATCCAAAATAATCTAGAAATTTATTATCATAAACAGCACAATTAACACCGGGATCACAGGGGATGAGTCCCTTCCAGCTCAGATAATCTTGAAAGAAAATGAAGCATTATTAAAACTTTAGTGTAGAAAGGTAACCCCCTCACATTCACATGCATAGTGGCAGAACTTGTTATATTATAGACATCTATCCTTTCACTTCCATTTAGCATTCTCTGTATACTTCAGAAAAGTCTTTAGAAACCAGCAACAGCAATTTATTACAAAGCATGAGACCTCTTCTCCTGCTAAAACAATCATTTCTAGGTGTTATTTTTCTGGCAGAGGGGAAAATCTTGATCAATTTCTCTGGTGAGAAGTGGACATAGGAGTTTGGTGATTTTGGTATATAAAAATGAAATCAAAATTGTAAATACATTTGCCCTGTTATACAGAAGCTGCAGCATTATTTATAGTCCAACTGTCAATGTAGGCCTCTCTTGCATTGAGCTTCTAAAATATTCCTACCAGCAGTGGCTGTCTAAGAAAAGGTGATCGTCATCTAAAAGATTCTTCCATTACTGTATTTCTCTCCATAAATTGCTTAAAATTAGCAACATTTCAGTTACATTTCAATACAAAATTGTTTTAATTATATGCCAAACTAGGACAACTGCCACACTCACAGGAAAGGAAATCCCACACGTGGATCAGCCAGATTCCCATGGCCATCAAACATGCATGGAAGGAGTCTCTTCTTGTTCAAACTATTTCTCCAGTTTCCACTTTTTTAGAAGGCAGATGTCTGTCTATTTATGCATAGCCAGATGCCTTTGTACTTGTAAAGAATGCAGTTGGGCACCAGAATGGATGCTGGATCACTTGTACTTTCTTATTATCACTAATTCAGAGGTTGTATGTCTTTGGTGCAGTAGATAAAATCCACCACTTTGTGAACATTTCCATCCACAGAATGGCACATAGGCTATGTCTAGACTGGGGAATTTAGGTCGACTTAAATAAGTTGACTTTAATAAGTCGACTTTAAGTCGACCTTATTAAGTCGACTTAGAGAGTCCACACAGGACTCCTAAGTAGACTTAAAGTGGGCCTTACTAACTTGACTTAGAGAGTCTATACTAGACCCTCTAAGTCGACTAGTTTGGTCCACGGAGCTGCTGAGCAGCCGGCAGCTGGAGTGCAGTCCCGGGGAGAAGGAAGCCCCGTGCTCCAGCTGCCGGCTGCTCGGCAGCTGGAGTGTGGATCCCGGCGAGACGGGACTGTGGGGCTTCCTTCTTGCTGGGACCTGAGCGGTCCTGGGGAGAAGGAAGCTCCGCGGTCCCGGCGAGAAGGAAGCTCCCTTCCCCTGTGCCCTAAGTCAACTAAGTTGACTTAGGGCATCCACACAGCTTAAGTCAACTTTAGCTTCAAAGTTGACTTTATAGGAGGTTTTATAAAGTCGACTTTGAATTTCCTTAAGTCGACTTAAGCAGCAGCTTAAGTCAACTTAAGGAAATGCCAGTGTAGTTGCAGAGTAAATTAAGTCAACTTAAGCATGCTTAAGTCGACTTAATTTACTAGTGTAGATGCACCCATAGTGAGTTTTTATCAGTGAAAGTGCCATTTATGTTGACCCCCTAAAGCATGCTTCTCCACTAGCACGTCAGTCATGTCGACCTAAATTGTGCTGAAATTTGATGTAATAAAACCTCGCCTGCAAGTGGCGTAGGGCTGAAGTCATAGTCTATAGGTCGAATTACCATCAGTCTAGACTAGGCATCTCAAACGTGCCATCCGTGGGCTGCCTACCTCCTGCGGCCCACAACAAGAACCAGAATTCAGGGGTTCCCAACTCCTGGCTGGCTTTTCAAGTGGCTCGCACCCCTGCTAGGTGGGATGCAGGAGCTGGGCTGCGGCTGTCTGCCTCCCACCTGGGGTCCTGCTGCTGACTGAGCTGAGCTCAGCGCCATTGGCAGTACTTCCAGGCCATGCCATGCCCCCTGCCCCCCACCCTTAAGGAGCCAGCTGCCATGTGCGAGCCGTGCCGCTCACCAGGCAAAGCTCTGCCCTGCAGCAGCGGTAGACCGAAGCGTGGCAGGGCAACTGGAGCAGGCAGACTCAGCGCCCGGGGATGGGTCAGGGCTCAGGCGTGCTGGCAGGAGGAGGGCCTGGGGGTGTGGGGAAGGCTCCCATGGGGGCTCCATGCTGTGGGAGGCTCCATGGGGTCTCTGTGGGGGGCTATGCCTGGCCTGCCTCCTGTCTGGTCCCAGCATGCAGCTGGGAGCCAGGCTATGGCTGCTCGCCTCCCCTCTGGGCTTGGGGATGCATGCAGCCTTCTTTCTTTCTTTCTTTCTTTCTTTCTTTCTTTCTTTCTTTCTTTCT
>ML685785.1:27687858-27698686 GCA_007922175.1 Pelusios castaneus
TCTTTCTTTCTTTCTTTCTTTCTTTCTTTCTTTCTTTCTTTCTTTCTAATAAAAACTTTAAAAAATTTAATTTTAATGAAAAACCTTTCTAAAAATTAAATTTCAGTTAAAAATTCATTCAAATTCAATTAATTAAACCCAATTAATTGATTTTATTTACAATTCCTTTTAATTCAATTAATTATTTTTTAATTTAATTTTAATTAAATAAACTGGTGGCCCTTCGGGGTTTTTAAAACTGTTGTATGAAAAGGTTTCAGTGACATGGCCCACGGGCCAATATCCTAGTCCTCATGTGGCCCTCGTGGTGATTTGAGTTTGAGACCCCTGGTCTAGGCAGAGCGTGATGTAAGTCGATGTCACTGGCCTCTGGCTTTCATATTAGTCCCTGGTTTGACTGCTATGGACATTTGTGCTCTGCTGTACTGTGGCCACATAAGCATATTCTGTTCGGTCAGCATGGAGAGAGCATGGTAGCTGAACAGCTCATGATGACCACATGCCATAGCATGGAACTGACCTGAGATCTTGGATCTCATTGGCCTGTGAGATGAGGAGTCTGTTCTTGCTCAGCTCTGAGGCAGCAAAAGAAATCATGATATCTACAAGAAGACAGCGCTTGGTATGGTTGAGAAGGGTCATAACAGGGACGCACAGCAGTGCCACGTTAAAATCAAAGAGCTGAGGCAGGCATATCAGTAGACTAGGGGGGTGAACAGTCATTCTGGCTCCTTGTTAAAGACATGCCACTTTTGCAGATTGCAGATGATGCAATTTTACAGTAATGGACCAATGCTGTTTCCTTCCCTTGCCCTGGACGGTGTCCCTCAGACACACGACATCAGGGCACTGTTTGCATGGACTTTAAGGAACCAAATACTGATTACCCTATTTATGTTTTCTCCAGCCTTAATTTGCCCATAGCCTCCTCTAATCAGTTTTGGCCACTTTCTCCCACAGCACACTTGGGAATGTAAAGGGAGAACTCAATGGTTCCTCTCCTTTTATTGTTTATTGTGGAGCTGTGTGGTGGGTGAGTGGGCTCTATGCCTATCCAGCAATGGCACACGCATGGTAGAGAAAAAAGGTGTGAAAATGAGTTCCCGTTTCTTTGTGACAAGAAGGAAGGGAGCATGTTGGATCATGGGAGAATGACAACCTTCCCACAAGCTGTACTGTGGGATAGCTACTCATGGTGCACTGCTTTGAATATCAACCCAACAGTGACTGGAGTGGGGGGGAACACAAGAGCCTGACGCTAGGACCATGTTGTGATCACGCTCCTGTGACTTACAGAATTTGGCAGGTGAAAGTCAATTTAAAATAGATCGACTTCCCTCTGCAATGTGGACATGGCCTCAGTAGTTTAGGAGGACCTGAATTAAAGTCAAGGAAGAAATCTTCAATAAGAAAACATTTAAGCACTTATAAGTAATTTACATTTGTTCGGGGCTCACAAAGTTATTTGCTTTTTGATTTGTTTTGTTGTCTTCTGAATACAAGACCAATCTTCAAATTATATGTATCTGCAGATTTCACGTTTGTTTTTCATTCTGAGCCCAGCAGGCAAATGTGAGTGAGTTCGCAACCTTTTCCAAGTGAGCATGGATTCCCTTGTGGCACAGATTCTGGATCTTGGTGAATGACTCATTGCCCCACAAAATCCTTGCAAATTGAGAATCATACGAATTTAATTAGATCTATATTTTATATGGCCCACATAAAAGATAGCCCCTTACTTTGTTCAATGTCTCCTTTGCTATTGTTTTTCTAATGCTCTGCCAGTCCATGCTGAGGAAAATCTCTCTTCTTTTTCCTTCCCCATTTGCTGAATCATGCCTAGAATCCATATTAGAAGTCAAGTGTAAAAAAGAGGAAGTTTTTGCTACAGGCAGCTGCTGTTGTCAATGTCCTTTCTTTCTTAGAAATAAAAGTCACAAAAAGCCTTCAAAACCTTTCTAGGCCTTTGCTCTCTACCCATCAACTCTGCCTTCCCTCGAGTCAGTGAAAGGGCAGATCCTTTCCTAGCAACAGTATTAACCCACCTACAAAGTTTTTAAAAATATGCTCTTTCCTCTAGAACTGCATAAGCATTTTGCTATCACTAAATGTTTCTGGCTTTGATTCTTCAACGCTTTCTAGTCTTGGTGTGATATGTACTTTCTTTAATACTAGGGATTGTATGTTCATGATTACATCCAAAGAGCAGAGAAACAGAAAAACAAGACACTCCCTGGGCTTTCACACCCATACAAACTGAGTCTTAGAAAAGGGAGTGGTTGAACAAGGTCTTGTGAGCCCAGCAAAGACAAATATCATTAATATGCAGTAGTATGGCAGTTAGGGATTTTAAAGCAAAATTGTATTGAACATTGGGGAATATTTTGGTACAATCATAGGTCAGTTATTAAATTGTGAGTGGATGTTCCACTTACTCACTCATATCTCATTTAAAAGAATCAGTTTTCGTAGCCATTACTTAGCATTTCTGAAATAGATGGCAAGGCAGGTATACTCAGATAAGAACCATGTATTAAACATTTATACTTCGGTAGCATTTTATAAATTTCTGTAGCCATCTGGCTGGACTTAACTGCATTCATTTTTCATACAGTATCACCATCATTATCTCCTTGCATCAGTGTGAGGTGTCAAAATATTTGTTGGCAAGCCAGCTGAACCATTTCTTGTGTAGGTATATGAAGCATAGGCTGACCCACCAAAAGCAATTCCGGGTTCCAAGGCAGAACATTCAATGGCTCCCACTAGAAAGGGATGGCTGAGGTCTGAGTGGGCTTCCAAAGGAAGTTTTTACTTATTTATTATGTGCCATGCAGGTTCCTGGGCAGCTGAGGAGGCAGTATTTGCTATGCAGCTTCCTGGGTCCTTTGCACTCCCCAGGGACATTACTGATGAACCCAGAAAGTTGAGTAGTAGATACTGCCTCCTTAGCCTGCCCGTGAACCTGCATGGTGCATAATAAATAAGGGTGGTGGAGAGGAAGGATGGAGCACATGAGCAGCAGGGGCCTTGGGGAAAGGAGGGTGTGTGGAGGACAGGAGGATGTGTATCTGTCCCCCCATCTGCCTGGGCCTTTGTACAATGCCAGGCCTCTGTGCAATTGCCCCTCCTGCCCCATCCGCAGGCCTGAGTATAGGATTCCAGTGTTTAACAACAGTGTTTCTTGATTTTTGTTAATAACGCACTGAACACATTTTTAGGTAGCTTGTTTACACACATCTTTTACTGCTCAGATCTCCAGCAAACCAGAGCCAGCCCTATCTACATGTACAATAATAGAAGAAGGATCTTTGATGCAAATTGCCTCATTGGTTATGCCACATGAGGCTCTTCCATCCTGTGAAGCGGTGTTACAAGTGCCAAGTTGATTTTCTGCAATGAAAATGAGAACCTCATGACTTATTGAATTATACATTTTTAAAACCGTTAGTGATGGTCTAATGAAATAATAACTTACTTCTAGAGATGGACCCAAACAAGAACTTTGGATGAATTCAACCCAGAGTTTGGGCTGTTGGAACTTTAGAAATAGATAAGACTTTTGTGGATTGTTATTATGCAACCCCACTTGTACCCTATACTTGGAAAAAGTGCACTGCAGCTCTGGTTTATGACAGTCAACACATTCTGACCCTTTTGTGTACGTGCAATAATGTCTTATTCAGGCATTCAAGAAACGGGCAAGTCCAAAAAGGAACAAGCGTCAGGTAAAAATGCATAATTCAAGCTCAAACTTGAAACTCTGTATATTTAGTGATAACGCTGCTACTAATATTAAAGAGCTACTGACATGTCTGGGACATGTGAACACAACATTTCCCATGCTCACTGTCCCAGTTGCTCTGTTTGATGTTTGAAAATATTAAAAAAGGACTCTCGGTAGCCTCTTTCTTTACATTTTTCCTTCTAATCTTTAGTAAATTGTCAGAATTGAGAAGAAGCAGAGAGTCATTTGAGGGTCCTATCCACAACGGCAGTATCTGGTCAAAGCAGAATGGTGAAACTTACAGGTATGTTTTGTATAAGTGATACTGCAGCACTGGACTGAGGTGTCCAGTAGTAAAAGAAGAATGGAAACTCTGCCTGACTGTTGCAATATTGCTCACCTCACTCAGATTCCAAAGATCACGACCACTTTATTGAATAGCCAGGCCAGCGTTGCCACAGTTGCCTCATTCAGAAAACATCACAGCCTGTTTCTAGCCATATGTCCACAGCTGGAATTCTGGAAATAGTTTTCTTGTGGCCCCAATTATTCACCAAAAGGAAACAAGAGACAAAGCCTTGTAATTCCATTTTGACAAGTCTAGGGATCAATCTTGTTTCCAATGAAGCCAATCACAAAAGTCCTACTGACTTCACTGTCAGGAGGATATGCCCAGTTGTCCTACTTTTTAAATGATGAGCGTGGTACTTTCACTAGCCTTTGATGCTTTCCCCACCTGGCAAATCTATACCTACAGTGTAACTACTTCATGGCTACAGTTAAATGTTTGTTCTGTTTTAAACGCTCAGTTTAGATGAACAACTTCCTAGGTTTTTCAAACCATAAGGAGAGGAAATTTCCTATATTACACTTCAGCGAGTTACCTGAGGAAGTAGGCCCAAATAATTGGCAATGTATTCTTGGATCTTTTTCTACATTCTTGTGCCACTCGTTTTCTTTAATATTTATTCTGTTTGTGTGTGTGTTGCTTTTACCTGTGACTGTTTTCAAGTTATATAAGTTGGCTAATACCTACTAACTATGCATCTGACTTTGTTTTCTTAGCTAAAAATTAATTGGAAAAGAAAGAACCCTCCCTGAGAAAACTTTTCAGCTCAGATGTAAAGGTATTTATTGGGTGTGGGAACTGGCAGATGATAGGTTTGGAAAAATTACTGTTGATGACTCTGCTGCATCCCCTGTTTGCCATGAGAAGATTCTTAGCTACCAATCTACTGTTCTTAATCCAGTTGCTGTATATCTGATAGCAAAGACAAATCAAGCTGGCAGCTTTTTATTTAGAAACCCATACATCAGGGATAGGCAATCCTGGGCACGTGTGCTGACAGTGTCATGTGAGCCCATTTGGAGGGGCACTAGGCACCCTCTACAGCACCAGAGAAACTTCCACTCCTGCCCCCCAAAACCACTCTGGGTGGCTTCTTTTGGGGTAGCTGGGACATGGGGGGGGTTCCCGCTATGCCCAATGCCCCAGGCATGCTGTGGAAAGAACTGCCCGGAGCAGCTCCTCTTCACACCCTGCCACTGCCAGAAAGAGCCACTCCAGGCAGCTTTTTTTCTGTGGTGTGGCTAGGGATCCCCGTCCCCAGGACACTGCTAAGAGGAGCCACTCTGGGTGGCTTCTTTCTGTGAGTGACTCCTTTCAGTGGCATGCCTGGCACATATGCCCCCACTCCAGCTATGGCTGCCACTAAATTTTTGGGTGGCCACCACTTTTTCTCAGCTGAGGGGGCTGCCGGCACCAGCTGAGGGTCAGGGAGAATGGGCCGGCAAGGGGGTCAGCAAAGGTTGATGACCCCTGCCATAGGTCAGTTTGAACATGGCTGCTTTTAAGTTTTTCTCCTGTCTGGGAAATCCCTCTTCATATCTACAGACTATGAGAGAGAGTTATGAACTGTTTGGCTCATTGTCAGAAAACGAATAACCTCTGAGGCACCTCCACACCCAACTGGGAGTGAGGAACATATCAACTTCTGCTAGACATATGGTATGTGCTGACTACCATTTGTGCTCAACTGCTCCCCCCACCTAAGAGGCAGGCAAAGAGGAGTTTAAGAGAACAAAAGCAACACAGTGCCACCTTCTGACAGAGTTTACAGCTACTTTTAAAGGTAACTAAACAAGCACTGTAACTGTAGTGTTCCTCTTTGCCCACAGATGTAGGACATCTATGATTCTGCAAAGTGAATGACTAAAGGCAAGGAGCTTTATAGGCCACCGAGAGAAAAATATCTCTCTTTCTCTACACTAGACATATTGCCAGTTCCTGGGTCTTAATTCTGATTTTACTCAGGCAAAACACAGATTGACTTCTGTAAGTTTTCATTATGTATTGTATGAGAAAGAATGAGGACTTCAGCATGTCACACATAGGGGGTTTTCATATATATCTCCTTTTCCAAAGACCTGGATTTTGAACTTGCTTTATAAAATAGGAACTAACTTGAACCATATTAAGTGTGTGACGTGAACCTGAAAAGTTTGAAAAGCTTGTTTAAGTTTACTTTAAAAGTTTTTACCTCTGAAAGCAGAAATACCTTCCATAAGAAATTTCTTACTGCTAAAACCAGGTACTACTAGAAATCTGATGAGAACATCTGCTTGGGCAAGCTTTCCAGGCTCTATACATATGAATAAATTTGGATAATCTATCAAGGACAACCTAGCATAAATTATGATTTTTATAATTGTAGGGCCAGATCCTCAGTTTGTATAAATCAATGCAGCTACATCAGTCTACACCATGTGAGGATCCAGCACATAGTGTTGATCAATGTTAAATCAATTAGTCATATCTGGTAAGAACAATGGACTATGTTACTATGTGGCTAAAGCCTGCCTGATGCCAAGACAAAAAGATTATTTCTGTATGGAGTATATGAAGCTCCTGCTAAGAAATTCTGCCTTGAAGTAGGTCTTTCTGATGTCCTGGCCCACTATTTTTATTACACTGAAAATATCTTGGCTTTTCTGGTAAATGGCTTCTACTTCTGTCTAATTTAAGAGCACAGTGACCAGTTTAAGGTCTGGTAAAGATATTGAGAAAGCATCCCATTGCAAACTGGGAATCTCACCTTTCCAATGGTGACCAACAATTTCTCCTAGTCCTGTTTATTTACAATATTATTTACAAGATCCCTTAAATCTAACCATTCTGATTACCATCTTACTTCTCATTCTTATTCAATTCCAAACGTATTTCAGAGGCTGTTAGCTAGAATTTCATTAGAATTGATGCTATACACCTTCTCAAAGTTTGTAAGCCGTGATATGGCATAAGGCATTCATTTTTAATTCCAGGAAGTACAAAGGTTCCAAATTCATGGAGCAGCTGAAATATGACAAGAAAACAAGAGCATAACCTGAATGTGATCTAATTCATTACATTTCTTTTTTTCTATTACTTTTTGTTATTGAATCTTTATATAAAACTCAAAAGCAATTTAAAAAAACTTAAAGAAATGTTAATGGCTGTGGTTTGCCCATGATTCCTTTTCTCTGGAAAGTGAGAGGCCGTTTGATACCTATGATACTCCTGACATCATAAGCATTTCCTATTCCCATATTGGAGAAGAGCTACAATGACGCAGTGAACCATAAGCAGTGAGAATATCAGGGTTGAAAAAGATTATTTTCTCAATTCATCTTCATCACGTCATCGTAGTATCTTCCAAATGCAGAAGTTACTTGTGACATCAAGAGCAATATGGAACTCAAGAAGCTCGTCAGTGCTTTCTTGATGAGGGAACCAGTTGAAATACAAGTGTTATTATTTTAATGTTATGATATAATATTCATGTCTTGGCTGGTTCATTAATTAGATGACCTGCCATGGTAGAGCAGTACACATGCTCTCCAGACCAATGCGTTTTCCTAAGCACTATCCCTAGATAAATGATCAGAAATGCAAATTGTTATCACTGTCTGAGCACCACACACAGAAGTCAGCTCTAGTCATCTGCAACCAAAATCTGCATCCTCTTTCCCCAGCACTACCATAAATTTGCACTGAGCAAGGGTAGGTGGAATGGAGCAAACACTGGTGAGCCTGCATAGGGGAATATCCATAGGTGGTGGCAGCAACATGCTCTTTCCAGGAGCTCCCTGCAGAACTATACTGAAGCCTGTGTATTCACTGCCTGTGTACCGATCAGATGAAGGGGAGGGGAGATGATGGGATGAGTGGGGGTGCTGAGCCAAAGAACTGCCACTGTACCTGGCAAATATCTAGGCAGATACCAGCAGCAGATGTTAATGTTACTTAGGAAAATGGGCCATGGTCAGAGAAATCAGTGTCTGCAAGACTCCTAAGGGACTCATTCTGCCAGGGAAAGGATAGGCAGACCCCCAGAAAGGTAGGAGGTAGCAGCAGCAGCTTCCTTTTACTGGGAAACTCACAGTTTCTCCTTTGGGATCTGTGGGATTAGGAAATTGCACACCTGCTTCTTCTGTAGCATCCCAAATCTCTCCTCCAGCTGGGATCATTCGCTGGGTAAGGCATACTGTGTACTATGTAGTTTCCTGAGCCTTATGGCTGTTACCATGGAAAGGAACAATACATAATCATTTAATTTCTCATTTTCCAAAAAGGAAGCTCATATACAAAGGATGATATAATTAAAAACAAAACAAAAACAAAACAACAACAACAATAGCAAAGTGCCTGGCTAGAAACATTGTTTGGATAAAGTAGATCATCAGGAAACATACAGAGTAGAATATCCTTACTATAGGTTTCCATATTGTGCAGTACAGCCTCTCTGTTAACGCAGTGCTACATTCTAGCCATCCTCTTGTGATACCTGAGCAGTTTGATTGGGGTGTACTTTGAATATTATATTTCTCTTTGGACATTAGAGACCTAATATTAAAAGAAAAGAGGATATCATAACTGTACTTAATCACTTGAATGGCCTGCACCTCAAGTCTGCAAGGTGCACGTGCCTGGATGTAATTGTAGCATGTAAGCATAGAATATTCTCCAGCATTATTGTTTTACATCTACTTTTAGTATGGCATTTGCCACAGAGGTTTCTCCACATGCCTAAGTGAGGAATCCAAGAGAAATCGTTTTTTCCTGCTAAAACTAAAGATTTTAAAACATACAGAACAGGAATACTTGTAGTAAACCAAAAGACAGCTATCAATATCAAATATATATTTTAGTAAAACTTTAGGAGAAAAAATGGCATCTTTGGCTGAAAGTGAAAGAGATCAACGATCAGACTGTGACAGCCTTACTCTCGTTCAGTGATAGTCCACAAGCTAGCTTATGGTAGCCAATGCAATGACTCCTGGAACAAGGTGAAGAGTAAGAATATGACCCTTAGATAGACTTTACTGTAATGATACCATATTGTGGAAAAGGAATATGTCCCCAGGTGTTTCTTCTCTATTCTATTCTCTATGGAGAGAATGAATCCAGATAGCATGGTGACAGGCACCATATTAAGATGAAAGATGCCCAGACTGGTGCTGATGGGAGCCTCAAATGATAGATCATGATCTCTGTACTCTCTCCACCCATCCTCTCTATTTAGGACTGCATTAGTGGCTGTAAAAGATACTTGAAGAAGGTGAGAATGATGTATTTTTTAATTTTCTGGAAATACAGGGTGTGACACACATTCTTCAGGTATAAGATACATTTTTGCTTCCTATAGTCAAAGCCAAAAATAAAAACAAAACAACCCCCCCCCAACCCAAACACCCCCCCAAACAAACAAACAACCCTCCCCAAACCCTGGGATCATGTTTAAAATTCCAAGACTTGTGCACAACAAAATACAGTCCAAAATACAGTCATATGGCCAAGTTCTCACCTGCTGTAAATAAAAGTTGTTCCACAGAAATCAATGAAGCCATGTAAGTTTACTGCAGTTGTGGCTCTGGCTCAGGTTTTTCTAGGATCTGATTTTAAAAAAAGGAGAGAGAGAGTGAGAAGGCTTGTCTTCACTGATGGCTGCAAATTCACCACCGCCTGATCAATCTCCCTAATGGACTGATTGGGTCTGTGAAGACCCACTCAGCCGATCATGAAGCCGATGCTGAAAGACTACCCCTGCAGAAGTAGTAGCCATGAGTTGAAGGGAAGGGATTTTCCTCTGGCTCAGGCTACTGAAGACACAGTAAGTAGAAGTTAGGCAATCAGAAGGAGATATGCTAAGTATTTTAAGTACTTTGCATATCTCCCTTCAATTGCTGCTGAAATCACATGGCTATATAGCTCAGCCCAGAGAAACTGATCCACTAGAGGTCCAAACACATTTTGTGTGAACATGTACACTTTTTCCCGTGCACATGCATGGAAAGTGCTTGCACAATATCAATAGGTGAGTAAAGAAGTATATCTAAATAAGGGGTGTCAAGCATACAGCCCATGAACCTCTTCCATCCGGCCCATGACTGCGCTCTGCAAAACCAAACTGTCTCTCTAGCAGAGAGGGGGAGAGGGGAGGGTGGGGTCTTGCAGTATCATGGAGCAAAGTCTTGCATACCCAGCACTCTGCGATACTATGAGAGTGTCAGGTCTCACAACATCGCGAAGCACTGGGTATGTGAGACTGCGCTGCGTGATACCATACTCTCTTCCTAACAGAGAGAGAGAGAAAGAGGGAGAGAGTGGTCTTTGCAGTATCGTGGTTTGTCAGCAACAGCCAGTCACTGCCCAGGTAGCATGGAGATGAAAGAATTAATGCTTGGATCAGACTACTAGGGAAAAATGTATGTATATTTTCAAGTCTTTGTTATTGTTTATATATATTCAAAGCATCTGACAAAGTTGAATTTTCTCCCACAAAAGCTAATGCAATAAATAAATCTGTTAGCTTTTAAAAGTGCCACAAGAGTCCTTGTTTATTTTGCTGAACTAGACTAACATGGCTACCCCTTTGGAACATGTCAACATTATCGGAAAGGCCCTCTGTTTGGCAACGCTAGCTCAACTCTTCTTTATTCTTTGAGGCTATGTCCACACTAGGCTTCCATTAAATCGACTTAAGAAATTCCTTAAGTCGACTTAATGAAAGCTTAGGTTGACTTTATAACTACCACTCCTTAGATCGACTTAACCCTTAAGTT
>ML685785.1:27698696-27765869 GCA_007922175.1 Pelusios castaneus
GTTGACTTTATAACTACCACTCCTTAGATCGACTTAACCCTTAAGTTGACTTAAGGATGGTGTGAACATGGAATAACCCTTAAGTCAACTTAATGAAAGCTTAAATTGACTTTATAACTACCACTCCTTAGGTCGACTTAACCCTTAAGTTGACTTAAGGATGGTGTGAACACGGAGTAACCCTTAAGTCGACTTAATGAAAGCTTAAGTTGACTTTATAACTACCACTCCTTAGGTCGACTTAACCCTTAAGTCGACTTAAGGATGGTGTGGACATGGAGTAACCCTTAAGTCGACTTTATTAAGTTGACTTAAGGGTGGTTAGGTCGACTTAACAAAGTGGACCAAGTTGACTTAAAGTTAAGTAGACTTAGTCCACTTTGTTAAGTCAACTTTAATAAGGGTGACTTTATTAAGTCATCTTAATGAAGTCGACCTAACTTTTTCTAGTGTAGACATAGCCTGAAAGAATAATTTCTGGAATCATACCACAATCAGTAATACCAAGATCACTGCACCTGATACCAAAAAGAGAACAAAAATAGTGAGATCTTAAGAGCATGTATCTGAATATGCCCGGATGTGAAACTTCATAAACAATGAAATATATATCTTTAGTTAATTGTAATGCCAGTTATTCCACTTTAACCTTCTGAACACCACCTACACAATTAATAAGATCGTTTGATCCAGAAACTTTCAAGTTTTCATAGTCGTATCCTGATTTACAATATGGTGATGAAATACCATAATGATTTCAACATGAAATTATTATAGAATTTCAAAAAGTCTTTTATATGTTAAAAGAATTCTTTGGACTCAGGATAAAATTCTACTTCCATTGAAGTCAATAGGAGTTTTCCCACTGACTTTAATGGGGCCAGGTTTTCACTCAGAATCATTACTAAAACAGATTCAGAACTTGGGATCTCTTTTGCAATGGCACAAAACATACAGTATTTGCAGCCAGGAAAAGAAAAAGATAAGTCTGTGCCTGCCCTCTTCACTGAGTAACAAGCTGGCTGCTAGAATGGAGACCAAAGGAGAGGAAAGGTAAGCAAAGACGTTTGTCCTGCAGCCAGAGAGTGGGAGATAGTTGTATATTGACAGGAAGTCTTAATACAGTTACAAAATTAAATGAAGGGCAGTGAAAGAGGGACATTCTGTCACCTAGTCATTTCTCCTTTTGTGAAGCCACACATAACACAAAGTTAATTAAAGCTTCTACTCGGAGAAAAAGGAATGTTCCATTTGGTAAATTTAGAAACAGCTGGTTAGTTTTATCCATTACTTTTGTGCTAACATCAGTTGAGCTCATTCAACTCTCTCTTTTTATGAAGCTGTCCTTCCTATGCTACCTGATAGCTACTAATTGCTGCAACTACATTTCTGAATTGCAAATTTTCTGCACTGATAAAAACTTTGATTGCCTGTCAGCTACACATAAGGAAAAGATCACCAGTGCTAAATGAGGTGTTCCACGCTTGGATAATAATGCCTAATGAATTATTCAAAAAAGAATGCTTGAATGAAGCAAACAATTTGAAGGGTTACTAGCAGCCGTAACAGTTCAACAGCCAAAAGAACAAAAGTATCATCCTGAAAATTACACTAATGATTAAAAAATGCGTATTAATTCTACATTTGGAGAAAAAAGAAATGCCAGTCTGATTTTAAAGGTTAATCATTATTTTTCACTAATGCTTTAATCTCTGGGGGGAAAACCCTTTACCAATATTTTGGGACTTATAATATTATGACATAATATATTTGTATTATTTTCCATGCATCGAAAAAAGCCCTGTACATTTCAAATTTCATTTGAGAAGATAATCTAGAAACTATGGTCCTATTCTAATGTCTACTAAAGTCCTTGGGATTCTTTCTGTTGACATCAATGGATTTTGGATCAGGCCCTGTTAGCAGAATGTTGGTCAAGTGCTGTTAACTTGATGTATGCGTTTGATAGTAATGGACTGCAGGGCAAGACTCTGATATTAGCTACTCCTGTATGAATTCGGAGTACTGGAGTTATTCCAGACTGACAGTCGTGTAAACAAAATCAGAATTTGGCTCTTATAATGTATTTCTTGAAAACATTTTCTGAATAGGAGATGGGGGAAACCAGGGATATGTACAACTAAAATATAACAAAAGTAAAATAGCTCTTAGGAGACCAAATATATTAAAAAAACCCTACCTTAATTAGTCATTCTTTCAAGCCTGAATTTGAATACATCTTGGTGGAGCATGAGCGAAAAGACTTGTACTGCTGATAGTAATGGAAAATATTTTCTAAAAATGCTCCTGGCTAAAGAGAAAAAAAGATCCCTAATAAACTATGGGAATTTCATGAGTGTCCAATGCTGACACATTTGCAGCTTTCATAGAAAATATATTTCTATCCCTAAAAGTGCTAATTTGTTTTGACAGATGCTCTATAGTTGCCAGAAAACCGAGAACAAAATCCTAAGAAATATCTCATGTTAAATAATATAATTAAAAATATATAAAAGCATAATCACTGTGATATCATCATTGGTTTTAATGTTTAAAAATGGCTCCACATTGCTGTATTTAAAATCAAGAGGCATGAGTTACAGCATCCTGCGCAGAGGGGCCCTGAATTACGATACAACGTTAACAATTCTAAGAAGGGATTTTTACAAGAAGTGTTTATTAAAAGGAAACCCAGTCAACCACTTAACTACCTCTAGTGAGGTTTTTACAGCTGTGAGCCTTTAGTATTAGTCGCCAATTAGTAATTTTATTATAAAGATGTTCAATGTCAAGATAACACTTCTTGTTTCTGGCAGTGACACTGAGTGGTGGGTAGAAGAAATGACTTCAGGAAAGCAGAGCTGACCATCTGGTTAGGCCTGCTCACTCACTGATGATTAATCCTTTCCCTCGAGGACAATGTCTCCATGTGTTTCTCTTGCTGTCTTTTTGATGTCACAAAAAGAGGTTGATAAACACATTCAAGTCACAATTAAAAAGCATTTTAACTGACCAGTTGCCACTGATGATATTATTAGACAGTTTTAGTCATTGTTGTAACCATGTATTTAGTGGTGTTGACGTGAAGTGAAGATGAAGTTTCTTTTAGTGTGCCTCCTACCTATTTCTCTGTGACTTAAGTGACATTTAAGTTCACCTAAATGCTCGCAAACAATCAGTTTGCAAGAAGGCCATTGTGTACTGCTAACAGAATGCTCAGGGTTTTACAATGCAAGATAAAAATCCTGGAGGGAACATTTGATTAGCAGTAATGCAATTTTTTTTTGGAAGGGGAATTTTAGAGATTTTAAATTGATAGTCTTCATTCATTTTAGACTCAAATACATCACTGCCCAAATGGACAAATGTCTGATTTCCCATTTAACTAAACTGTGTTAAAGCCTAGTGGTTATGGGGTGTGGCTTATGAATACACTGGAGTTACGCACGTGCCAGAAGAAAATGTCAACATTAAATAATTGTTATAATAAGATGCAATAATATTGGACTGGATCCTGTACTTTGCCCTGGGAAAACTCCCACTGAGACCCATATGGAGTTTTGTTTGATTAACAAATGAAGAAGCAGGCCCAGGATACTATGCTTTATGTTCACGAAGTTGATCTGTGAAGTAATAACCTATGTGACAAACAAGAAGGGGCAAGTGGCTGAGTGGTTGGAAGCTGTAGCTGAAAAATCAGACGACTTATTGACATTCCTAAAGATGGATTTAGGAGCCAAAATGTAGGAGGCCAGGTTTTCACCTAAACTGTAAAGTGGCCTCTGACTTTATAGGCACAATTTTGCATTCCCAGTTAATTTGCAGGTGCAAAGAAGAGGATTATGCACACAGATACCTATCTTGATGATAGATTTAGCCACCTGATTTGTGGGTGAATTTAAGTTGCTGGAAAGCAACATCTATCACTCATGGGGGCAAGACAACAGAGTCCTGTGCCACAGGACTCTGTTGTCTTTCTACTATAGACTAACACGGCTACCCCTTTGGAATTTGACTACATGGGGGCAAGTAATTGCAGAGGCAAAGCTGTACCTCCAAAATTAGAAGTGGTTTTCCTCAAAATCAAGTTCCAAATAATTATTTTTGCTTTCACCACATACAGAATTACTATGAGTCTCCTTTGTCATTTCCAGTCAGACACCAGAATTGGAGGGTCCCCTTAAAGAGACCAAGGACCCGACAGTGTTAATACATAGCTAGATATTTTCACACCCCAAACAGTCTGCCCTTTCAATATCTAAGATAATGGATAGTGTGTAGGAGAGGGATTACCTGAGTGAGTTTGTTACTACATATTCCATATAGATGGCTATGGGGAAACCACTCACTAGGTGGGGAACCATCATGCCCTAGAACTGCAAGCAGAACTCCCAATGATATGATTAAGAACTGTGCACATGGATCAAGTGTGCAGTATAATCCAGAATGCTTTTTTTTTACCTCTGTATTAATTACAATATCATGTCCTCATGTAGGCACACAAATCACAGCAGTGTTAAAGAATCAGGACTGTCACAGGGCAGCTGGCTCTGGTAAATGAAGCAGGTTCAGCTCCTCTGTGCCAGAACAGGCACTCCCATTCCCACTTGGGCCAATGAAGAGGGTGAGGCAGCACTTGGGGGCTATAAAAGGTCAAGGTGAGATCCAGTAAGTAAGGGTCAGTCAAGGGCACTGGAGGAGGTCTCTTGGGAAGACTTCAGCTCTCAGCAGGCCCCCTCTGGAAGGAGGAATGGATTCAGGAAGCAAGTGCAAGGGCTAGCTACTGACTTTCTAGAACAAAACCAGTTTGAGGAGACTGACAAGGTTGGTGACTAGGAAGCCAATAGAGGGACTAGCCAGCTGCCCTTCTGAGCTAGAGAGAGCCAAGGCCATGAGACTGGGAAGTGCGGAAGGCTGAGAACTGCAGAGAGATTCTTGGTGGCTCTCAGAGCTGAAAAGCTGAAGCCAGAGGTCCAGAGAGGGCTATGCTGGGTAATGCTGGGGCTTTATTACATGCGTTGCCTGGATTATGGTACTGGGATTTGCTATGTGCATGAAGCCTTCTTCAAAGCACACAAGGGTCTCTGATGCTAAGAAAGGCTATCTGGACTATTTCTGGGGACTCAGAAGGAGAGAAACTTAGACAGGTGTGTCTCTAATGCTGTGGCCTGCTGCCAGTGGGCACTCAAGCAGCAAAAGGACAATGTGCTTTTGAAAGTTAGGTAATCCTCTACTAAAAATGTCAGCAAATGTAAAGACATTTAGAACAATCTGAGTCTCCTATTCTTATAAAAATCAAATTGTTATTTTAGTTTAACAGTGCCCAAGGTGTGCTACCTCCCAACACAGAAACAGGCATGATCATTGCTCCAAGAATAGCAGGTAGTATTTCCAAACGAAAAGCCCATAGGCACCAGTGCAAGGTTTTAAGAGTTCAATAAATGTTGAGGATACAACCAAAATCAACTGCTCTGAAATGCAGAGGAAAGGAGACTGGAGAGACAAGGGGGTGAGGTAATATCTTTTATTGAACCAGTTGAGTCTGTGTAAGCTAGAGAGCTTGTCTCTCCCAACAAGAGAAGTTGATCCAATAAAAGATTTTACCTCACCTATCTTGTCAGACACCAAGGCCCAGATCAACATTTCTCTCTCCCTTTCTCCCTCTCTCTATATGTATATGACTTGTGAAAGACTTCTAAGATCATAAAAAGATACTTTTGCAAATAAAATATGTAACACAAGCATCAAAAATTAAAGAGGGATAATCCCTTGTCTTCAATAGGTTGGAAGAGAATGGTGAAAGAAATCAAGTCATAAATTAAAGGAATAGTGACAGATATTCATAAATCACTTCATTTCAAAATGTTGACATTCAGATCATATTCAAAGAGACTAAGTGGCTTTGAGTAGTCAAGAGCAAGTCACTAACTTTGCCATCAGCATAATGCTGAAAGCTAAAACCAAAACTGTATTGATGAATAAAAACACAAGATGAGAACATGCACTGCAGAAACAATTCTCCATGGACTGCAAATAGACTAGGTCAGTGATTCCCAACCTTTTCCTTTATGCAGACCACTACATTGTTATCAAAAGCTTTTGCAGACCATGTTCTAACTGTCAAATGTGCAAAGAACATCGGTTCACACTGACATCATGCAAAAGCGCCACTATTTAAATTCAGAGAATGTTACATTACACAAGGATGTTTGTGAAGCAAATTACATTGTGAATAATAATGTAACATTGAATATGATACGTAAAAGGTACACGGGATTATATTATTATTACATTATATTTTTTTTCCCCACCACAGATCACCTGCAGTACCCTCGTGGACACCAGTGGTCCACAGACTACAGGTTGGGAACCACTGGACCAGGTGACTTTAGTGGGCTTTTTACATCAATAATTTTGAAAAGTCCTATCTAAAGGTGTTATGACTAATTAGGGCTGTAATAGAATACCATACATACCTCGCCACCATTATGTCCATTCAAATTTGCTGCTATGGTCATTTTCATGATCTATTATTATGGCAATGTCACCTTCACTGAGTCCTTTCACTGGTTCCTTCTTCACTGCATCACATTTACATTTTTTATTCTCACATTTAAAGACCTTGATAATTTAGCCCACCTTTACATATCCACTCATATATACTATTCTGTAGCTTCCAGTCCACTGGGCCAGCCTTGATCATCTGTATGACCACCTCTCCCACAAATACGTTTTACGCTTTCTTCCTGACCACCTCTTATGCAAGGAAACCCTTTCCTAAACTGTTCCATGAAGCCATCATTCTGTTCTCTCACAAATCCCCCGTCAACTTCTACTGTGATGCCTAAAGAAAATTGCCACTTATCAATAGGAAGGAGGCTATCCTAGCTTCTTCACAGACCCTCCACATACATGGTGGGGAAAATGAGTGTGTAAAACAGGGGGAGATGCTAAGTAGAGTGCAACATGTTCTCATAGTAGCCGGATACAAATTACATGAGGAAATTTCTCATTATTTAATTCTGCTCCTAGCAACATTAAGTCCTACTTTGTAGCTTCTGTCTTGTTTAGTTGCAGAAATAGAACATAATCACAGGCAGTCACACTTATACTGCCAGAGGTCCTAGATCAAGAGCATTACATGGCTGTGCTCTGCAGATATCCCGAGATCCAGTGATTTACCACAGACCCTGGGGTTCCAAGCAGCTTTAATAATAATACTTTGTGTAAGTGTCATTCTCCCCACTTTAGAAATGGGGAAACAGCTGCACAGAGAGAAAGTGACATGCCCTAAGTTGCACAGCAGCTCTGTAGCACAATTAGCAATCGAACCTATTTCTTCCAAGCCCCAGTTAAGTGCCCTATTCACGAAAGCATACTGCTTTTCATTCCTCTCCCCTCTCCATGGTTCCTCTAATCACTCTCCCTCAGCCATTGCAGTGTGATTTCCTTGAGATATTCCTGTGTTTTTGAAACTCTATTTTTTCCACCTTTTTCCCCACTATTTTTTCCACCAAAGGGAATAAGTCATCCTAAAAGACACAAAGATATTCCTGTCTCTCAGGAGCACACCTTTGGTTTTTACACTTATGAAACCATGAGGCATGAACAGCTGATTTCAGAAGAACTGAGCTGACCAGAGAGAGGTTTTGACTGTAAACAGGAAATAAAGGTAGAATACGGGCACAAATGCTAGGGGGCCTTTTAGCAAACAAAAGCACCAAACTTCGCAGAAGCAAGAGAGAGAGAAATCAGAGTATAAGAGCTATACATCAGACTCTTCCATGTTCAATTACTTCTCCACTTGCATGCATTGTAGAAACCAAATTTACTTTAGCCAAGGCTCTTGCGTCAAAGCTTTCTAGATCTCATTCAGTCCCACTTATTTTGGGCTCGTCACCTCTATATCGAGTAGAATGTGCATTATTTCACATTTCTCCATAATAAATTTAATTTGCCATGTGTCAGCCCAATTACTGAGCCAATCTAAGTCATGATGAATATTTCTTGCCGATCATTTTGTGCCCAGTATGCCTCATAATTTAGTATCATCAGCAAATAAAGTGAGTTTACAGTTAGTAGTTTTGTTTAGGTCATCTGTTAAAAAAAGTAGAAACAGTCCAAGTATTAACTCCTATGAACCACTTTCTTTTTATTGTGCAAAGATCTCAGAACACAGAGGTTTGTTTTCTTGAAACCATTCCCATGTCCTCTCTTCAGTCTCTGCTAGATGAATCTTCAGAAGCAGCCTGTCATATATATCCTTATCAGAGATTTTCTGAAAAACTAGACAAAATATGTCAGATGCATTGTAATAATCTACTTTATAACTCCGAAGCTCATTAAGGAATCAATTAGTATTATTCCCTTTTCTAAATCCATTCTGGCAGCCTCAGGTTAGGCCTTTGCTCTTTAATGTAAGCAGCACTCAACGTGAGCAGGAGCTGCTCCCAGGAGCTGAACTCCTTTGCAAAGGAGCCGAGTACCAGCACTTTGGAATTAGGGAAAAAAGATTGCCTGCGGTTCCATTCACACTTTAAATATTGAAGCACAATTGAGAGAATGGAACTCAATATTTAAGGAAAATGTTCGGAAAATCTGAAAACAAGAAATTGCAAACCCACAGCCACAATGTCAGAGGGGAGTTTGGCTTACAGGCAGATTCCCTTCCAACCCTGCACCCTAATTTCAACTTCTGATTACATAAGTGCTCTGCAGGACTCTTCTCTTTTACCATTTCTCCTCTCCTCTGCTTTTCAACTCAGATCTGCCTGGCAGCATTAGAAGAGCTAGCCCTCTTGAGGCCTGACTAAATGTTTCTACCAAGCCATCTTCTAGGGGAAGTTCCATCCATTTGTTAAGAAAATAAACTAACAATACTTTCATATGGCTCAGAGTTTTACAGTATCTGCTTCACAATGCAGCTCCCCTAGTGGCTGTAGTGATGGGAATACTAGTGTAGACAAGGTTCAGCTGTTTTTATTACTACCCGGTCTAACTTTGCCTACATTAGCCCACCTTGATGCCACTGGTGGGCCTGCACCAGTGATAGTACACATGGGTCTGGGAAGAAAAAAACCCAATATTCACTAGAGCTCTGCCAATAACCCAAGTTCCACCCACAAATTTACGTATGATCCCTTTCTGATGAAGAGCATGTCTCCTCTTGTAGCCATTCCTTCCTCTCCCCTGTTGCCACTCTCTATCTCATCTCCCTGCTGATCCTTCTGCCATGTCTGTGGTGAAAGGGGGAAGAGAGAAATGGAAGTGTGTGGGGGAGAATGTGACCATCCCTCCTATTGGAAAAGTGGAAGCAGCAATAACCATGAAAAGGATTAAGAAGTAGAGCCTCAAAGAGCCCTCCCCCCAGGCCAGGAAAATCAGTGGCGAAGGGGGAAATATATTAATACCTGCTATTTACTATCATTTTATCCAAATAGCTTTCTAATTTCCTGCTGGACTGTTGTCTTGCTTTTATTATTTTAGAAGATTTTCCTGACACATTGCATCCCATGCATTAATTAGTTTGTCATGGTTTCACTGGTTTTCTATTTCTAGATTCACTTCAGTGTGATCTATGTTTTCAGTTTTACTGAATTACATTTCTGTTTTCTTCCTTCATTCTTGTTTTATATATTTGTCAGTATTACAAATGAGCAAATTTTCTATTTGTAGATTTACGTGTACACATATTTTACATATTACAATCTATGTTGTCCACCATCTTATTGCTTTATGATAAGTGGTATCTTCTGTAATTGTATCTGAGATAAAAATGATCTGTTCCTTTCATAACCCTTCAAAGTTAGCTCATCTGAAACCAAAAATTATTGTCCTGGCAATTGTTAGTTTGGATTTATTAGTTTTGATCTCTAGGTTAATTTCATGCATAATCATATTATAGATACCAATATCTAGAGGCTCTATTAATTCTGATTTATTTGCACTTTCTTACCTATTAATTACAACCTAACTGGGACATACTTGCGTATACAGAAGTGAAGCAATACTTTCATGAACAAATTGTTACAGAACTCCCCCTAGACACACTACACACTTTAAGGAAATCTCAAGTTATTAAGGTAACTCCGTTACTATCGCATAGCATACATACTGTATTATATATAACATTTATTTTCTTTCCTAGAACAATGTTTAAATAGGCACTAGAAAAAATGTAGAGAATAATTTCATCTTTGCAGCATGATGGACTAGGTGAGTTAAGCCATTTTCATTGCCAATCTCTATGATTCATTGCTAGCCTATATTTATCAGGCATAATCCTCCAATTCCAGCCATTGTTGAGTTGTATTGAAGTCCATGGGGATCTGTACAGGTGAAGAGATGTGTCTGCAGAGATCCAATTGCAGAACTAGGGCCTCAAATGCTAGCAACTGAGTTAAGCCAAAATAAGGGAGAGCACAAATTCCTTTACAACGATTCCACGACTAGCTATGTTAATATTGTCCCCAAAGAACCGAAAAACTTATCAATGCCATTTTTGTTTTTGCTAAAATCCTTAGAGAGCTTACAGACCTCAGAGAGCTGGACATGCCAGAACAGAGATCAAGTTGAGGAGTCACAATGAATATGAAGCAGTCAATAACCAGCTTCAATGTGAACAGAGAAAAGATTCATCACAAAGATAGGGCAGATGTTAGGTGGCTGACAGAGACGCATGGAAAGATGCTCGCTATCACAAATAAAAGACAAGCAAACATACAAATGGGTAAGAAAGCAAGTCAAAAATCAATCATTTCCTGAGCATTAAAAAAAAGAGTGGATGGGAATGTGCTGACCGTTTTGCAAGGAAGGAGAGAGAACATCAGAGAGATCAATAGACCAAGGGTACATCAAAGGCAGCTAGAAAAACAGACAGAAAAATGAACTGGTACACTTCGCAGGAGGATAGAAAGTGATATCTACCAAAGGCCAGGCTGTTTGGTGATGCTCTCGGCAGTGATGTTGATTTTCAATGTGCACAAACACAGCATACATGCACTGTTCGTGGTGCAGGGACTGAGTTTGCATTAAGGAGGAAGAGAACAGAAAATGAATCTTAATTTTCCATGACTCTTCAGAAAATGTCTGAGAGATGTTCATTTAAAGGTGTCATTTTTACCATGGGTTTTAACTTATTTTGGCCAGCCAAGTTTCCTGCCTAACACAAGTTAGAGTTGCACAGTAGTAATATGTGCACCAGGAACATGGGTCCAGTTTGGCAAGCCGGTCGCAAACCCACTCTGCCCGGTGTGTGAGAGCCAGTCAGTGCAACCCACAAGCTGGGTGAGGTCTCCCAGAAGCAGGAGGGGCTGGGCTTTAAGAAATGTACTGGTTCAGTGCATCTTTTTGAAAGCCTCCGTCCTGGAATCTCCTGTGGCCATAAAATAAACCTTCTCTTCTTAGCAAAGTTCTAAGGGATGAAGGCTAGTAGTAGAATGACTGCTGTTTGCTTGGGTGTGGTGAATGTTTCCCCCATAAAACTAATCCTACAGGCGCACGAGAGTATAAACGTGACTCCCCTGTGCTCATAGTGGTGAATCTTGCCCTTTATATTAAGTAAATCTTATTTTTAACCCCTTCATTAATTAAAAATGCATATTTCAATGTCAAGTATTAATAGTATAATCTCTTTTCCTGATGATTCATTAGGATGTGTGTTAATAGGTAGCTCTGGCTTATGGAAGTGATCATATAAAACAGTGCAGTGTTGAGAAATAACTCCACAGATGTAATGTTATCAGCAGAATTTTCTACTAGGATTGTTGAGCCAAGTGATAAAACCCCATAATTGCAAACTACAGTTTTACTTCCAGTTCCCAAGCAGTGTCAGAGATACAAAAGAGAGGCACTCTGGTGTACAGAGGGACTGTGAGCTAGTGCTCAGAAGGAAGGCCAGCTTTTCAAAACACTAGGTGCTGAACATTTTGAAAATCTGGCTCTTTAAGTTCTCATTTTCTGAAGTGCTTGTGTATAAATTGTTGATGTAAAAGTAACACCCGGAGACAATAAAAACACTGACCTCTCTGTAACAAACCCAGTTTAGGACCAGCTAACCGAAGGCATCCGACACGCAGCACTCGCCAGTACCATATGCATTAAAGGAAAGTGCTATGTAGATCAAATGGAGGCTCACCTGCCAGGCAGCATATGTTTTGCTGCTGTCAAACCCAAGGGCTTTGTACAGAACCGAGACAGATGCTTATCTAACCTTCTGCACCATTCTAAAAGATCACATCAGAGCCCACATATTTAGAATACTTTATTGTGAAATAAAACCTTTTTACAGACATTTGCTAGCAATCAAGACTATCTGATGGAGTTTTGCTTTCATATCAGCTCCTCAAAGCTATATTACATTTTCTTTAAGTGACACCTTGGAATTCCCTTCACACATACTAACTCTGAGATACATGAGGCTCAGTGAATTGTAAACTTTCACAACAGATTTACATACTATAGGTTTTAATACCCTCTCAATTCTTAAACATATTAAGGGAGACACTGTTTAGCTGCATTTGACAGAGATTATTCAAGACATGGCCTATTTTTCATACCAGTCATTTGTTGTACTTGATAATTATCTATATGTCTTTTTAAATTGATTTTTCTTTCTGAACCTACTCTAGTTATTCTTCCTAAAGAATAATTTAATAAGGTGTTTAATAATCTGTTTGCTTTTACTCCCGTCTAGGCATGTTTGAGAATTTGTTTTTTCCCAGGCTCACACTGAGCAATGAATAGTGTATAAACATGGTTCCCTCTGGACCTCTCCTAATCTCATTCCTCGAGTTGAACAGTCATCTTTCAGACAGGATGGGTCTATTTTCAAAAAATTAGGGGCACAAATATATGCATGCAATTGCACAGATGTTGTGAGCATGCAATTCCAATGATGGCCCATGCAAGTTCCTAATCCGTATTATACAAGTATTTTTGCACATGCAATTACATGACTGGCTTTTTGAAAATCAGACCCTATTTTTATAGGTTTATAGTTTGGGTAGGAACAAATTCAGGTTGGGTGGCATTTGTAGCTACAAAAAAGCTAAAGCCAGAGGAACAAATGCACATTGAATCCAATTCTGGTGGATGGACTGGTCTACAGCCTCTCTGCAGATGCTCATGGCATAGGTAAAGATGTTCGGAGGGTGGAAAAGCCACCTGGGGCTGTGGTCCAATGATCTATTTGCTGGCTATGACCCCTTTTAACCCTGCCTAACACAGATGTTTTCTGCTTGTGCCAAGAATCAGTTGCATGGGGAACTGCGCAGAGATGTGTTTGCCCAATGTATGAGTGCATAGTGCAGCAATATAGGTGGGAGGCTACTCCTGGCCTCAACCCTGTTATTAACAGAACACACACTTCACCACCTGAAGAGTTTCTGGAAATGTGCACAAAGTTCAGAGAAGTTCCAGGGGCCAATTAGACAGACTAATCAAACAACCCTATGGGCCAGATCTCCAGACCCTGTGTGCCCTCACAGTGGCACAAAGACTAAACCAGTCTTAAAAGGACTGATGATAGTGGGATTCCTGGCAGGAACCTCAGCAGGCATAAACCTAGCATGGCCAGCTTTACACACCTACTTCTTGCTTAGGGAGCCCTGTAGCTGCTGTAAGTTAGAGTGGGGCCCCTTTCAGCCCCAAGTCAGTGGAATTGAAAAGTGACTGAAAGGCTTTTCTCTTCCCAGCTGGGCCAGTCTGGTCTGACTGTTGTACGACAGGCGTTCCAAGATGATAGCCAACAATAATCGTCAGAGTGCAGGAGGAAGCAGCACTGCAATAGTTGGGAAACAATCCCATGAAATTCATTGAAAATATCCTTGTGATCTTGAAAAGTAATAATCCTTTAAAGCAATCAATATCCTATTTTCCAGAAGCAGGCTTTCCATCACAACAGACTCTCAGTCCCATTTTACACACTCTGTGCTCCAGAGTCACTCGCTCAAGTTCTTTGTGTCTATTCAATTTCTGTGCGGGCAATAGGGTGTCATTTCTCAAAGGAAGTGTGGGATGGAACGGAGCCGAAATAATCTGCAGTTCACAACTAGGAGAGCAGAAGGGCCAGTGGGGTAAATAAGTGCTTGAAATCCTGCGTTGAACAGTTCTTGTGCAAAGTGGATAACTTTTACCTCAGCATTACATATGCTGCCTGTACTAACAATCTCTGAAGTTGCTTATACGGCCTCTTGAATATGCCACAATTAGTGCTATTGTAATCCAGCCTGGAATTACTGCCTGTCTTCTATAAAAATGAGATAATGGACTAGAGAAATGGGAAATGATGACTACGTTAACACATTTTCAGGTCCGACTCAGCACTGCATTAGGGCAGGTTTTTAAAGCTGGTATTACCCACCACAACTGAGACCTTTGATAGCACAGGAGTTGCTTTGCAGATGTAGCTAGGGAAAGGGGCATGATGGGGCTTCTCTATATGCTGGCATTCTCATGCTTCCCCTTATGGGGAGAGGAGGGTGACCAGATGCCCCAATTTTATAGGGATAGTCCTGATATTGGGGACTTTGTCTTATATAGGAGACTATTTTTCCCCTTCACTGTCCTAATTTTTCACACTTGCTATCTGATCACTCTGGGGAGCATGGGGTGACACCAATTCCAAGTTAGCATTTCCTAAAGGCAAGTATAACTTGTACCATGTGACCATTCCAATGATGCAGAATGGCCCCAGCACAGCGGAATAGGAAACCTAAAGGATGGCTTCAAACCGCCTTCATACCCTCTTCCTGATTTCCTCTGAGCATTCTTTCACCGGAGGCATTTCAGCCAACACAAGTCATTCCCAGTGGAGTGTTCATTTCTATTTTTGTCCACTTGAAGTGTGACTGAAATCATCAGCTCACCAGGTAGCCAGCAGATACTAAAAACTTGGAGTTGCTTTGGGTTGAAAATAAATTTGAAATACCAACATAGAAGCAAAAGGCTTGATATACAATTGAATTTCTTCAAGCCACCCAGTCAACTACAACATCAGGTCTCAAAGCAAGTGAATGTAACATAACATCAAGTCAAGGCAAAGGTAAGTTGCAAGGCCTCCGTTTGGTTAACTACAATATTTAATTTCGGAGATGTAAGGAAAATGCAGAGATTGACTTTAAAGGTGATGTTAAGCAGCAACAATTTCTTGATCATATAGAATGATAAAGAATTCAAGATGAATGGGCAATAAAATGTCCTACATAACCAGATGTGCCACTAAAGTGCCTGCAGGTAACCTGCCTTGTATCAAATATATGTGGAATAATTGTTTAGCATGCAAACTGAATCAATTATTTCCTCAGCATACACATCATTTGCAACAGTCATAAAAAGAACACTACACAAAAACATGAGAGGGAAGGGAAGAAAAGAAGAAAGGGGAATGATAAAGATGTGAAGAATGGCTATTTAATTATGGTGTGGACTTGATCTCTCTGTTTGGCCTTTCCTGTCTCTTGTAACTCAAATATTCCACAGATGGATCAACATGGAGAGAGAGAATTGTCCATGTCTGCTGGCATTAATCTTCCTCCACAACTTACTCTGACTGAGTCAAAGCTATTACTCTCACTTTCAATTCTGAGCCCCTATCAAAAGGATGCTATTTCTGTAACCTTCTTTTCAGATTGGATATGTACCGTCTGAGTTGGATAGATAGAAATGGTATGACTTGTTCTAAGATCTACAGCACTTGTTGTCTTAAAGCTATAGCTCCTGCTTTGTGGTCAGTTCTCAGTGCATTCAGTGGAAGATGCAGAATAGGAAGAAGGGACTGCGAGTTTATGCTGCTGTTCCAATCTGCTCACCTCCCTGCTTCTTATTTCCCTCCCTTCAGCTCACCTCAGGGCTTGTTTTCAGTGATGGCGGCAAATTCGCCTGATCAGGTCTGGGAAGACCCACTCAGCTGATCAGGAAGCTAACACTGGAAGACCACCCCTGCAGAAGGAGTAGCACTGAGTCAGAGGGAAGGGGTTTCTCTCCGGCTCAGGCTACTAAGACAGTGCGGTAAGTAGAAGGAAGGCAATTGGAGGGAGATGTACAAGATATTTTAAGTACTTTGTGTAGTTCCTTTCCATTGCTGATGAAATCGTGCAGCAGTCTAGCTCAGCCTTAAGTGGCTACTGCTAAAATGACTTCTCTCTCTTGCCACTATGAATACATTGCCTCTCCCATCACTGGCTTCCCCACACTTTCTCCATATAATCAAATTTCTCGTCTTTACTTTCAGAGCACTGGAAATCACCTTCTCGCACTACAGCTCTTCTCTCATTTCCTCCTATTCTTCTTCAGCTGCTTAGAGACCTCCTTCCTGAACACCCAATTTGTATCATTCTCCTACTCTTATCTTCAGATCTTCTTCAGCTAGCCACCCCTATTCCTTCAAAATCCTCCACTTCCTTGTTCACCAGGTGCCCACACTCTCCATTTAAATCATTTTGGCTTGACACATGAGTTTTGCTAGACACAGTCCACTGCCTCTGAAAATTTCTTCAGTCAAACACAGATAGTTCCTGTCAGGAATATGAATAGTCAGTATGATTTGAAGGTGTTCAGAGCTGTGGCTGGGTACATAGATGCTAAAAATGTGTGGATCACTGCCCTGACCTTTAGAATCCAATCCATGACACCTCTCTAAGGCTCCAGGGCACAGAGCTCTTGCAAAGTACATTGTGAAAGTTTTGGGGGAGTCAGAATTAATATGGCACACTGCTCTCCCAGAAATGACCATCACTTTTCTGGCATATGCATATATTGTAGTTGCAAAACCCATCCCATATTTGGCATATATGAGAGCCACCTTTCATCCTCAGTGTGATGACAAGTGTGCTGTATGTATTCCTGCCCAGCAGATCTTATTGTGACCCTAACAGTGGCCTCTAATCTATATTGCATGGCTAACAAAGCACATATCTTCTCTTTTTTTCAGGATCTTATCCTGAGCTTATTGCCTTACTAGCTGAGTACCTTCACCAGTTAAGCATCTCAGCTCACAAGTCACTTTCTAGACATCAGCATTCCTTCTTGTTTGGTCATCTTATCCATTTATATGGGGCACAGTGTTTCCATCTTATTAATCCTATGCTTTAGATCCCATTTTGCTGTGGAGTTTGAAGAATTGTAAGAGCTGCTCCACTTTTACCAAAAAACCCTTCCTACCACAAACATATTCTCAGCTCTGGCTTTGGCTGTGGAATGACTTGCAGATCCTCACTCTTGCACAAAGTAAGGACTCCAGGGATCATCTGAAATCCACAGGAGGCTGTATTACAATATTTGCGGTAGGAAATATATATTTAAAATACAAATTGGCTGTCAGCTCCCTATAGGGGTCACATCAGGCAAAGATGCTGAGCATTCCCAAAGTGGAATGAATTTGCACTCCTGAAATGGATTTCATTTTAGCAGGTGTTGGATGGAAGAATAACGCTTAGGCGTTACCCTGAACTTACCCCTTTTTGACCAGACCAAGTCCCTTTTTTGAGCTCTGTCATCTGAAGACAAGGTGATTTAGAACTAAGCACATTTTGGAGTCTGGAAAAATCTCAAAGAGCACCACTTAAGCCCTTCATCCAACATCACACTTCACTTAAGTGACTTTTCAGAGCTCAGCATGTATGGAGCTGACTGTAGGATTTTATCCTGACATTGAAATAATTTTCCCTTCTGTGACACCAACTAGTCTTGAAATTCTCAAATATGCTGGCAGAAGAGATACCAGAGAACAGTTTTTTAAAAGTTGCCAAGCATTTTGTAAGTCCAGTCAGCATGGGAACAGCTAAGGACCATTTAAAACATGATGGAAAAATTCCAGAGGACATAGAAGATTTTGTGGTGTTTGAGGGAATCTCCAACTGAAAGGTAACATATTTCGGTGTGGGCTGGAGGGGACAAGATCTGATGGATGGGATGTCAGCCCTATAGTGGTAATAAGGGGGGCAATCTGCACCACTGGAATTTGGGGAAAAGAATGAAATGAGAAAGGTAAATGAAGCGGAGTATTGCGGCAGGCAGAAGCCCCAACAACAGACAGGCTGTCGCACTATAAAGCATCAGAGAGCCCCTGAGTTTTACATTGAAGAGAAGTGACAAAATCATCAGGAGAGAAATGAGAATGACCAGCAGAAGCCTGAGGAGGAACAGCATGAGAAAGGAGTCAAAAATACCGAAGAGCTGCCTGAGGTTAGTGCTACTGGACTACAAATTATGAAGAGAAACATATAAAACTGCCTTAAAGGTAAACTGTGATGCTTGGGCAAGAGAAACAGAGGAAAAATTCTTTGCAAATCCCAATCATAACCAAAATGCAAGGTATGCACAGGCTTAAATAACACAATTACATTGTGAAGCCAAGCATTTGAAAAGCAGCTCCTAGGTTTACCTGCCTATGACTGCGTTTATGATTCTGTGCCTGTCCCCTGACCCAGTGCTCTTTGAGACAACTGTGATATTTTCAGCTGTTGCAGAATAAGCAAAAAGTCTTAAACTTGGGCCTTGATGGGTTCACTAAAAACATTATGCTGATTTTCCAAGCATTTTATTTTTAAATATAATCAGAATATATATATACACACACACACACACACACACACATGCACACACTGCTGTTGATAGTCATGCAGGCAGGCACTGTTGTTGATCTGGAATCTTAAAAAGTTGTTTTAATTTGGGAGGGAGAGTAAAGTTTTTCTCTAGAGTTGGACATGAATTGGAACCATTTATGCAAATGTCACTGCACTCTGGAATGCTAAAGGACTTGGGTCAAATGGAATCTAGATCTGAACCTCCCTGTTTCTTCATTTACAAAAATTCCAACTGAGGTTTTACAAAATCTAACTCACACAGGTTTTGACCATCTTTTAACTATATTCTTGAAGAAATTATTTCACTACCACATAAAGTGTTTCTGGTCATGCTATTTTCTGGGGAAATATGGGCACAATAGCACAATCCTTGCATTTACATAACTGCAACTGAACTCTGTGGGGGTCTTGTCTGGCTAAGCATTGCAGAATAGGGCCCCTGGTTAGTGATATTCAGCAGCAGGTTTGTTCACTTTTGTATTCTCTATGGTTATGTGTTGGAATTTATCCTGCTTCTCATTTGAATCATGTACCCATTACTCACTTAGCTTTGTTACAACTTTAATTATGACCTTTTGGTTCAAAATGAATAAGTGGTATAATTTTACTTTAAGAAATATGCCAGGACTCAACTACCAACATCTTTAGATTTCAAAGAAATTGCAGGGATCATAGAAATTAAACTTGATAATTACCTCAATATTTCAAGTCAGATAATCGCTATATAAAATAATTATGGGTTGTTGTTTTTCCAAATCCACTTCACATGGTTATTGTAGGTTACAGTAGGTTATGTTGTGCGATGTTACACAAGATGGAGAAGTAGGATGTATCTTAATGCAAGATTATTCAACATGACATGCTGTTAATTAATGGCAGGTTGCGCCTAGAACCTTGGATAGGCACCACTTTTCACCTTAGTACAAATACTGAAAACATCTGAATCCACATTTTCCAGCTAAAGACTGTCCAGATCAGTTTTTAAATTATGTTTAGAAGCTGTGATACCTATTGTTCAGCGGACCGTTGGGTCTCTTTCCTGATGGTACTAGGAAAGGTGCAAGGATTATGTAAGCACAATATAAAGGTCATAAGCAATTAGCCATATCCTTTGCATGCTTGCATTAAACCTTCCATAACTCATCCCCACATCATTCATGTGTAATTTATTTGGTTACCATAAGTTACTTTCCCTCAACATACATTTTGTCATATATTTTGGCACATCCATGCTCATGTAAGCAATCAAAAAATATCTGCTGAGATTTCTTTTTTCAGTTTAAAAAGAGAAGATAATTGGAAGTTCAAAAGAAGACTTTTTAATATTACCCAATAAACTCAATAGACATTTTCTCAAAATGTCTATACAGGCTGTTTTTGTATTAAAAACAAACAAAACATTATTTGGCATGGCTTCTATCATGTTGATTCTTTTGGGTTCTCAAATGTTATGATCCATGGAAAGCCTGGAGTCATGCTTACTTCTACTCTTCATTAAGTCAGTTGTAGTTGAATTGCTGGTAGAGCAGGCTGCTGATACAGTAGGTGGGCATGCTGAATAAAATACATACCACAGCTGTACCTGCACTTGTCAAAGAGCCAGCCTGCTTTTTGCCAGTCTGTTCTCCACTGCTTCCTGGTCATACCCCATCTGTTTCTGAATTCATAAAATGCTGAAGAACACAAATATCTGAACCTATTATAGGTAATATGCTTCAATTAAATTCTGATTATGGAGGTGTACTTAATACAGTAACACTGGTAATGTATTTTGTAAATAAATAGAAACCAGACCATAGATATTTCTGTAACATTTAGAGTTGTTTCCGCACAGAAGCTTCTACATATGGTAAGCTTCTCCAATATACTGCCAGCTGCAAAGAAAAACAAAACAAAAAACGCCCAACGGAGTATGGTGGGTTACTAAAACGGATTAGCCAAGAAACTGCATACCCTGAGAGAGACCAAGGTAGGCAAACATAAAGGTAAAATAAATAAGACTATTTTTAATTTGGCACTTACTTGTAGGTAAAAGAGTGCTTCACTTTTCTAATTTGATTAACTGACAACATATAAAAATAATATAGCTAATAGAAGTTTATCTTGTATATGTAGTTTTTCCAATGGAGGTGGAAAGCTCATCTTTGCAAGGTCAGTTTCATAAGATATAAGAATTAGAGGAACTCAGCAGGCCATCCATAACTGATTTAATAGGAACAGACTTTAAATAGAAAAAGTAGGTGAGGGATATATCCCCAGGATATTTGCTGAGAATACCTACAGTACCTATGATTAAACTATCTGTCCTCTGGATGTCATCATTGCTCTTTTTATATGCTGTTGCTTTGAAAGTACATTTATGTAGAAGATAACTGCAACCCTAAGGAAGCTAGATTTAGTGCATTATATTTGGTAGTTTAGTGCATCTCTAATTTAGAATTTAATACACAAGATGTGGTCTGATCACTACCGTCTATAATGCATGTTGAATCATGATCTAAATTTAGGGGACCCCTGCATACATTTCATTTGACATGAATTCACATCTCTGCTCCAAGAAGCACTTTATGTCTCTTCACAAAAAATTGCATCTTTCCATACGTTCAGCTGAGAAATCCCTGCCAATCAGCAAAAGTGTTTACAGTATTTGCAAAAATCTTCATGTTAAAACAGAATTTAAAATTTCAAAATTAGGTGACTGGTTCTTAGAGGAAGAAACATATAAGAGCATTGAGAATATGGCAATATAAGAGGTGCCATTGAGTTAGAAGAAAAAAGGAAATTCAGAACACAATGACGCCTATTTCATCACAACTATATCAGACCCAAGAAATCTGACTGATGTCTACAAACCTTGAATAAGAAAATAGGCAAAGTTGTAGCAGCTGGAGTAATTTACCTATATTTCAGCAAGACCTTTGATAAGATGTTACAGAAAAAGATTCTAGATAGAAGTGGACTCTTAAATCTGAAGCTAACTCAGCTCTTAAACTTTGTGGTTACTGAATGCTGAATTCAAATGTCGAAATCAGAACCCACCACATTTTTGGGTCTAATTTAATTCCAAGTCCAGAAGGGTCCTATTTTGCAGGTGCCAGTGGGCCTGTTGACAGCCGACCTATAAGATACAGACTGAATTGGTCTCCAGATAGCCCTGGGAAAAGGGGAATGACTTAAAGTCACCTTTGTACTCTCTCTTCTTTTATAAGCCAAGTGGTCCCCAGCTGCTGCTCAAGACCTGGTCCTAAATTCTCACATTAGAAGTGCCTCAGATAACATCAGCATAGAGCAGCACAGTACAACTAAACGAATACTCAGAAGCATGATTTTAACATCAACTTTTTCCTCTCTGTAATACAATACATACTTTGTATGTGGAGACAAGTGAACTTGTAAAGAACAGTACTGAGCCAAATGACTGAAGTTTTTTTTTTTTTAAAGAGATTATTATTTGGATTAGAATAGTGCGTACAGGCTCATTCAGAGATTGTACATGATGATATAAAATACACAGTAAGAAATAGTATTCCTGCCCCATGACCCAAATATAATAAATAAGAAGATATCTAGCTCTTATATAACATGTTTCATCACTAGAACACCAAGCACTTTACAAAGGTGGTCATTATCAATATTCCTGTTTTACAGATGAGAAAACTGAGGAACATAGAGATGTAGAACCTTGCCCAAAGCCAACCAGCAGATAGTAGTAGAACTGGGGTTAAAACTCAGGTCTCCTGAACCCAGTCCAGTGCTCTGTCCATTAGAACACACCACCCCTGAATTTGTATGTCTTGATGGCCTATTCCTCTTTAAAAAAACAAAGAAACCAAGACTCCTGTGGCACCTTAAAGGCTAACAAATTTCTTTAGGCATACGCTTTCATGGGCTCCAACGCACTTCTGCAGACACAAGGCCCCGCCCAGCGCAGTGGCCAGCAGTGGCGTGAACTTCACCACCCGGCTGCGGGGGCTGCCCAGCAGCCATGGCTACAAGCAAAGCAGAGGTGGGCGGGCCTCATCACACTGCCTCCCGCCTCCTATAGCTCCACTTGCTAATTAACAAGTAGAGCATCTTGGAGCAGCTTCCAGTAACATGAATGGAAACTGCCCTTGGCAGCTGCAGATTCAGGGGCCGAGCCAGAAACCTGGAGGGGTGGGGGCTGGCTATGCCCCTGAGCTTAGGACAAACATTTGGGCACCACTGAAATCCTCGAAACACCTGAGCAGCTACTGACTAACCCAGTAGGCATCTACAATCCCTAGGGGCCTGGGTTTCCATCGCTGAAGTCCCCTGAGAGTTAAGTTTCTGCAGTAAACACAGCAAACTTGGACAAGGCACATGGGCACTTATTTGTTGGACGCCTGAGCCCCATCGGGATCCTCAAACTAGTCATTGCCCTACCTATCTCATCTGCAGGCCCTGAGCCACTAACTGACCCACTGACAAGGAGTGGGGGAGCAAAGGGGCAATTGTCCAGGCGCCCAGCAATTTAAAAGGGCCTGGACTTCTTGTCCTGCACCCTAGTCACACTCCACCTTCATTCCACCCCCATTCCACCCCAGGCCCTTTCCTCCTGGCCCCACCACTCACTGCTCACCACATCACTCCTTCCTCCTCTTCAGCCTCCTGCTGTCTCTTACCATGTGTGTCCCTCCTCTCATCCCCTGAACGCTACTTCTCATGTCCCTCTTCCTTCACACCCAACCATTCATCTCCAGCTGTTGCTTGCTATCTGAGGAGAGGGAGCATGTGGAAGAGAGGAGGAAGACTGAATGTGGGGAGGGATACAGTGGTGAGTGGGCTGAGCATGGGAGGGGGTAGGGCCTGGGGTGGAGTGGGGCTGGACTGTAGGTGGGGCTGTGGGTGTAAGAAGTGATATTGGACAGGATTGTTCTGCCCTGGGGCCCAGAATTGCTGTGGGAGGGACCTTGCCACTGGGCAAGTTCTGAGCAGGAGGAAAAAGAGGTATTAACAGCAGTTTTGAAGCTAGTTTTGGTGCAACTTATAACTGTTAACCCAGTCATCTAGGCAGAGGTGGCCTTTGGCTATTAGGGGCCCTAGGTGAAGGCCCATTGTAGGGCTCCCTATAGACCCACTGGGGCCCCCCTCTGTGGCCCTGTTCCCCCTTCCCCCAGCCTTCCCTCACTGCCCTGTCCCCTCCTCCAGCCCCAGTTCCCACCCATGCAGCCCTGGCTTCATGAGCCAGTTCCTCCTCCTGCTGTCGACCAAGGCAGATGGGCCTTTTGGGGTAGAAAAAGCAGGCGATGGGGCCCCTTACTTCGCCTACCTCAAAAGCCACCTCTGCATCAAGGCAGTCAAGTGGGATGTGGAGAGCCAGGTTCAATTCCTCCCTCTAGCCAATGTGGCAAAGGGATATGAATTGGGGTTCCCCACCTCTGAGGTGAGTATACAAACCACTGGGCTATAGAGCCATTCTCCTTCTCTCTGGTCCATTGCATATTAAATTAATCCTACACTGCTGACCAGTGTAGATAGGAGAGACAGAGAGACCTACATTGCAATATCCCACAGTGCCATAGTTAGGGCACTTACTTGAGAGTTGGGAAACCCAAATGCTGAGTGTAGCAATGCCTAAGACCCATTGTGAATTTAGCCAATCGCCTCTCCAGGCCCACTGTCCTGATTTGTACACTGGAGACAGAGAGGCTTAGCACCTTTTGGAGATGTTGTGAGAGTTCGTACAGCACTGAACTTCTCTGATGGAAAGTGCTATGGAAGAACAAAGTTGTAGTATTGTCAATTTTACATTACAACTGTAAGCCACTGTTTTTAAGTTGCCTCTGGAATTATGAGAACATTGCCAGAAATGAACTTTGAGACGCTGCCCCATTTCACTGCTGGTATTTTGTCTTGCATGTAAATGTGTGTGTTTTCATGCCTCAACTACACCAACTCTACTCCTCTCCTGTTTCTATTTATTTTAGAAGCAATATATGTTTACAAAATCAGTCGAAAAGTGTTAATGATCAGTTCACAGAATACTAATGTGGATTTAAATTACTTTCACATGAATCAAGACAAATTAAAAAATGTCATTTGATCATTAACTGCTTCAAATGTGTGTCACAAGAATTCTTGAATTTCAGAATACAGATGTTTTAAAGGGGCAGTATCCCATCAGGCATTTGAACTAATTGCAAAAGTTTTGGGGGGGGGGGGAGGTGAAGGGAGGCAGATATTAGTAAAGGCTGGATTGTTCCTGGCCTTAGTATGGGTGAGGGAGGTGGAAGAAGACTTACACCCTAGTTGTAGCCCCCCCCCAGAATGGCTAGTATTATTTGCAGTCCCCACTGCTCTGGGAACACAGAGACTGCTGCGTCTGTGCACACCCAAGGGGGGCAGGTGAGCGAAGAATATAAGAGTAGGAAGTTTGGTCCATGACAGGGGTATAACATTTGATAAATGATGACTTGGGTTATTGTTATCTTTTAAATTTGCACAAATTCTCAGAGAAAGGCGAATATCCATTGCTACCACCATGCCAGGCATCTGAAATATCAGCTCTTCTACCCCCTACAGCAACCCTGCCTTCCAGTGGCTCCCACTCTCCAATTTTCAAATGCCTGAGCAAAGAGAGACATTCTCCAGTACATCCTGAAGGTTGTTAGATTCAAGTGATTTTTGATGAAGGATGCGCAGGGGAATGGAGCGGGCGTGAGTTCACAGGTGCAGCCCATTTTCTTTTTATATCAATGGGGCAACAATGGGGCAGTTGGAGGGTGTCTATTGATCTCAGTTGTGGTAAAAATGCATTGGGAGATAGGCAATACAACATAGGCCAGGAAATAAATAGCTCCGCCTTGCCAGCTCTACTGCACATGCACTATATTGCACAAGCCTTGCCTGCCCAGCCCCACAGTTCAGACTAGAGGGACGTGATTTCCTGAGCACTCTGACATGTTGCTCTCTAACTGCCTTGTGCAGTCTATGCTGTTGCGAACAGAAAGGTGCCTAGTTTGTGTCAACATAGACCTGTGTGCTATGGAGACAAGTCAATAGTCTCGGAAATAAACTAGATCTTTGGCAAAAATGGAACTATTGAAGCTTCCAGAATTCCCAACCTAGAAAGGACCCTTTTAGAAGAACTTCAGGAGGAGCCCGCAACATTTGCCAATGCTTTTCTTAATACATTTACAAACAAGCTTCTAAACAGATTGTTTTGGAGATTGGAAATCAATGAACAAAGAGTGAATTTCAGCAGATACTGGAACTGAATGCAACATATTGATATACGTCCATATATGCTACCAAAAAGTACACCATGTAACATCTCATTAGCACTGAAAGATAAAGTAAAAGCTAATCTGGAAGCATTATAACTTAGATGCTACTGAGTGGAGTAAGACACCACCTGACTGATAAGATCACTATAATAAAATCAAAGTTAAGAAGTTGTATAGATCTAAAAAGATTTGAAGAAAGGATTGAAGAAACCATGTCTATACTTCAAAATGCAAGAGTATTTCCAGTTTGGGAATTAAGTCAATGGTTTTGGCAGTTCTGAATGGATAGAAAAAGAGTAAAACTCTGCACATTCAATGTCCTTCTTGGTACATCTACATTTAAGCATCTTCCTTCTCTTCAGGACCACTTCAGCACCTGAGATATACCAAAGGTGTCCCAAGTTTTGAGGATTTGAAGGGGGTAGAAGAAATAATAAAAACTTTAATGAGACTTATAAGAGAATATTTTTTTGCAACGTGTCAAAGAAAAGAACCTTAAACTGAAGAGGCACAAATGTCAGATAGAACTGAATGAGATTAGTACACATAATTCACTGGCAAATGTATTTGACCAAACCCAAGAAATGTGGAGACTATTGTACCAAACAGAAAGATCATCAGACTAGGAGATCTTGAAGAGATTCACAGGCATGTGACTCATCCCTATTTTATCACAAATTAAATGCTCTATTCAGAATGTTGCTTGAGTACAGTAGAGAATACCCGTGACATGCTGCACCTCACGTACATCCTTGTAATGTGATCTGTGTATCATTCATGTTCATCCTTACAGTGTAACTGTGTATGGTCTACTGCAAAGTATGTCAATTCAGTGTTTTTGGAATGCTTGTGACATATTGAACATTACTGTTATGGTAACATGTTTCCTGCAATATCACATATATGTACATATATGAAACTCTTATGTCATAACCCAATTGTGTGCCTCATGTGGCTTGCATGGATGCAGACAAACATACAGCTGTGGTTTCACACCCCACAAAGGCATGGATACAAGAACAATGGACTGGCCTAAAGCACCTTTGAGCACCTTGGCTCAAGAGGGAAAGATCACTCCCTTTGCCAGACACAGACAGTCACCTGACACCAGGGGTGGCAAGGAACCTTGTTAAAAAAAAGCATCCCTTTGTATGGGGCTCTCCTCAGGAATCTTGTTCCCAAGCAACACCAAGGACTGGCACCTACCCACAGGGAGGGAAAGTCTGGCTGCAAGACATGTGGCAGCCAACCTGCATGGTAAGTTGAAACACATTCTAAACTAAGATCACTGTTCCAGTCTAAGGCTTATCTTTTATTTGATTGTGACCAACTCCTTGACTTATTGTTAATCTTTTAATTTATATCATTCTGACTTATAATCACTTAAAATCTTACTGTAGTCTATACACTGTTTGTTTTACCTAAAGCAGTGCATGTGGATTGAGCATGTGGAGAGACCTTCCTTGGAATGACAGAGCTGGTGCATATTAATTTCTTTGATAAATTGATGGACAAGTGTAAATGAGCTTGCAGGGTGCAGTGGGCTGCACTGAATCCTGCAAAATGGTAGTTCCCAGAGTTGCATCTGGGACTGGAGGTGCTTGTTGGGGGTCTATTACATGAGTCACTAGTTAGAGTGCTCCTTCACTGGATGAGGGCCCGATTACATGCAGGAGGATGGGCATGAGCTGACCCAGGAGTGGGAGTTCACGCAGTAAAGTGGGGTAAGTTGGGACCCAAGAGTGGAGAGTTGGGGTGACACAGCCCCACACCAGTCCAGATTGCAGGAGGGGACGGTCCCAATACCACCTGATTGAAACAAACAAACAAAGAACCTTTTGAGAAAATAGAGAAATGTGCCACAGGAGCACTAGTACTAAAGTACTTTAAGATTAATAAAGAGTATAAGATCTCAGTCAGTTTAAGCTCACATTGATTGGTGGGTCTCATTCTGCAAGATGGTTTCCCATTGGATATGGTTACAAAGCAATGACAAATACAACAGAGTCACGCTCAGGTAGAAAAAGAAATGCTGGCAATTGTTTTTGATTTTGAGCAGTTTTATGAGTATGTTTATGGGCAGAAATCAGTTCAGATGGAAACAGATCATAAAGTGCTAGAAGCCACACTGCAAAAACCAATGTGCAAAACACTGCCTACATTTCAGAAAGATCACGACATTGCAATAGTACTTGCTAAATGTACATGTCAAACAGTGGAGTCTTACAGGAGATGTGCTCACAAGAGCACCTATAAATAAGGAGCAAAGTATTTATTTTTGTGACAAGGTATTTGCTGAATGGACATGAAGTTTGGGAACACATATATTGGGACAGTCTTACTGATGTGGGGCATACAGCGTTAATCGGTTCCAGTCTGGATTTTTATTTTAGGCATAGGACTGTGAAAGATGTTTTGCCTAAACATCACCACCCCAAGAGTAGCCAGGGGAGACACTGTGACTCAGCGACATCCCTCTGAGTCAGGATGCCTCCCTTGGAACCTTCTTTATCCAGGCAATAATTTGTCATTGACTCTACCATCAGTAAATTAGACAACAGAGTCCTGTGGCACTTTTAAAGACTAACAGATTTATTTATCGCAGAGCTTTCGTGGGAGAAAATCCCACTTCGTCAGACGCTTTGAAGATAGGAAAGTTACAGAGTGGGAGGAAATTAAATGTAGGGGAGTGTATGACATAGCATCAGGTCAGGCTGTAACAGCAAATCAAAATAGGTGTTAGGATTCAAAACACTGGGGAACAGCACATAGAGGAGGGGGAGGTCAAATCACTTGTTGTAATGCGAGAAAAATCCATAGTCCCTGTTTAACCCCAAGACAACTGAGTCAAATTTGCATATAAGTTCGAGTTCTGCAGTCTCTCTTTGAAGCTGTGATTTGTTACTCATCTGTTTCAACACAGCTATTAACAAGTCGTCAAGGGAGTGAGCAGGGAGATTGAAGTGTTCCCCTACAGGTTTTGCAGTGTTGCAATTTCTGATGTCAGATTTGTGTCCATTGATTCTCTGGCGCAGAGACTGTCCTGTCTGTCCAATATATAAGGCAGAGGGGCATTTCCGGCACATGACGGCATAAATCACATTGGTGGATGAGCAGGTGAACGAACCCTTGATGGAGTAGGTGGCATGATTAGCGCCTGTGATGGTGTCATCAGTGTAGATATGAGGGCAAAGTTGGCAGCGTGGTCTGCTGCAGGGCTGTGTTCCTGCTTTAGTGTTTCTGTTCTGTGATCTGTAGTTGCTGGTAAGTATCCTTTTAAGGTTAGGGGGCTGTCTGAAAGCAAGGAGAGGTCTGTCTCCTAAGGCTTGAGAGAGTGAGGGATCAGCTTGTAAAATAGGCTGTAGATTTTTGATGATCTGTTGAAGAGGTCTGGCTTGGGGGTTGTAGGTGGTGACCAGTGGCGTTCTGTTGTTGTTTTTCATGGGCTTCTCCTGCAGTAGTTGACTTCTGGGTACCCGTCTGGCTCTGTCAATTTGTTTCTTCACTTCTGCGGGTTTGTACTGTAGTTTTAAGAATGCCTGGTAGAGATCCTGAAGGTGTCTGTCTCTGTCTAAAGGGTCAGAGCAAATGCGGTTATATCTTAGGGCTTGACTGTACACAATGGATCGTGTGGTGTGTCGAGGATGGAAGCTCGAGGGATGTAGGTAACTATACCGATCAGTAGGTTTGCAGTATAGGGAGGTCTTTATGTGCCCATTGCTAATTTGCACTGTAGTGTCCAGAAAGTGGATCTCTTGTGTGGAGTGTTCCAGGCTAAGTTTGATTGTGTTGTGGAAATTGTTGAAATCTCTATGGAAATCTTCAAGAGCATCTGTACCATGGGTCCAATGATGAAGACGTCATCAATATAGCGTAGGTAGAGTAGAGGTGCTTTGGGATGAGACATGAGGAAACGTTCTAAATTGGCCATAAAGATGTTGGCATATTGTGGGGCCATGCGGGTACCCATAGCAGTGCCACTGACTTGAAGGTATAGATCATCTTCAAATCTGAAATGGTTGTGGGTGAGTACAAAGTCACAGAGGTCAGCCACAAGTTTAGCTGTGGCATCATCCTGGATGGTTCTTCTAATAGCTTGTAATCCATCCTTGTGGGGAATGTTAGTGTAAAGAGCCTCTACATCCATAGTGGCCAGGATGGTATTTTCTGGAAGACCATCAATGGATTGGATTTTTCTCAGGAAATCTGTAGTGTCTCTCAGATATCAACACACCTAGCTATTCTCGCATTACAACAAGTGATTTGACCTCCCCCTCCTCTATGTGCTGTTCCCCAGTGTTTTGAATCCTAACACCTATTTTGATTTGCTGTTACAGCCTGACCCGATGCTATGTCATACACTCCCCTACATTTAATTTCCTCCCACTCTGTAACTTTCCTATCTTCAGAGTGTCTGACGAAGTGGGATTTTCTCCCACGAAAGCTCTGCGATAAATAAATCTGTTAGTCTTTAAAAATGCCACAGGACTCTGTTGTCTTTCTACAATAGACTAACACGGCTACCCCTTTGGAATCAGTAAATTAGGACACCCCTCAGGCCACTAAATGAGCTGGCCAGCAAGTTGTTGGCTAACGCTAAGGCTCTGTCTGTTGCCCACTCCTTTACCCACTCACTTCAGGACAGGAGTACAGGGAAATCTAGTGCCTTCTTACACTTATTCACCCAGACCCAAGGTCCACATGGCCTGCATTAGGATGTGAAAAGAATTCTTACTGTCCATGAGTCCTTGCATAGCCCAAGTAAGAACCTAGCCCTTGTGAGAAGCTGCTCTTTTACTCTTGTTTTAATTTGCTATGAAAATATAACATAGTGTGTGTATTTTATGGTTTGAAATTAACTCCTACCTAGGAAACAGCCAACTGGAATAAAATCCCTAACCTATGCTGTTTCATTTAGGACAATTTTATCTAACTAATTTTTAACAAATCTAAAACACTGCCCATATCTATTCTGGCTCTGAGGAACTGGTAATAAAGTCAAGCACCATTGACTATGAGAATAGTGAACTGTAGAAAATGACTTCTCAGCACTATGTAGTGTCACAGCACAATTTAAATAACATGTTCATTACTCAGGACCTCATAATTCATGTATACAGAAATTGATACAGGGAGCTAAAATAGGCTTTGGAGCTTTTAACAGTTAAATAAATAAATCAATCACCTATATATATCACCACCAGTCCTACTGCAGACTTGAACATTCTCTAAGTATTTGATCTGTTATCATAAAAGTCCTTCCAAAATTATATTCATTGGAATAATATTAAGTGCTAATTTAGAATGAGAGATGCCTATTTAGTGGCTAAGGCTATTGCATTTACACTTTGACACCTCTTAAATGAATGAAGAGAAGGTTTGAGAAAAACAGTTCTTTCTGGATAGGAATATCATATGTATCATTATTATGCTGATATACAATAGTTTCTTATAACTGTGATAACCTGAATCATATTTAATCACACATTGTTCTCTAAATTTCACAAAAAGGAGCAGGGATTTTTGTGGGGAGGGAGGGTTATTGCAAAGAGGTTATCTTGATTAGCATACAAACATAAATGTAAAATTGTTGTACTATTCTCACATTATTGGTGGGAAAACTTTTGAAATTTGGTATTGCTTAGGAGTACAACAATTTTACAATTTTGGAATTTACAATTTTACAATTTTGGAATGACTTATTTATTAAACTGTTTACCTGATTTAACCTTATAAATAATTCTCATTTCCTTTTTCTATACAGTAAATCTTTTACATAGCTTGTTATAGGACTAGCTACATGCATTATCTTTGGTGTGAGAGCTAAAGTGCAATGGTCCTGGGGTAAGCAACTGGTTCCTCAGGACTGGGAGTAACATGAATATTGCTGTGATCTTTGATATACGGGACCATCTATCACAAACATAGGGTCCCCTGAGTAATGGGACAGATCAGAATACCCAAAGCAGGGGTGGGCAAACCTTTTGGACTGAGGGCTACATCTGGTGTATGGTGTGCCACACACGGTGGCAAAGAGGCGGGGATGTGGGAAAGCATGGGGCTTATAAAATAAATTGTAAATAATAAAATAAATACAAATAAAATGAATAAAAAATTATAAATAATAAAATAAAATATTTTATTTATAATAATAATAAAGGGAAAATAGGGGTGGAGCCAGGAGGGAGGAGCAGCTACTGCACTCTGGCCAGGATGCCACTGGGCCCTGGAGAGAGCGGCCTATATGCTCCAGCCAGGGAAGGATGCTGCTGGGCCCATGTGGGCCCAGGAGGGAGGAGCAGCAGCTGCACTCTGAGCTGCCAGCCAGACCCAGCTAGTGGATTGGATGAAAGGCTCAGGTGAGCTGTATCCAGCCCACAGGCTGTAGTTTGCCCATCTCTGACCCAATGCAATTATTTGTGCCTCCATGCTAAGGTGATTATTGTGCCTGAGGAGTTTTACAATTTATAAATGGTTGCTGAAATCTAAATATAGAACTCATAACCAATTTGGAGTTTGTGCTGTTTCCTAACCCTTTGCTCTGACATTGGTACCATGGTCTTGAGATACAGCAGGACAGCTAGACAGCCCCAATTCATTGTCATCAATGAAAAGCACCACCATTTTTTCTGTCATGTAGGTTCACAACTTGAAGGGTCATTTGTTTTGTTTTGTTTTTTTAAATCTCCTTCACCCTCACATCTAGACTGTGTCACAATTTTGCCACTTTTCCCTCTAAAACATTCCTAACATCCATCTATTTTTTTTCCATATTAGCACTAACAGTCTTCTCTAGATGTGTGACATTCCCTTTCCACAATCTGGTCTGGTGGGCCGCTGCCAGTTGCCCACTGCTGGACCCAGGCTTACCCCACTTTGCTAGGCACCCGCTCTTGGGTCTACCCACGCCCATCTCTTGCATGCAATTGGTCTCAGGTAGTGGATGCACGCTTACTAGCTACTTGGGACGGTCCCCCAGTGAGCACCCCAAGCCCCCAGGAACTTCCATCCTGCAGGGATCAGGATCCTACTCAGATCACTGCAGGCTCATATACCCCGATCCATCAGTTTAACAAAAATCTGATATGCAATCAACCTTTACTGTAAGTTAAGTGTCCACAAATTCATCCTCTCTCTCAAATTCACACAGCTTTCGATAAAACAAACACTAGTTTGCTGAATAAAACATGATTTTAAGTGAGTATATAGCAAATCAATGCAGAATCAATTAATCAATCAGTCAAGAATTTAATCACTACCAAATAAAAAAAATAAGATGCATTCTAAGCTAAAGTTTACTGTTGCAGTCTATTTTCATTTTACCCACATGGCTATCTGCTGGTGGTTTCACAGGTTGGCCCTTTTGGCCCTGTGGATAGGTTCAGTCCTTTGGAAGTATTTCAAGATGGAGATTCTCTGGCAAAAAGCCTCAGACCAATTTAACACATGGCTTCTCTTCTTTCTTTAAACCTCCCTTCTCTCCTCCTCCTTGGGGCCATGTCATTCAGTTTTTTTCAGAAAGGGCTGGTGATCTCCCCTATATATAGACATTTAGCTATAGACATTTAGCTACTCCACTGTCATTCATATTTTCTCTGGATAGTGTTTGCAGTCCTGATTACTTGCTCCTACCTGAGCCATGTGAAACTCCTTTGGGAACCTGTTTCATTCTGTACACTTGCATAATGTTGCAGGATATCATAACAATAATGCAGATTATGTCATGAGCATTCAAAAAACACTGTGCATGGCATATTTTGTATTAAACCACACAATTACATTGCAAAGGTGAACAGGAAAGTTACAAAGATCACATTACATGGGCGTAGGAAGGTGCATCATGTCAAAAGATCCTCATCACCTCTTCTTTTCTGATCTCCGACACCCATGTTGCTGCTTCCTTGCCTAATTTGATCATGTTACTTCTTCTGAATCACTTCACTATCTTTCCTTCCTCCCCCACATCAAATTCAAGTCTTTTTATTCAATGTCCTGTATAACTTTGCCCCCACCTAGTTTCTAGCCTTACCTTAGAATCACAGAAGTATAGGACTGGAAGGGACCTTGCAAGGACTTCTAGTCCAATCCCTTACCCTCAAGACAGGACTAAGTATTATCTAGACCATCCCTGACAGATTTTTCTCTAACCTGCTCTTAAAAAACTAGCAACCTCCTTAGACAATTTATTCAGTTGCCTAACTACCCTGACAATTAAGAAATTTTTCCCAATGTCCAACCTAAACCTCCCTTGCTGCAATGTAAGCCATTTGCTGCTTCTCCTATTCCTATAGGTTAAGGAGAACATTTTTTGTCCCTCCTCCTTTTATGTACTTGAAAACTGTTATCATGTCTCTCCTAAGTGTTCTCTTCTCCAGAAAAAACAAACCCAATTTTTTTTCCAATCTTTCTTCATAGGTCATATTTTCAAGAATTTCTCCAATTTGCCCACTTGTTTCCTGAAATGTGGCACTCAGAATGGACACAATGCTCCAGCTGAGACCTAATTCCTTCCCAATGTTCAAATTCCTCCTGAAGAACCATTCCTATCATGACTCCTACAGGAAACTAACCTGTTGCCTTCAGCACTTGTGTGGGATATGAGGATACTCTACACATAGTATATTCCTCTCTTTTTACATTTTCACCTTATTTGTTGTTCCACACTGTTTGAAACAAAACAAGTTGTTTGGTTTGCTGAAAATGACTGAACAGACCTTCTGACTTACCCTTCTCTATATTTATTTATTCACCTGACATGCTACAGCTTCCATTTCATGCCTCTGATGAAGTGGGATTATACCCACAAAAGCTCATGCGATAGATAAATTTGTTAGTCTTTAAAGGTGCCACAGGACTCCTTGTTTGTTTTGCATGAAAACAATGTAAGGGTCAGATGCTCACTTGATGTAAGTTGGCACAGCTTTACTGAAGTGGAGCTGCACTGATTTATACCAGGAAGATCTCACATTTATGTGGCCATGGTCAGTTACCAGTTGGCCACTTGACTTGTTTATTGTGTATCCCTTTGTCCTTCCCACCCTCTGTGTTAGATTTGTCTTTCAGAACCTAGGCTCTTAGAAGAAGGGAATCTGCCTTCTTTCGTGATCATTGAGCACTTTGTACATACTTCACAGTACCAGAGCAAATATTATAGTAGCAGTAGTTAAAATAGTTGTTTAATTAATAAAATAATAATAATAATAAATTAAATTAGTTCCACAATTGTTAGTTTCAATGACATTCACATATAGCTGAAATTAGGGAGGTTGGGAAAAGGCTAAAATGAAATGGACATGGAGAAGAAGGGGGGAAAAATCATACAATTCTTTCCCAATTAAGTTCATCCTTTCACTCACTTTTTGTTAATTTTTCATTGCTTTGGAATGGGAACCCTAAAGAATCTCATCTTTCAGAGGAAAGAATAATAAAGGAAAACTAGAGTTGACTGTCCAGGTCAATACAATATAGCTGATGATTGCGTCTGATCCATGACTGACCTGCGGTAAAGAGTTTCACAAAATCTGTGCATTTAAAGAACACTACATGACATCATATTAATTTCCAGAACTCTCATTTTTCTTTGGCTGCGAGGGACACAGTGGAATAGAAACTCCTTCACTTGTGTTTCATGTTATCGTGTACTTGTTATCAAAAGGATTTCCTTACGGATGGTCAACAAAGTACACATCATCCTCTGAAAAGAGAACATGCACAACCTCAAGCACACGACTTACACCAAAGAGCGCAATATTTAAGTGTCATGGCCTACCTGAATTTCTGTTCACTTTGTAGTCTCTCAGCGCTCCCGCTTCAGGTGTTAGGCCTCTTGACCTCACCTGTCTTGTGGTAGAATCTTGCAGTTCTTCCATGCTTGGACCAGGAGCTTGGAACACCACCCTGTGTGCACCAACTGCTGATCACCATCTTGGTCTGACTCGATTTCCAGTACCTACATTTCCCTCTGGGAGCCTGTGACTAGTGATATTTACCAATAGCTTTCTTAAAACAAATTTTAAAGTTGGAACAAAGCATCTGAGAAAAAAGGATTTAAGTAACAGCCTACAGGCATAGTTAGTCTCATTTAAACTTATGCTTCACTACAAGCTAAATTAAGTAAGCTTTCCTCTTAAGTTACTGGAACAGAACAGAACTGAATTAACCATCCTGCTCTTCTATTTCTTTGACTATTTTTCAGGGTACACCTTCACCAAGAAAAAGAGGTGTATTCCTAATTCAAGTTTAGGATTATACCTGTATTTAGTTGAGACAAGGCAATTTATAGTTTTCAACACAAGTTAGCAAGTAGAGTTAAAGACTATGAAGGAGCCTCATATCTAACTCAGGCTGCTAACTTGTGTGAAAGTACAAACTGCCTTGTCTTCACTAGGATTGTACCTCATGTTAGCTAATTAGAATTAACCAATTCAAGATAAGAACTTTTTCGCTAGTTAAGATGAGGCCTCAGCCATATCTCCTCTTATTCAAAGTGGGTCTGACTGTTGCTCAGGACTATAGCCATTAAGACTATCTATTCCTGTGTTGCTTGCTATCAACACTTATGCATTTGCTGTTAGACTACTTAGATGGACAGGCTCTGCTTCTCAGGCAGATAGCATAAGGTAAAATATCCACCCTTATATATGATACAAAACCCACCATGCTGGTGACAGAGCCACATAAGTCAATAAGTATTAAATAGCTCTCCCACATCTGTCCCATTCAATGTAAATGAAAACATTGCTGTTTCCTTGGGATTGTTTGGGGCTTTTAGGTTTGCTTGGAATGTGAGGGAAGTTGCTCATATACACATATCTCCTCTCTTGAAAACAATGAAATCCCCAATCAATGCTTTGCTGTGGTCAGCAACCTATTAAATGGCTTTAAATAGTCTTTTTCCCCCTGGATTTCCAGATTAAGACCCATAGCATGCTATAGAAAATCTGTACAAAAGTGCAGCCATTTAAAGGGTGATTGTGAGTAGGTGCTTCCCCTTCTTAGTATTCAGACACATAACCAAGAACAAAGCCCATCAGTTATGGTTGCTGGATAATTGTTTTAAAACTATCCCATCCTTATCAAACATAGAGGAATTCAGATCAAATTCCAGTGACAGCCAAACAGTTCATGTAAGCGCCAAGCAGCAGGCTGAGGATTAAACAATTACTAACCACCCTCTTAGGCATCTTCTCCTTTGCCAGAGTTGCCAACCCTCCAGCTGACTTGAGGCCTTCTAGGTCATGGGTACCTTAGGCTCACTTGCTGGTAGATAGTTGGGGGCTGAGCCTCTGTGCATAGGACAAGGCCCCAACCAGAGGCTTTTGACAATGACATACTGCTCCCCTTTACACCTCCAAAACTTTAGCAGGATTGTTTCCTGTGTTATAAATGTTGTTAGAACTGAAGATGGGAGGGCCAGCAAGAAGACAACAATGGATACTAAAGTCAGCTCCTTGCGCCTACAAATCATTATGCCAACTGACATGAAGCAACATGCTTGCAGAACAGCAGGGCAGTTTCTTGACAGGATAAGAAGTGGCTGAGACCCACCAAGTCCTTATCCCAGCGATATCATGGCTAGGAGTTTTTTCTAAAGTTACCAAAAACCAATTCTGACACTTAGCACTGACAATTTAAAGGTAAAACTCCCCTTGGGCTCAAAGGGGGCAGAGTTAGGCCAGCACTGAGCACTTATGAGTCTCTTACTATTACTTAACTGTACTTCCTCACTGATTTAATTGGGCCATAACCGAGAAGAATATTTCAATATGTTTGTAGGTGACTCCAGAAGTTGTGATTAGAGTTCGACGAGACAGGCCATGGTGATGGGGGTGAGACCATTAGAAACACTGAGACTGATTCTTACACCTCTGCAAAAAAAAATGTGCAAGCTCGTTGCCAAGTCAGAACAGTGATATCTATCCCTTCTTTGCACAGGTGTTAATGACTATACAAGGTGCAAATCAGTAAGGTGCTAGTGTTAGTGACCTGGAGACCATTCAAGTGACTTGTCTCCAGGGTGTGAAGATGGTGCATGTCACAAGGCTTCTAGACAAACCACCAGAGAGTGCTAGGGCAAGCCCATGATTGTGGTACCTCTTGGTACCAACATCGCAGGGAAGTAAGAGAGAAAGATACTAGAAACTAAATTTAGATGACTAGGAAAAAATGATTTAAGTGAAAAGCCTTCACAGTAGCTTTCTCTGAAATGCTTCCATTTCTATATTCAGGACCACCAAGAGGCTCCAATTAGGATAAGTACCCAACTTCATTAGGTACTATACAATCACATCATTAGAAAATTCCTGTCCTAGAAGCTTGCAAATGCTTCTTCATGATAAAGACGAACATTTTTTACTTTGGTGCCTATGTCACCCAAATCAATGTGCCCGGATTTCTATAAATGTTGGAATTGTGAGTCCTCAGCTCCAAGAATTAGGCCACATTTATTTAAGAAACCTACACCCAGATTTAGGTGCCTACTGTTAGGCACTGAACTTTTTGCACCAAAATATTCACACTTAATAAATTAATAGAGATGCCTGTGTCTAAACACAAGTTGTTCAGCATTTTTTGGTACTACAAGTTTGTTTTATAAACTATAGAAGTATTTAGATTTTTTATCATCATGTTTTTATCTATCATACAGCAAGTTCACTCAAATCTAAACAGCTTTTGATTTGTGTCTAACAATAAGTAGAAAAAGATGTCTTTTGGCTAACTCTGAGAGAAATGCACTGCCATCTGTTGGAGAAAGATAGCTAATTCAGGAATCTGTGCAGGATTATATTGCTGCCTTACATCAGGTGGAACAAAAGTCAGTTTCAGCTCAGAATGAGACTCCGATGTTTAGATGCATTATAAACTTTGCTTTTGAATAGAAATGAGATGTAAAACTAATCTCGGTAGGCTAGAAGGTGAACTATTTTATAAGACGTCTTTTAAGCCTTTAAATTCTTTACTAGCATCAAACAAACTTTCAGGGCCCAAATGTAGAGCACAGACTCAGAATGAGGAAAACAGGATAAGCAATAGTGCAGTAAGTCTATTTGGCATATTTTTGGCATAAATATAGTTCTCTATAACTTCAATTTCATGACTCACTATTTCTGATGTCAAGAACTTACCTTGATTATGTCTACACTTATAAAAGCTAGTTCGAATTAGTTAATTTGAACTAACTAATTCAAACTAATTTTAGTTAGTTCGAATTAACTTAATTTGAACTAGCATGGCCCCACTAGAATGCTATTGGAACTAGCCATGGCCATGCAGAGCACTTGCTTAGTTCGAATTAGTCAGTTGCATGAAGGTCGATCTGCCGATTAGTTTGAACTAATATGGCCACATTGACTTAATTCGAACTAACTATTTTGAATTACGGGTTAGTTCGAACTAAGCAATCAAATTTATTAGTTCGAATTAAGAAAGCCTAGTGTGTCCAAGGCTTAAGTTAGTTCGAATTAAGCTTCCTTAATTTGAACTAACTTGCAAGTGTAGACATAGCCCATGGTAAAATGGAGACAACAATTGTGGGTGAGAGGAAGAGAAAGATTAAGCCACACTGGGGAACAAACATGGGATGTGTGACCTATTTGCTAATAATTTGGGTTTGTGGAATCTGCACCAAGTACTTGCAGATTCTTAAATAAAGAAAAGAAAGCTAATGAACATTGAAAGATTATATACCAACTTAGGTTTCTGTAGTTTTATTGATTGTGAAATCAATATACATAATGACTTCTAAACAAAATATTGGTTTTATGTAATATTTCCCAAATAAACTTTTTTGCATATATACGCTCCAGCTAAGTGTCTGTGATCATTTCATCCTACTGTAACCTTAACAAGTTACTATTATAATATGCAGGTCAGGAGGACAAGGCAATGGCACAGACATCAGATACAGGAATTTTCTGACCCGTGAGGGACTGCTCATATCAGTTAGAATTCACAGTGATGTTTACTCAACAGAATTGCAGTAGCTGCTATTTTTGCTCCATTTCTACTGCAGAACCACACAATAGCATGGAACAGAAACTGACATTCAGATACAGTGGGCAGCAGTTGTCCCTTAAATCTGAAGCATTCGTCACAGAACACTTTGCCATTTGGGAATAGTTAATTTTTTAATGGGGGGAGAGGGGACGGAGGTGGCAGGGACACTGTAGAATTTAAAGAAGGGGAGGTTGCTGGGTATTAAATAAAAAATTAAATGACCAATGAAGTTTGGAAATTTCTATTGTTGCAATGTTTGTCCTATAAGAGACTAGGGGTAGGGGAAAGTGTTTCCAATATTTGTTCTTAAGGTGTTTTCTTTCTGAAGAGAATGTCAGAAATACAGAATTTGTTTTTTTATTCAATATCATGGTAACCAGTTGTGTTAAAGCCCCTTAAATGGCCAGGGCATGCATCAAACAAGCCTTTCAGCTGGCATAGCTTAAAGACTATTTTTCCAAAGAAAGTATCTTTATTTTTTTAAACAGATAAATGAGTTTTGAATGACAGTCAGGAAAACTTATTTTCATGGAGTTCTCCCCTCCTTATTTTTAGGCCATATCTACACCGATGGCAGCAAAGTTGCCTCTGTCAGATCTATCTTTCCCGACCGACTTAGTGCTTAGTTAAACCATGCTAAGTTGATCCGGAAATCGACTTAGTAAAATCACCCTGCTCAAGTAGACCAGCGCAGTGAAGATGCTGCATTGAAGGGGAGTTAGGAAGTCGATGGGAGTTATGGAAGCTACATAGAGTTTTCCCAACAGTGTAGATCAAGTCTGAGTATTGGTCTTCCTTAGGTATGAAATGAAAAACAAACCACCATTCTAACACTATCAGAAAAGGGACTTTAGGAAATGACTAGAGTGCTATTTCACCTGGAATCATAGAAGATTAGGGTTGGAAAGGACCTCAGAAGGGACCTCAACTCCTTGCTCAAAGTACGACCAACCCGAAATAAATCATCCCAGCCAGGGCTTTGTCAAGTTGGATCTTAAAAACCTCTAAAGGATTGAGATTCCATCACCTCCTTAAGTAACCCATTCTAGTGCTTCACCACCCTCCTAGTGAAATTCTCTTTCCTAATATTGAACCTAGACCTTCCCAGCTACAACTGCTGGGATCACTGCTTCTAGTTCTGTAACATGCCACCACTGAGAACTGCCTAGCTCCATGTTTAAAAAGGGCACTCTGGACTTTTTCCAACTGAACATAGAAATTAAATCCAAGCAATATATAAGTTTTGAACATGTTGTATCTAGATACTATAGCTCCTTTAAAAATAAATACACAAAGTACAGCACAGTATTCTGTGGGGACATATAACAAAAAGGGACACGCTGAAGAAATAAAGATTTTGTACTTGACAACCAAAACCAGATACAATAAGCTCTGACTCAATGACTCTTACAGTGCCTAATTTCTGAAACTGGCCTTTTCCCTGATAACATATGGTTGTCACAGATGCACCACCATCATCTGCTGTTAGTCTGGTAGTAAATCAAAACCTCCCAGCATCTCCTAGGATCTTCAGAGCCATGCTCTTTCTAGGATTTAACATCATCCGCTTACTTGTCATTCACTATCTCTTGTTGCTTTCTAATAATCCAGATGCAGCATGATGTTGCGCTTCTTCATCATTTGATTTTCTAAGGTTATACCTTGCCTATTGGGCTCTTCCTTCATATTTTCTCTTTTTATTCTATATCTGAGTTTATTTCTTATCCTTTAATAAGAACAGAAGTTCCTGGCCATTTGCACTCCAACTTATTTTAGTCTTTTATTCTCCCCTCTCCCGATCCCCCCAAATACTTCAGAAATAAAATTCTGGTTGCCCTTCTGAAAGCAAGAACAGAATTTGACCCCAGATGAATATGTGACTATCAGCTTGAGATGCAAGGTGTTTATCTACTACAAAATCTTATATAGTAACCTTATGGATTTTACTAATCCCAGAACATAATGCTGCCAGCATTTGTTTGCCCAAAGACAAGGACATTCTCATGATTTACTCATCAGCTGTTGTCCTCTGAATCTCCCCACAGCCTACCATCTTCTATTGCTTCAGCTTCAGGTTTGATACCCCTATCTTCAAGTCCTTACATAATTCTGTTCTTGTCTTCTTATCTCTTTGCCCATTACATCCTCGTCTCTATTCATCCAATGATGTCAGCTCCAATGCCCTGTGTAGTTACTGTTGTCCCAAGCATACCCTTTCCATATTCAAATCCCTCTTATAAAAACAAATCAGTCAGTTGTGGTGAGTATTTGGGCATAGAAAAATTGTATAATGAAAATGAAATGGTCCATATTCTGTACTGAGAGTCTCAGGAGGTGGCTTTATGCCACCTTTGTACATTCCTAATTTTGGGACTTGAAAGGGAGCCCAGGAGCTGCAACCCAGAATAGTTGCAGCGCAGGAGACTCCAGCCATTCCTTTTCCTACCTGCCATATTCTGCATGTTACTGTGTAAAGTTTCCTATGTTGACATTGCTCAGGGAAGTAAGCAGAGCTGCTGTAACCCTGTCACAGAAATATATATAGGCAACACGAAGCAACAGAATCTGGCGTTGTATTACTGGACCTGGGCATTTACCACTCTGGATGAGAAGGTTTTAAAAATGGCCTAAAAGGTTACTTTATGCTGCCCCTCTCCTACCTACGTTGCATGTGGTGCGGAAGTTCCGGTCTCGATGATTACCACTGGACCCATGGTGATAAGTTCCAGGGGAGTAGCCATGTTAGTCTGTATACAGCAAAAACAGTGAAGTCCTGGGGCACCTTAAAGGCTAACAAATTTCTTCGGGCATAAGCTTTCGTGGGCTGCAACCCACTTATGCCTGAAGAAATTTGTTAGTCTTTAAGATGCCACAGGACTTTCATTGTTATTGGGCCCATGGTTTATCGCCTCACCAGGGATGTCCCTGGTGAGGGGGGAGAAGCGGGGTGACCGTCCTGGGCTCCGTGGTTCTGTGGGCCCTGCACTGCCCTGCTCCCAGCTTACGCTGCTGCCCCCCCACTGGCGCACCGCTCCCTGCTGCCTTTGGCAGCAAGGGGAGGGGTGGAAGGGAAGATCCTGGCCTCTGGGCTGGCCCGCTCCGCCCCCGGGACAGAGCAGCCAGCCGCAGGGGCGGGGCGAAAAAGCGAATCCCAGCCCCTGAGTCGGCCCGCCCTGCCCCTGGAGGTGGAGCGGGAGTGCAGAGCCTGGACTCTGGGCTGGCCCTGCCAGGCTGATTGGCCCTGGCCCCCACACCTCCCTCGGGTCAGCCCTCCATGTCATCAACATCTTTAAAGCCTGAAACATTCAGTACAGAAAAGCACTTCTCTGGCTCATCCCTAGGCCAGGTGCTCTGCCCTGGGGGTGGGGAGGACTGGCTCAGAGGCTGGGCTTCGCACTCCCGCCCCACCTCCCTGCCTCTGGCTTGCCGCCAAAGGCAGTGGGGCAGGAGTAGGGCAAAGAGCGGCAGTGGGGGTGGGGGGGAATGGCATTTAGAGTGGGGCAGTGTGGGGCCCGCATAACTGCGAGGATCAGGGCAGTCGCCCTGATCACCCACCCCCAAGGATGGCCCTATACAGCCTCCAGCCTGCCACCCTCAATATCATCTTGATGGCTCTTTAGTAACCACATTTGGGGAAAACCCCAAAACCTGCAGTCTTCACTGAACCATAGCTACCATTGAAGTGGATGGGTGCAGTGGATGCTAAGTACCTCTGAAAAAAACCAGACCACTTTTAAATAGAGAATTATGGATTTAAGCATGCAGATTTAGGCATTCTTCAACTGATTTTCAAAGATGACGAGCATCCACAGCTTCTAAATACTTCAATGGAAGGTGTAGATGCTCAGCATATTTTAATTTTCAGTCCCTCAAGTTTGTGCTCACTTTGTACAAATATGTAAGTTATGCTAATGCAAAAAAGGGAGTGATTTTTAAAGTTTTCTTCTCAACTTGAGTCTGTCTGATTAAGATCCTTAGTGCTGTCCATACCAGTTTGTGATAGCATTTAATTCTGCCATTTAAGAAGCCATTTCAAAATTTACCATATACTTCCAGAGTGGAAGAGGAATGATGAATAATGTTTGGTAGGTAAGCAAAGATTCATAAATCCAGAACACAATTTAAGACAGGCTGGTTTACTTTATTGCTCTCAGCTAAGTTGCATATGGGACTTCTTATGTGATCATTCACATCCACTATGATTGCCAAACCAACATCTGCTTTCACCATATTGGATGGTGAATATTTCAGATCAACAACTGAAATGCAGATGTGCTTGGATCATGAACTCTATGCACTCTACTTGAAGCGACTGGAGTTTAAAAAAGGAATTAAAAATACGCTCAAGCATGCACTAGTGACCTGAAATGTACTCTAAACCTAATAAAGCTTTTGTGCTAGACTAGAGGTACCTGAGTACAAGCTTCCTGCCCCATGTCCATATCACCTTTGGCAAATGAGACTGCCTCCTTCCACTATGCAACAACTGGAGGTACAAGGTAAAATGGGTGCAGGAGAGAGGTTCCATGACAATAATTTCTTCACCTCCGTCTCCTCATTTACATTAGCAAATTTTTGTATACCAGGTCTTCCTTCTGAGGACTGTGAAGCATTTTATATATGCTTAAGAATTATACCCCATCCACCAATGAGTTGTCTCAGAAACTTACATCTATTCTCCAGATAATTTTGAAAGAAAACTAGGTCTCAAATGTGGCATGTTCACACCCTGTAGTGTTTTAGCACTAACAAAGAACTACATTTTTGGCCCTAGTGAAGTGCCTTTTGCACTACTCCTAAAAATTTTTCTTCATCTCACCTCCTACTCCATTGGGCATAGGAGATTATCTGGGCAGGAAGGAGACATGTCAGTGGCCAGAAAGAGGAAAAGACAGTGTGAGATGCACTCTGATACTCCTGAGTCTATGAAAGGGTCCTAGAGAATTTCTGAAGAAAATTACCATTAGTATTGGTACAGGAATGAACTTGACGGGGACACTGAGATATTGCCTACATACCACACACAGGAACGTTTTGCTTATATCTAATCAGCTAATGCCCCACATAATACATTGCACCAATTGCTGTTTGTGGAGATATTTATAGCTAAACTGTAAGAATGTGACTTTAAGGCTGTGCCTATATCAATGGGCTTCTAATATGACATTCACAGAGTTTATAGGTACATCCATAATACCGTCCTCATGTGATGTTCATCTTCACTAAGTAGAGGGGAAGCAATAAAATGAATGTCTTCCCATGAATAAAGTTATTTTTGCACCAATATGTCCCATTACCAGTTCTAAAAACCCCCCAATACAGGTGATTGCTAAACACCTTAAGATCCATAGCGAACTGGAAGAAACCAAGAGTAAAGTAGTCATTCTTATAGCTCTCTCTATCAAAAAAAAAAAAAAAAAAAGTTGTGTGTGTGTGGGGGGGTATTTTGCTGAATGTATTTTAATTCTACTTGGCTGTCCTGTTAAATGCATGACAAACTGAATCAAAAAGTGATATTAAATGGCCACACACTGCAGGGCCAGATGAAAGCAGGCGCTAGAGGGGCTGCAGCCCTGGGCCTCAGACTGTAGCCCCTAAAACCGCCGCTTATCCAGCTGTGCCAGCACAGCCCTGGTAGGCCAGGGCTGGGGCTCTGGCACGGGGAGGGAGGGGGGACCCTGGGGCCAGAGGCCGTGACCAGCTGTAGCGCTTCCACCCCTCCCCCAGGCCAGCTGGTCTGCCGGGAGCAGGGAGAGTGCAGCCGGCACATGGCTGCTATGTTCTGGGGGCAGGGCCTGCTGGCGCTCAGAGTGGCCTTCACCATGGCCATCCTGGTCCCACAGTGCTGTTGGGCTGTACCAGGGCCTCCAGGGAGCCTTGGCACAGCATTCCACCAGTACTGTGGGACCTGGAGGCGCTGGCCGGTCCCATCCCTGGAGCACAGCGGCCACTTGCCGGCTGCCCCCTGGGGCAAACCAGCCAGTCCAGGGGTGGGAGCGCCGCACCTGGCCACAATCTCTGGGCCCATGGCTATGGCCCACACTGCCCCCACGCCATGGTGGTGGGGGTCAGAGCCCCAGGCAGGTGGAACTAGAGCCCCAGGCAGAGGAGTCCCACAGTCAGATGAAGTTTGCTGGAAACAATCTGTGGATTTCTACAATGTTGACAGGGTAGATAAGAGAAAATGATTGGATTCTAACTGCACAAAAGAAAAAGGGACTAAAGCATAAAGAAATTGGACAGAACAAAATGGAAAAAAAAGTTTCACATTTTTAAAAGTCTTATTCAGAAGGTTTCCACACACCATGCTGTAAGCAATTTAGTTCACTATGTGAAGAGCTGAGTTAGTCTGGTGAAGATTCAGATGATTGTTCCCAGAGAGTATAAATGTGTCAACTCTGGTGCTCTGACCACTAGACAATTTCCCCTGACAAAACACATCTGTATCAAATCCTGCTGTCGCTACTCCTGTATTCAAGCATAACTCCCAGTGACATTAATAAGAGTTTTGCCTTGATAAACAGTTACTGCGGGATTCATGAGATGGCCGTGAAATTTCAAAGTCAGATCTCTCTACCACTTTAGACTGGAAAAAGAGGATACATTTTTAATGGTGAATGTCATTTAACCATTGGAACAATTAACCAAGGGCCATGGTCCATAACTGACCATTTTAAAATCAAGATTGAAGGGTTTTTTTTAAAGATCTGTTCTAGGAATCATTTTAGGAAAATTCTGTGGCCTGTACTAAACAAAAGTTCAGTCTAAATGATCACAATGGTCATTTCTGGCCTTGGAATCTCTGAATATATTCCCCCATTGATGTCCCTTTATGGGACAATATGGGAACACAAGTTTCAAATGTGATGTGAGATTTGCTTTTTCTCCAAGGTATAAGGGTATCTTTTGCGGATTTAAACCAATACGTTGTGGTGTTATACAGAGTAGCAGTCACAATAAATGCCATACTATACTACAGGTCTGTGGATGAGTCATAGTCTGTTTTTCCCACGCTTCCTAGATTTACTTGTCACTGGTTTCCTGCTTGATAACTGCAGGGATGAGAATATATTAGGAGTGGCAGTCTAATCAGTGACCACTCTGGGCATTCATTCTGTCACAGCTGAAAATTCATGAATGAGCTGCAATGGGTCAGCAACTTGCTAACATATCAACTGAAGTAGGCGGTTCCAGTGCAGTGGAGCTCTACTTACCATATGTCCTAGATGTTCTTGGAATGGCAGGATGCTGGCAGTGAGTATCTAGACATACAAAAAAGCATAAGAAAGGCAAGGCAGATGTCCTGCTTTTGCTCACTGAAGACTTATAGAAAGTTTAGTTGCCTTTTGAGACTGTGATATCATATGGGCAGGTCAAAAAGGTTATGCCTCTTTCAGCAAAACAGTAACTGAAATCAAAGTTTTCATATTTCCATTCAAAGCATCCAAATAAGAGACATGCACAAGTTTAAATATGCATTTTTAAACTCCAACTACTCTGGCAGATTTTACAACCCATAAATAAATATGGGCTAAGCATTCACACTGATAAATAAAAATTACCAGAATTGTGGCCAGGAAACCAAAGCACCCATTTAGCCAAATACTGAAGCTTGTGATTATAATGTGTTCCATCTCTATTCATAATAAAACCTAAAGCATGTTTTTAACTGCTTTGCTGAATCAGATACAAAATGGAATAACAATTAAAGTAGTTTTAACAATTGAAAGCATCATTATTTTGGATACTTGAATTTAAAGTAGCTTTAGGCCAAAATGTTGATCTGAAGACTTTAGAATCAGAAAAATGTACATGAATCAAGAAGATTTATTTTACATCTATAGCAGTATTATATCTCAGAGAAGATGTGGGAATTCTAACACTGAGCATCCAGAGGGAGGATAAGGATGGAAGGTGAGGTGGGGGGAGAGTTGTCTGCATTTTTAAAATGTGCTACCATACAAAGCACTTGAATAAGTTGGCTGAGCTGGCCAAAATGATAAAATAAATCTAGTTTCATTTCTATGACTCTGCAAGGTGCACATGTTTGAGCTTTGTTGTTTATGCATTAATTGAAGATTTGAATTGATAAAAAGGGAAATCTTTTATTTTCCCGAAGCCACTGTATTGCCTAGGCGGACTGATGGTCACAGTTTTTAGGGGTTGTTTTTTTTTTTTGGTTAATCAAATAAATTCTTGCCAGATCCACATTATTTAAAAAAAAAATTATATCTGCAGTTTCATGAGATTATACCTACACATGTTGCTGGGCTGAACCAGCAGAGGCGTATTGACTTTATGTCATTGTAAATTACATGGACCTACAGTTAAATGAAATATTAGCACACTGGACAGATATATTCACTGGATTAAAGGCAGACAGTAACAAGAAATAGTATTGAATTTCAAAGAGGGCTAAAAAAACCAACCAAGCAAAGAAACCCCTACAAATCTACTTTATATACAGCAAAAATTGCAGTAAATTAGTGATACATTGCTTGCCCATAAATCTCTCAACCCTGTTTTACTAAAATTAGTACTGTGCCAAGTTCACAAAGGAGAGATGCTTTGTGTCTACCCTCTGCCCGGAACAGCTTAAACTTAAATCATTGTCAACTAGGTTTGACATCATAATAAAAACAAAAATAAGTTAAAAGTGGCAGGCCATAACTGTAAAAATTTAGTGAACCATCTTGTCTAGGTTAAAGAGAATTCTGTCTAAGATGAGGGAAGGAAAGGCCAGGTATGTAAAGATACTTAAGTGCCTAAATATGTAGATAGGCAGCCCAGTGGGATTTTCAGAGGTCCTCAGTGCTTAACTCCTACTCATTTCAATGGGAGTTAAGTGCCTATTTGCATCTTTAGATATCTAAGCACCTTTGAAATGTGACCCTTATTGTAATACCATAGAAACAGAATAATCCTGCTCAGGACAATATAATTTATTGGATGGTCAATTAGTTCTGGAACAAAAGAAAGCCAACCACAATTATACAGACAGATTATAAGAGAAGCAAGGCCAAGTACTTTTGAGCTATTGCTTCTGGATGGTAATAGGAAGTTTTGAAGAGGTGTATGATAAGCAATAAAATCCAGAATTGATTTTGATATCATTTAATTAGAGATTATGTTGGTACAGATTAGGTGTCAACAGACCCAGGAGTATGTCCAGATGGAGGATTAGATCTCAACCCCAGATCACAGCATAAAATCAGTGATGGAGGCTGTGGGGAATGTGGTTGTCTGGGCACTATGTGGAGAACAAGGAGCCAAAGACAGGGCAGGTGAATGGTTGGAACTCCCCACATATCTCTTAGAGGAAAGGAGACGGTGCTTCTGGGTTTTAGCATGACAAAAACTAGGAATGAAGTTTCAAACTCTGGCTGATCTGAACACCTTGGGACCTGAGGAAAGTTCTGTTTAGTTGCTGTAAGTGGGGGGGGGGGGGGGAAATGTCAGGAGTTATGTTGATGCAGTATTTCATCCAAACTGAAGTGAATCAATACCCAGTGAAGACAGTGGAACAACTCCTATTGACTCCATGGGAAGCCGGATAGGACCTAAGGAAAGCAAATAACTTTGAGTCCTACTCAAGTTCTGCAATGCAGGGGCTGAACCAATCTCTCACTTGGACAGCAGGAACTGTCAGGGATGTGACACAGCCTGATTTACACCTCCTCCCCTGCCAGCTTGGGGTCCAGCAAATCAAACTGGTTTGATGGAAGGTGTTTTGGAGGAGAGGAACATATGCAAATTCCTATCTCTTCTCATGGGATTTACAGTTTCACACAGTGCAACTTTTCAACGGCAGTAGAGAGTTTCCCACACAATACATCACCAACCACATATCCATCCCATCTAAGTCACTTTGTTTAATGTGAAAAAACAAGCAGTGACAGAACAGAGCCTTGAGAATAAGACTCCTAGCACAATGCAGCCACAAGAATTTCACAAGTGGGATTTGCTTAACTGGTCACTAAGTGTTAGCCTGGGTCTAAAACATATGGCTCAAAGTGTTTCTGTGACCATAAAGAAACAGAACTGTGAATGCAGAGAAAATGCCTACCAAGCAGATGCTCTCTTTCTTTTGTTTTGTAGTGCTCTTTGTACTTTTGAGCCTAGAGAAAGCTTAATTAAAGTTAATGGACAAATCTTCCAGGACAGAAATTAAGTACTTAAATGGTCTGGTTTTGGTCTGAATATGCAAAAACAAACAAACAAACAAACAAACCCCCCTCCATTCTCTCCCTGGTCTTGCCCCAAGATAATATAACCTTCAAAGAGAACTGCATGTGTATTGACAGCTTTCAGGCTTGCTTTGTGCCCCAAACCTGATGCAAGATTGGCAGAGTTTGTGGGCCATATTCATCATTAGTGTGAGCAGAAGCAGCTTCGGTGAAATCAGTGTGGATATCTCAATGCTGAGTACATTTTAGGAATAATGTAAATAGAGCTGTGATCGTTTGCACCAGAAATGACCATAAACTGTTGCAAGTGACATTACAGGACTCACTGCCAGGATTTCAAGAAAATGATCATGACATGATCATACAATATGCTCATGACATGCCAGTATCTTGGGTACTTATATGCCCCTATCATTATTGTAATATTTAAGCACCTCACAAACCTTAATCCATTATCCTTGCAACAACTGTGTTAGAGTAATGCTGTTATCTCCACTTTCCAGATAGGGGACTGAGACACAGAGAGACTAAGGCTCTGATCATGCACCACTGAAATAATTGAGATGGGCCTATATGATTTGCTGAAAGTCATAGAGGAAGCCTATAGCGAAGCAAGGAACTGAACCTCTGTCTCCATTTAGTCATTGGAACAACTTGTCAAAGGTTGTGGTGGATTCTCCATCACTGACAACTGTTAAATCAAGAGTGGACATTTTTCTAAAAGATTTGCTCAGAAATTAATTCAGGGAAGTTCTTTCTCGGGTATGTGTCATACAGATGATCACAATGGACTCTATGAATCCCAAGTTCCACTCTAACATCTTAAACCACCAGATCATCCTCCCAATACAGGTCCCATAAGGAGTGTCTTATAGTGTCTCAGAGTATCTATACCAGGGGTCGGCAACCTTTGCCGACCCCTGTGCCGCCCCCTCCTTCTCAACCCTCAGCTGGTGCCAATGGCCCGCTAGTGGAAAGAAGCCACCTGGGGTGGCTCCTCTAGGCAGCGTGCCTGGGGACCCCTATCCTCATGCACACCATGGAAAGAAGTTGCCTGGAGTCACTCTTGTTGGTGGCGGCACACCACACAGAGGAGCCGCTCTGGGCAGCTTCTTTACATGGTGTGCCTGGGGCATGGACATGGCAGGGACCTCCGCACTGCAGCTGCCCCTGAAAGAAGCCACTTGGAGTGTCTTTTGGTGGCAGGAGTGGCAATTTCTGTGGCACCACAGAGGATGCCGAGTGCCGCTCCAAATGGGCTCGTGTGTCACTGTTGGCACGTGTTCTGGGGGTTGCCTACTCCTGATCTATACATAGTGAAATAGAGGTGCTGGAAGAGTAGTTTGAATTAAACATGTGCTAGTACTACTCATTTCTAAAACAAAATTTGGCAAGCTCATATGAGAAACACAAACCTACTTTACAGGGCCACAGGGACTAATTCTAGACAGATGGCCATTAGAAAAAACCCAGACACCTCCAAGCATACACTCTGTTGGAACTAAGAGAATAAAATTGGGCAGAATCACATCCTGTGTGGCAAAGTGCATTGTGTCCTAATATCACACAACACGGGGTCAGAAATGGTAGCCCTACTCCATAAAGGTCCTATCTGGGTGTTGAGAAGTGTAAAAACCGTGCCCAAGATGTCCTGTTCTTGCTAGGCATGAATGCTGTCACTGGAGATAAACTATCCCATCCTGAAAACTGCAGTAGACACTGGGAACAGAATACAACAGAGGCCACTGACATGACATGAGATTTCTGTGTTTGCCGTGGATGCAAGAGTGGCTGAAATCTATTTTAATTATGTGGGAAAGATTACCTCCTTTTAATGGCTTGCCACTCGAGTTATTTTGAAATTGGCCTGTGATGCAGCATGTTGAATATATTACAGTATTAAGTAAAATATTGCAAATTGCAGTTTGCTCAGTGTGTTACTCTAAAGAAGTTTTTAGGAAGGGCAAACAATTCATAACTGACTCATTTTGGTAATATCTAGAAATGTCAGTTCAAGCACAGTCAAGTGTGTTAGCAGAAAAGGCAGTAAAATACCAAAATCAGATTAAAAAAACCACCCTTAAGTGGATTTTAGGGACCCATATTTAGCATTTTTAGAACATCACAGTGAACCCCACAAATCAGTCCTCAGGGCAAACAATCTTAGTTCCAACATCTAACAAACTTCCCCAGGCAGAGATACTTAACAACAAAATAAATAATACAAAAAAGTTTTATGCTATATTTGAAAAATATATTTGAGTGAAAATTGCAAAGTCTCAATGGGCTTTCACAAACCTGGATGAAATTCACTAAATCACCGTGAAGTGACTCAGCAATTGCAGATTTCAAATGCTGCTGTGATTATTTTGCATAGCTCTTGGGTTGATAGGATGTGCTCATTGGTGCCACTGGTGAATTAGGGACCTAGTTCGCAAAGTGAAGTGGATACTACTGGATCTAGGTGCCTTTTTTATGAACAGTAATAATAATATGGGCATCAGAATATGCCTAATTTTAACATTAATGGGCCAAATGTTGCATCCAACTGAGCTTACTCAGCACTGAACCCGAGGAGGAAGGTAATGTAACTAGTTTCTTGTAGTTCCCATTTGTGTTCCCAGTGTGACCCAAAGCAGTCTCAGGGCTGGTCTAATAGACTCCTGGAAGTCTTTAATCCCAAGGTACCATTTTAGCAGCTGTGAATAAGGAACAGAGAGGTATTCCCACCACCCCCACTACCTGGCTGCAAAGAAGTGGTGGGTAGAATCTGTTAGGTCCTGGGAGATTCCCCCCAGCTGGACTGAATTGTTTTTGTCCCCTTTGCACTGGTGGGGCATTACAAAGAAGCCAAAGTGGAATGGATTACTGAGTACAGTGCGTTTCATGTGGAGTACCACCTCATGGCTGACTAGCAACTGTGATTTCTTCCAACAGAAAATTAACAAAAACGTGACTTGATTTTCCCTATCACCTCTGTTTGCCTTCCCTCCCTCAGCTCTCTCTCCCTCCATCTCTTCTGTCACAAATACAGAAATTTCTCATCTGCTTTCTTCCTCTAACACCTCCTCTTCTCCTGCTTAAGTGGACATACAGCCTGAGTTTCCTATAAAGGTCTGGTTTGCTTATGGAAGTTCAGCATGGCCAGACCCTGGGTCCAGGTTTATCTTCAGCCTCTGTCATGTGTTGATCAGCTTTTTCTTGTGGGAGGTGGATGCTTTGTCAGCTATTTCTCTCTTGGCTGCTCTATAGCAAGCATCAGCTACTTCTAGTACACAGCAGTTCCTGGTTGCTGACAAGCTCTTTTTAAGATAGTTTCCCCCAGCTAGAGTAGGCTCTAGCGTATCTGTTTAGTACGGGTTGAACCCAGAGGAGCTTGTTAGTCTTCTTTCGATTGGGATTGGGTGTACCCCATCAGATACCCTAACCCTCAACATTTCTATGGTATTTCCCCTCATACTTGGGAGGTGCTCCCTGTAAATATCCACAGCGCTACCTTACTATTCCCCTTTAAAGCCCTCCTTAAAAGTCTCCCTTTCCATGATGCCTTCCAAAAAACCCCAAACAAAACAAAACAGCCACCTTAACAGTTAGGCAGTGGTCACACCAGCAGTCTCTCCTTTGGTGCTAACTAAAATGTGTTGCTCTCTGACATCATCGTTTCCACTTTTTTTTTTATACTTTCTCCAGGTCTACACTATAAACAGATTTGACAGAAGCTGCCTTATGTCAACCTAACAATGTACGTGTCTACACTACCAAGTCCTTATTGCCAACCTAACTACCTGTAATGTCATAATTATTCCACCTGCGTGAGAAGCGTAGTGCTTACATCGATGTTGATGGGTAAACAACCAGGCAGTGTAAATGTAGTGTTGGGTATATCAACTGAATTAGTCTCCAGAAGATGTCCCATACTGCTCCACTCTGACCGCTATGGAGATCCTTTTCAAATCTGCTGCACAGCAGCCATCTACACAGGAGAGAGTTCCTCCCCTGTTAAAGCCACAGGAAATTTTTCATTCCCATTTCCTGTTTGATCAGTGTGGAGAGCTTGCCAGCTCAACTGATCATGGTGACTCAATGTCCCAAACATGCTCCAGCCTGGAGTTCACAGGAGGCGATAGACCTTATCAGTCTGTGGGGAGAAGAGTCTGTGCAGGCATAGCTTCGATCCAGCCATAGTAACAGACATCTATGAAAAGATCACAGGGGACATGGGAGAGAAGGACTACACCAGGAACACATAGCAGTGTTGTGTGAAAAATCAAAGAATTTCAGCAAACATACCAGAAGACAAGGGAGGCGAACAGTCCTTCTGGTTCAGAACTACAGATGTGCTGCTTCTACAAAGGATTGCATATGATTCTTGGAGGCAGCCCCACATCTGCTCCCAAACACAGTGTGGATACCTCTCAGGAGTCTGAGTCCTGGGTCACCACGGGCAGCAACAAGGGTGATATTTTGGATAAGGAAGAGAAGGAAGAGAATCGGAGATAGACGAGTGGGGGCCCATTCTCTGTGAAAGCCAGGAGCTGTTTTTAAATCTGAAGCAATCCAGCCACTCACAAGACAGCAAGGTAGCCGAACATGGTGCTGGAGAAGGCACCTCTGGTGAATATGGAATTCCAGGCAAACTGTAGGAGTTACGTATTCTTATATTTAATATGAAAAAGTTAGGTTAGTTTGCCCAAAATTTATAGACTCATAGACTTATAGACTTTAAGGTCAGAAGGGACCAGTACGATCATCTAGTCTGACCTCCTGCAAAACGCAGGCCTCAAGACCTCATCCACCCACTCCAGCAATAGGCCACCAACCTATGACTGAGTTATTTACCTCCTTAAATCATGATTTAAGGACTTTTAGATACAGTGGCAACCAGGAATAATAATAATAATAATAATAATAATAATAATAAATATAAAAACATATCCTAATTCCAGTTATTTTTGCTCTACCCTCTAAAAAGGGTGAGCAAATAGCAAGTATGAAAAAATCATGATGGGGACTGGAGGAGGGGGCTATAGGCACCTATATAAGAAAAAGTCCCAAATATCAGGACTGTCCCTATAAAATTCGGATATCTGGTCACCGTACTTCCAGATTACTCTACTTTCTTATGAGAACTTCAATTTAACAATTTAATTAATAAAATTGATAGTCATAATTATTTCAATACAAGATGTTGAGGGTTAAATCAAAACTTGAATAGTTGCAGATATTTTAAACAATTTTATTCCTGTAAGCCAACAAATAGTGCAATCACTGCCTATATCTTGATAGAGCAAGTCTGACTGTACATAACATTTTGATAGCTTCTATTTTTCCATGATGTTCTTGTGAAGCTATCACAACTCAAAGGCTTGTGAAAGACAGTGCTCATCAAGAATTAAAAAACAAAACCAAGAAAATCACTTTTACTCCTGAATCAGAGCTATGCCAGCATCATCTGTCAGTTTCATTGTTTCAAATTCACTTTTCCCCTCTGAGTTGTACGAGAGTTTATCAACTTCCCTTTTTATGATTTCCACTGTCACCAGTCATGCCTTTCTCCTTAATCCAAACCCTTTTTTCCTGTCCACCTTAATTATAGGGTCCCTGCCAGACACAACATAGCAAGAATATCCTGTCTTATAATGACATTTCCATTTAGTAGCTTAGGTATCCTTGTATGGCAAGTATATGTTAATTGCAGGATACATCCCATGCGGACCCCTTATATTGTCAGTGTACTGTATGCCCCAACACTCCTTCAAAGGCACAGTAATGGACTTGTTTTCAAGGAATGTTCCCTTGGACTTGCTTAGGCAGTGCAAGGAAAGAAAGAAAATTTTCTGCTTTAAGTTCTTGTGATTACAGCTATTATAGAAGAACACAGAACCATAAATTCATGTCATAGGAGATAAATAAAACAGGAAGTGATTTAACTGCACTCTTCTTGCATTCTTTGCCAGAGGCTGGAAATGGGTGATAGATGGATCATTTGATGATTCCCTGTTCTATTCATTCCCTCTGAAGCACCTGACACTGACCACTGTCGAAAGACAGGAAACTGGGCTAGATGGACCATAAATCTGATCCAGTATGGCTGTTCTTTTGTTAATTGTGTTTGTCTTAAAATGCAGTATAAGGATATTTTTACATTTACAGACATTCTGTTTGTTATCTGAGATTTTAGTGTTCCAGATTATCTTTAAACTAAGCTCTAATATGCAGTGGACCCCCTTCACTTATCTCTTCCCCATGGGAACTTGGATGCACAAGAAGTTCAAGCTTGGGCCTTTTGCCTACTGTTGCTAGAACTCCTAAACTCCTAATAGCAGCAGCTTTTGCTGCTTTAAAAAGAATTGTGGCCTCTGATTTCTTTACTGCACTCTTTCAGGTGTTATGGTGAAAGGCACATTAAAAATCTGTATGTCAAGGTGACCTTTTACCACCCCATGAAAACTACTGCAAGAATGATCAACAAACACTGCCATTTGATCTGCCTCACTTTACTCTCTAAGCACAAAAGATGTATTGTGATTCTTCCCCACAAGATAATGTAGTGACCCTAGAAGATCTCAACCATCAGTGAAAAGAGGCGATTTCTTCAATAAGTAGCCTTCATAAAAATATTTGTTGATAAAGATATGAAGACCCACATACCAAAAGGAATGATGTTTTTAACCCAATACATTAGGAATTTTTTCAGAAGACAATTCACTGGTATGAAAACATGTCAACATCATTGAACCTCTGTGTTGGATAATTGTTGATCATTGTGGTGGTCTTTAATTCTATATTTATCCATCTTTTCCAAAAGAAAAAAGCATATGGGTTATACTGGGCTATCTCTCACTTCGGGTTGATCTCTCACTGACTGCAATATGACCAAGATTTTCAACAGTTTAAACAAGAGAGGCCCAAATGAGTTTCTCATTTAAATTATACACTCTTTCTAGTCTCAAGAACTTGTGCCTCACAGATAATATATTTACAGAAGGAGTTGATAGGATCATTTGGGTCTGTCCACCCAGTTTAAAACGGTGTGGAATAAGTAGTCACTGACCACTGCTTTACTTAAATGAGCAACTTGTCAATGTGAGAGCAAAGAAACACAGGAAGTGCAATAAGAAGTTGTTCCATTCTTGTCATATTTCTCACCATTTACCAGAATTAGATTAATTAGGAATTTTTTTGTTTCTTTTAAAGCCTCCTAGGAACCACTCAAAATATCTGGTCTCAGAATGATCAGAATCCTTCCCACATGCATATAACTAATCACATATTTAAACAACCCAGGATACAATATTGTTGTATCTGTTCAGAAGTTCTAGTCTGTTTTGGTTATAGACACTTACGCGGATCCTTGTCCTCTTACAGTTGTCAATGTTGACCTTCTGAAAACGATCAGAGTTGTTTTCTTATTTCGGCAAGCTTTTCCTTTTCTTGCCCTGTTTGGGCAGGTTCAACTCTAAAATACATACAAACATTAATGGAAGAATACTGACTTTGCCTAATTTGGAGTTTGTGCCATCTCCCATTGAAATCAGTGGGAACCTTCCACTGACTTCAATGGGAGCAGGGATCTAGCCTGACATGAGACACATCTAATGTCAGTTTCTCTGGAATTCCAGAAAAATCTGAGACCCATAGGGTGTAAGTGAAAGCAGAATAGATCCCGAAGTTCCTCTTTCGGTAACATGGGTGAAATTCAGAAGGCCACCACAATGACTATTGTATTACTTACATCTCACTAAGTGCAATTAAAACTCATCTATCATCAATTTATTATCTATAGTTTCAAAATTCTCTGGTTAGATAGTATTCAGTATGAACATCTGTAAACAATCCTGTTTTATTTCCATGAATACTTTTTAATCTAATAGTGATGGTCTTTCAATCTATGGAGTTAGAGTTATTTGTATGGCACTTCTAATAGACATGAGAAGGTACATGTGACGGGATGCACATCCATGCAGCCTTAGGGCATGACCTGTATAACTTTTCTGTTCAGTTTTGCGGTGTAATTGTGTGATTTGATGCCAAATACGCCATCACAGGTTCCTTTGTGAATGTTCAGAACATATTCCACATGATTACCATGTTGCCATGTTTCCTACAGCAACATGTATTTATAGATGTGAAGCATGTTACAGTGTTCAGACTCTCAGGACTCTCTCTAGCACAGTGGCTGGAGATTTACATGTCAAAGAGAATGTTAATGCCCTCCCTGGCTCAGGTAGAAGTGAAGAGAATCACACAATAGGACAGTGAGAGGAGGGGCTGTCAGCAGTTTGTTAAAACAAAGACACAGAGATTGGGAAGGGAGAAGCTGCATGCTTTTGGCCTGAGAAGACATCATCTTGCAACCAACTTCAAGCAAGATCGGGGCCCTGCCTGAAAACAGGCAGAGAATGGCTGTAAAACACCGAACAGCCGAACACCATGCGCTTAAACTTGGACTTTGAGGTCGGTTTAGGTAGAGATGTTAGACTAGTATGCGGTTTATACCTTTTATTGATAGTGGTCACTCCTGACTCATGTTTCTGCCTTGATTGGCCATGTTCTCACTTGAAATCAGACTCTGATCAATAAACTAGTAGTTGTTTTATCTAAAGCTGTGTGGTCTTTAGAAGGTGTGGATGTGGAAGGCTGGGCACAATCCACTTCTTTGTTAAGTGGATGGACTTGAGACTAAGGTGATTGGGAGAGGGTCCCAATCCCTGTAAGGCAGTGCCTCCCAGTGTAGTGTCTGGGACTGGGTGTGCTCGCTTGGGGACCCACGCCTATGTGGCTAGTGGATTTACACCCACTGCCTGGGACCAATTCCACGCTGGTGGTTGGTGTGGACTGACTCAGGAGTGAGTGTTCACCCAGCAGAGCGGGGTGAATTGGGGTTCAGGAGCAGGGTTCGAGGGGTCATAGCAGCATACCAGACTGGATTTGGGGAGCAGCCTGTCACAGTATGCAACAAAAATTGAAGATAAAATTAAAACAGAAGAGGGACCAGAATAAGATGAAAGTTACTCTCAGCAAATTATGAACAAGTATTTTGACCAGTAAAATGGAAAAACATCATCTGCTCTAGTCACTTAATATCAGTAGTGTTCTTGTCCAGTCTGATTATTATCAGCTTGTAACTGCCTTTTCTTGTCTCCCCCCGTTCCCTTCCCCCAGCGTTGCAGTGTAAAGTAAGACTGTAGTCTGTGAGCCAAGTGTAAATTGGCAAAGCTCCCTTGATTTTAATGGAGTAATGCTGATTTTTTACACCAGGGAATTTGGCCCATTAATGAATATTAGTCACTACATAATGACTTTATTGTTCATGACCAGTAAAAGAGGTAGCAGTGGTTGTGACAAATTTCTATTATGTTCTATTATCTTATCTTCTACAAAAATAATTCAATAATTCTTGAGCTGTATGTATGTTCTATCACAAGTGTGGCTGTGATTCAATTTGATTACAGGTTGTTTAATTAGTGACTAGCCCTAAAACACTATATTTTAATGAAAATGTTGATAGCCAAGCCATAGCTCTGGCTCCTGCAACCCTTGCTGAGAAAAACCCCCATAAATATACATACATTGTTTATATGCCTGCGGGCCAACTGAATAGAACTTAGTGCTAGTCGAAATAAGACAGTTGAACGCTGCTGAAATTCTACTGAAGTATCTAAGAAAAGGCCCGGGGAAAAGAACACAATAAGTGTTCAAAAACATCTCACAATGTAATAATCAATGTGTAATATGAGCTGGGGGTTAGTTAAATAAAATGTGAAAGCTGTATTAATGAACCCTTTTGCTGTCCAACACAGCATTTCATTTTCTTTCATAGGCTGCATAATGCAAGCCTGGGAATAAATTATAGATGAAACCCCCATCATATGTTTATAAATACACTAACATTAGCATTTTACTTCCTCATAAATCTGCACCAAACATTCAAGCACAAGATAGAAAGCCCTGTAAAACAATGATATATTCTCTGCTTGCAAGCCTTGACTAGTGGCCCATTCATTCCCACTGCTGTTCTTCAAACATTACTTCCTTCGCTCATGCCCCCTCATTTAAAATCCATTTTAATTTAAAGATGCTCGATGCACTCCTAGTGGTACATTTACTCATGCTAGTTATACATCATGGAGCAGGGAAAAGAAAATTGTTTAATCTAGAGATATGGTTCACTGTGGTCACCACTGAACAGTGGAGTAATTACCAGATCGGCTCCACTAAAAATGCACTCAGGGTGTTCTGTGACCTATCATCTTCTAATCTGCATAGTGAAGTATAGCTTCATAACTATAAATTGCTGACTTAATTAAAACCAGGACCTTTCTGTCATTTAATTACAGGGAGAAAGGTTATTGCTTAAATGCAATTTTCCAAATGTGATTTCTTAACAGTTATTAACTGCTTCACCATCATTTATTGTTTCAGATTTTTCAATTTGAAAATAGTCCCTGTGACAGAAGTAATGACTTCATGAAAAACTCAATCTACATGGAGCTGAGCAGACCCATTTGTTTCTCGTAAGTGGAGCAGACAGAAAACTTGAAAATGTCACAGGAGGATCCTGTGATTGCTCTCACTTTACAGGAGTAATTAAAAACCAAGAGGTTGTATTAAAGGTGAAGAGAAGAGGTTTATGACAATTTCAAGGGTTTTTTTTCCCTGCCAAATACTATGCTTGCATTACCAACTCTATTAAGAGGGATATAGATTAATAATTATTAACATAGCAGAGTCCAACAAACAGTATTGGATCAGACATCTAAGAATCTTGCAGATTTTCTTTTGATCTGCAGAGAAGCTGTTAAATTAAAAAGAAAACATTCTTTACACAATTTCCATCTGTACACAGGGCGCCTGCTTCCAATAACTGCTGTTTTCTTGAAAAGCACAAGTCGAAAATATAAATGCTCTTCAACATAAGATTTGAATGATAGTTCATTATCTAGAACAAGGTTTCTCACCCACAGCATGTTGATAGAATAAAGCTTGATTCTGCTCTCACTTAAGTCACTTTCCCTCCATTCACAAAAGAATCAGGTCCAATACTTTCTGTGTCAGGTGTGCTAATGAAATCTTTATCCAGACTGGCCACTAACCCAAAATACTGTTGACTAAGAGACCATTTTGTGTGGATAGGGAAGGGTCTACGTTTGACATAATAAGTGGAGTTATTCTAGAAGTCTTTGGGCTCATTTTATCTATGAGCTCCAGCAGCTTTGTGCTCCTGTGGTAGTTCCAGGCAACCATAAACTCAGCTTCATTAGCCAGGTAAGGCAGTTAGAGCTGCACTGCTAGAGTTGGCAAAGCTGGCACTTTTTTGGGTACGGAATATAAATAGGTTAGGGGGAAGGTCTCCTCTTCTTCCAAGTATTCCTAACATAGAACTGTGTTTCAGTATCACGTCTAGAAATAAACCCTTTGAAATGAATAAATAAAAGCTACTGTTGTACCTATCACCAATAGCGGTTTCTGCATTGCATTTTCCCCCTGTTCTTATGTACTCAGAGACCAAGGGCCAGGCTGGTTGTCCTCCATTGTCACTGCCTCATAGAAGAAACTTTGGTTTGCAATACTAAAGCCTGGATATTACATAAAGAAACCTGAAGAACAGCATTCTAGACAGGCATTCCAATATGAATGTAACGGTCAAGAAAAGAATGAAAATATTCTCGATAGATGTTTGCTATCAAGATTAGTATTCCCCACCCAGTTGCACTAACAATGTCTTTTTAAAAAAATCTCAATTTTAATTGCATCCCATGTGATGTGATGAACAGTCTTTCCAGAAATGCATGAAAACAACAAGCAAGATGTCTCGCAGCTCAGGGTAAACTTCATTGTTAAACTAACTTAGGAAAGCAGTGACGGGTAGCATGCGAATTATTACTGAGAATTAATTTAGTCTCTTCCCTCCCATTTTCCCTAGATATGTAGGCCCCAATCTTCCAATAAGCGCCCTACTTTCACATGGACTCCCACTGGCATCACCTGATAAGAGCTCTGAGGCCAAGTCTATCCTGACAGCAGCAAATTTGCCGCCATCAGTTCAATGTTTGTGGTTCGATTGAGCAGTCAGTCAAGACCCACTCAATCAATCTGAAGTTTGACTTAGTAACTCCACCCCCGTAAGAAGAGTAGCGCTGAGTTGAAGGGACGACATTTCCCTTTGACTCAGCACAGTGGAGTCAAGGAGGTAAGTGGGTGTTAGAAAGGGAGCTACACAAGCTATGTGAAATAACTTGCATATCTCCCTTCAACTGCCATCGAATTCCACATCCCGTGTAGACCTGGCCTAAGTATTTGTATAGTGTTGGGGAATTATAGTGGCAAGAAGCACTATAAATCTATCCATCAGATAGCTATATGACCCCACCACTGTGGTACCTCACAGTCTTAAGTGTATTTATCCTCATAACACGGGACAGGCAGTGCTATTATCCCTGGTTTATAGGTAGGGAAGTAGGGCACAGAGTGTCAAAGTGATATGCCGAAGGAATGTCTGGAGAGGAGCATGGAATTAAATCCAATTCTCCCCAGCCCTAACCACTGGATATTCTTCCTTCCTAAGCAAGCAATTCACAAGATATTTTTAGGACTACTTTTTCTTTTTTTGTTTATTTTAAAAGTTGTCCATGAACCAATTATTAAATTCTCAAAAGTATTTGAGAATGTATTCTCATAATCTCAGAATTATTAAAGTCTCGGATATATTTGTTCAAAAGCATTCATTTTTTTTTTCAGAAAATAATCCCTGACCTGTAGACCAGTTTGTTGCAAATATTCACAATTCATTTTTCTGGTTACATATGTATCCTGATGCTGTTTCTGTTGCCCCGCTGAAAGGACTCTGAATATTACAATTCAAAATTCATGCTGTATTTATTACTAGGACTGTGGTATTGCACACAATGCACTAAGGCAGTGGTTTTCAAACTTTTTTCCTTGGGACCCAGTTGAAAAAAAATCATTTATGCCCACGACCCAACAATTACATCTTTGAGCAATGCATTCCAGTCTTTTGGCGGTGGCAGCAGGGGCTGCTGCAACCCAGTGCCTGAGGGTCTGCGACCCAGTACTGGATCCCGACCCTAAGTTTGAAAACCACTGACCTAAGGGTTTTAAATCACATAACATACTGCCCTCACCCCGAACAGCACAACTAGCCTCGTGCAAATTATGTACTTAATTTTAAGGCTAACAATGAATGAGTGTATGAATGAATGAATGAATGAATGAAAATCTTTTCTACATTTAAAATTAGACTAGAAGATAAACTGTAAGGGACAATCCTGCAGTGGCACAGTATAGCTTGGAAATAGTCTTTTTCAGTCCCGTCCCTATAGGCAAAACACCTGTGGTGGTTTAATGCCCCAAATCCAGCAGCTCTGCAGAGACATCTGGGAAATAGAACTAGTGACTGTAAAGCACAAACTCTTGGACTGCATGTAGTGAAAGGGCTTCAGTAGAGACTGTGGCCAGGGTGTTCAGGTGAGCGCAGCTGCCCTGTACCGCTGCCACCACACAGAGGAATTCTCATGCTTTTCATCCATCCACAAAACCCTTTTACTTGCTCATTGCACATGAGAACAGAGTTGCCATGCACCACTAGCGCACCACCTCGCATCTAGGTCTGGGAATGTAGCTTTCAGTGCATCAGGTGTCCCTTGCTGCTCTGCAATAGTCTCTTTGGTAACTTGGCCCTTCTGGATGGAAAATCCAGCTGCCAACTGTTCAAATGCCATCTCCAGACATTCAGCCCTAGCTTGGGACTCTATGCTCTAAACTGGAGCCAGCAGAGAACCCAACCCACCCATTATACCAGGTTTTATCCAAGGAACCCTACAACCTAAACTGTCTCTGTCACAGCCCCTGTTGCTGTTTCCTTGGGTTCTTTCCCAATCATCCTCTATCTTCTTGCCTATTGCTGGATTTACCATCGGAGCTTACTCTACTCCCTTCAACTACTTCACCCCTCCTCTCACCAGACCCTTTGAACCAGGGCAGGAACTCAGGGCTTACTCTACCCCTTGGACTTCCTCCTTATTGCTGACACCCACTCACCCTTCCTAGGGAGTGATTGCAGACTCCTTCCCCGCTAACTTACTTTTAGTTTCCTGGCTTTATAATACTGTTCCAACCCGTACCCATCTGTGCTTCTCTCTCAGTTAACCCTGCCCCTCCCTCTCTCAAGTGATGCCAGGTAACCTTATTGCCCTCAGAACCCTATCAGGGCTGGTGCAGGCAAGTCCTGTTTTCTGCTGATGGAACCCATCCTGTGGTCACTGGTGCCTTCTTCCGCAAACTCTTCCTAGATACCTTTAGCTCAGATGTCCTTGCAGGATAACTCACACTGAAATTCTAACGTGATGTGTGTGTCATCAGTGGATTAAGAGAAAACCTGGTGTGTGAATCAGTCCCATGTAAAGAAAAAGAATAATCTATAAATCCTGGCTTCTGCTTGACCAAGTTAAACTGAAATTAAGACAAGGCTGATTTTATTGAACAGGTAGTTGGCATCCTTCATTTCCCATGAGCAGGTTGGGATCCACTAGTAGACACAATCAGCATTTTAATTTTAGAAGAAGAATGGAGAGGTAGGGGACAAAACTGCTCTACAATTATTAAGGTGCTACATTCAGGACAGCCCACTAACACCAAATCCAGTCATCACTTATACCTTTGCAACCCACTGGGTAGAATTTGATCCTACATCAGACTCTCATATGATTGTGTAAAACAGATTTTCTTTTAATTTTATAAAAGCAGAAACAAAAATATTAACAGAATGCTGTAAGTCCATTAACATCCCCCCTTTGATATTCAACAGTCCCAAATCACCTTCTTATAGTGTGGGAATTGATAACCTGCCCACTTATGCAGAAAGACTTTTTACAATTATATGGACAGCTTTGGTTTGATAATGCAAAACAAGAGCTATTTCAGTGAAGAGTGCAAATGAGCATGCTTACAGATCAGCCTATTGCTTTGCCTTCTGATCTTTCCATGTTTCCCAGTGAATTAAAAATAAATACACCCATCACAAAAAATGTGCATTGCTGACCACAAACATTATTCTAGATATAACAGAAACCCAGCCAATAGTCTGAAAATACAGAATAAGCCTTTTTTTCTTTGTAATGGCCTATCGTTTGCTCATTTGATAAACTGTAACCATTCCATTTCCATTTAGGAATATATATAAGTCAAAGATCCAGCTATTTTTGTCTACAAGATTCAGTTTGGAGACTTCCAAAGTGAACACTAACTGCATGTCACTGCCACCATTGTCTCTTGTCACAATCCTAATTCTATGTTCTAATAAAATTTCATTAGTGTCTCCACATCCTGTGCCTTACCGTTGAAGTACTGTCTCATGCTGGAACGATTAGCTGTACTTTACGTCATATCACTTGACTGTTTGACAGCCATTGTGAGTGAGCTAAATGGTGAGAAATTAAAATTTCTGACAATTTCCATTACATCTAAATTGTTGAGAAATTAAGGGATATTTACTTTTACAAATATTAAAGGTTGTTTAAAATGTAAACTGACTTCATTTTATTAGCAGATTCCACAATGTGCTAATTCAAAATGACTACACAGCCTTATTTGAATAAATTACCAACTCATTTTCCAAATGCGAAGGCCATTTCCTCCAGGCTGGATTTTTGACTGCTTGTATCAGTAGGAAAATAAAATAAAAACTTATGAATATTTAAGAATGGAAGACTGGTGAATCTCTTCCTTGTTTCATCTGAGTAGAATAATGAGTTTATTATTATATTGATTTTAGAAACTCACCATGGAGCATGCCAGGAAATATTGGTTTAATGACATAGCATTCATTATCTTACCTTGGGAAAAAAAATACCAGAGATCAAGTCAATTAATTGCTTTTAAATATAATGACATTTTTGAGTCACCTGGAATGGGAGGGTGAGGACCATTTGTTCTCTGTTAAATGACACCGGGCTGGGAGTGGGGTGGGAGGTGGTTCAGAAAGAAACTCTGTATATGGAAGTACACAGCTAAGGAGGTGTACCGTGACAGTGGCAAGGGACGCATTGCCATCCCTCAGATGTCTCAGATCTTGGTTACTGCTGGAAGCGAGACCAGATGGACCAATGACCTGATCCTTTGAGACAAATCCCGTGTTCTCTTTAGCTATGTCTACACTGGCAAGTTAGTTTGAATTAAGGAGGCTTAATTCGAACTAACTAAAGCCATGGCTACACTAGGCTTTAGTTAGTTCGAATTAAGGGCTTCCTTAATTCGAACTAATAAGTTCAAATAGGGTATTCGAACTAAGGGTACATTCGAACTAACTAGTTCGAATTAACCAATGTGGCCATGCTAGTTCGAACTAATTTCTTAGTTCTAATTAACCAGCCATTGAAATGAATGGGGATTGCTAATTCGAACTAAGCAAACTAACTTTCCAGTGTGGCCATGCTAGTTCGAATTAAGCTAATTCAAACTAACTAAAATTAGTTTGAATTAGTTAGTTCGAACTAACTAATTCGAACTAATTTTAGCAAGTGTAGACATAGCCTCTCTGTTCACAAAGCATTGCTTTGAATTCTCTTTTTACTTCAGTCTTCCATTTCAGTCAGTCAACCAACTGACATAGTTTTTGGATAACCATACTAAATCAAATATGTTCAGTGTGCCAGAGCAATCGAGGAAATTCTTCCAACAGTCCTTACTCAGTTGATTAGTCCCATTGAAATCTGTGGGCTTAATTTTGTCTTCACTGACACTGGTGTAAATCCAGCGTAACTCCATTTGTGTCTGTAGAACATGAGAGTATCTGAAAGATAACATTAGTTGGACCACTAACGTGAGCAAGGGATCAATTTTAAGCCACTTCCTCCCAACTACATATAATCGATTTCTTATTCTCCTTCCTTTCTTTCAGGATGATCAGTAATTTAGGAAGTCAAATCTGTTTCTTATATCCAGATACTAGCTGGAAACAAGAAACAGATCAGAAAAAGGTAACAAAGCAGAGAATTCATGTTCTGAGTTCAAGAACAAGAAATCCTAGAGTTCCCATAAACAGACCATTCTTTTGCATTCCATCTTAAACTTCTAGTTAAACAACCTCTTGATTGTTTGAATGAATAAGATTTTCCTCACTACTGTCAAAGGCTACAGCGG
>ML685785.1:27765969-27848719 GCA_007922175.1 Pelusios castaneus
CCCCCCCCCCCCCCCCCCCCCCCCCCCCCCCCCCCCCACTGATAAAGAATTTTGCTGTCTCTGTCTCTTTCTCAGCTGAGCTCTGGCTGTTTCTAGATTTGTCTTGTTTTTCCTATCTTTCTGTCTGGAAAGAATCACACTGACCTCGAAATGTTTTTACCAGGGTGGAGCAATGTGCATCTGGGAGGAGTTCCTTTCTAACATATCAGAAACTGTATTTGATTCCTGTAACATGAACTGAAGTCTATAAGACAAGTTGTTGCTACGTCACAGGTTGGAGATTTCCTTTGTTCTCTCCCCGTGAGCGCTCCCGTATACAGATCTAAGTAAAGGCTTGCTAATTACACTTAAGAGATTTGCGTTATTCCTTGACACTACTAACAAGAGTTTATTTCTGTAAATCAGCTCTTATAGTATAACATGGATATAAGCTTATGAGGCAAACTAAAAGTATTCTCCATTACAGCTGAGATATACTGTACACGATGATTTTAGGGTTCTGAACAGAAATGTCAGGAGATCTACTACATATTCACTGCAGTTTACCAGCTGTACCAGGTCGAGTTGGTGTAGTTGGTGCATTTGTGATTTGTTTCTCCTGCCAAATCAAAAGTCGTCCTCTTTCAGGAAACATTCTGAAAAACAGTCCAAAACCCACTCCAAAAATCCAGATCTTCCATCTGTTTTATCACATCACAGCTTCTTCTTTAAATACCTTCTCCTTGGTTGCAGGATTTTCAACATCTTCTCTAGGAGTATTATAGGGAGAACAGGTTCTTGCCCAGGGACATAAACCATTCAGTGCTGTCCACTCTACTCAAAATCCCTGCTTCCCATTTTTTCTTCAGACTACACTATCCTACCTACCAGCTTCCTGGATCCCCAGAACTTTCTCAGCCTTTTTTTCCAATAGCCCCTTTCAGTCCTTTTCCCATCTTCTAAACACATCCCTTCCTCCACCCCCCCCCCTCCCATCTCCTTTTCAAGGCATCTCCCTATGTCTCTCATCATTCCAAGTCACAGACAGCTCTTTTATAGCCTAGACCCCTTCCTTCACCAGGCCTTGTTTCACACTCCCACACATAAGCCTTCTGGGACACAACAAATCACAGAATGGTTGTCCTTAAAGGACCAAGACTTGGGAGATGAACTGGACTCTGGCCTGTTTTTAAAAAGACAGCTCTCTGTGGGTGCATCTACACTAGTAAATTAAATTGACTTAAACAGGCTTAAGTCGACTAAATTTACTCTGCGTCTACACTACAGTTTCCTTAAGTTGACTTAAGCTGCTGCTTAAGTCGACTTAAGGAAATTTTAAGTCAACTTATTAAGACCTCCTTTTACTTTGACTTACTGGTTAAGTCGACTTTATTAAGTCGACTTCAACCAGTGTAGAGGCGGATTAGCCCTAAATCGACTTAAAGTCGACTTAAAGGGCTCCCCCATTGATCTCCCTACCAGGATGCCTGGCAGAGCCAGAGCCTGGCGTGCCCTCCCACAGGGCAGGACACAGTCCCTACCCACCCCGCTCCTATACCCTGCCCCTGCCCCTGTCCTGCTCAGCCCCCATGTACCCTGGTACAATGGGGAAGATGCTGAGCTCCCTGGCACTTTGGAAAGGGTGCCCGGGGAAGGGGGGCACCCAAGAGGGGCCCCCCTTCCCACCATGCACCACTCCCAAGTCCACCTAGCCCCTACAGGTTGACTTAGGCATCCAGTGTGGACGCTCTAAGTTGATTTGACAAGGTCGACTTTAAGTCGACCTAAATTTACAGTGTAGACATGCTTAGTCGACTTAACAAATGGAAATGCTTTATTACAACACAACTAGTTAGTCCTGCTGAAGGCCCTATTATGATATTGCTCTAATTTGAAAAATGAGCTGGACTGTAGTATTTGAAAGAAATCAGAGTGCTTCCATGTTTTATCATTTTTCCATTACCTCCTTTAAAAAAAACCAAACAACTTCTGCTGCTTGAATTTGTTCGGCATCAGCGTACATACCCTAAGTGATAAAGAGGGAGGAAGAATAGAGAGTAAGACTAATGCGTAACGCACATGTGAATAAAGGATGAGTTAGGAGGTGGAAGGGCATGCAAGCAATGTTCCATTGTTAACTGAGTGCATGCACCAAGAGAGACAGATGTTCAAATATAAAAACTTTTAAAACTTGGAGTCCTTCTGATTAATGCAGAGCTTCATGAATAATGCAAATCATGTAAGAAATACTGGAGACTTGATTGTGAAGTTGTTAAAGGAGAAAGATTACAATGTTTTTATGCTTTTATTTTTTTTAAAAGGAAGCAAGAATCACAGCAGGAAAGCCAGAAAACAGAACCATTTCCAGGGGCTGCTATCAGAGCTTATTGCAACTGAAATTCTTTTAAGGAGGTGTTCAAGCACAAAATGCACTATTCTCAAGAAAGAATTTCCCTGCTGGTGAAGTTGTTGGTAAACAAATCTAATGAATCATACCAAACCAACAAGGAGCAAATCAGGTTCCTATTTCTGAATAAAGATTTTCTAGAGAAGGAAGTAAAGATGATTTATGACCTACTCAGTTAGTCCCCAATTCAGCAATGCACCCAAAATTCCAGCCCTATTCAGCAAAATCATCTGTGCTTTGTTGACTCAGGACCTAGAACATATAATCCTGTACAGTGCTTCAAGTCTTATTCTTTAAGGTCAAAAACATTTTTAGATGTATTTGGTTTGATATACCATCAAATTCATGCATACTCTCTGTCAAAATACATCAGCATAAATAAGAATGTAATTTTTTCCTCACAATAAGCTATCTTAAATTCCAAAATAAAAAATACAAAAAAGAAAAAAGAAACAGAAAAAGAAAGAAAAGAAAACATCAGTTTTTTAAAGGAAACAAACTATAACAAAAGGCAAAAATAATTTGATTTTTAAAAATTGCTATGACTCAGAATCAGTCTGAGACAGGTTTGGATGAACCATACATTTTTGTTACGCATATAACAATATACTAAAGACTCATGCTCATGATCACAAGCCACATTTTGTATTCAAATGGCATTAGATTTTTTCAAATTGTCCTCTACTTATTAAAAATAGATATGCAAGTTCCATATTCTCACAGTGTGGGAAGTAGATAAGAAGGGTTTCTTCTTGTTCATATTTAATTTTTTTCCTGGACTCCATGTCACATCCAAATTCTGCTCACTCCCGAAGCAGTTAGAAATAGAAATATATCAGGAGAAAAGTTGGGTTTGTGACATTGTTGAACTGCCTAGAAGACAAAATTTCATGAGGCGACATATTTTCTTGTGAGATTTCCATTGAGTTCAATAGGTTATTTTTGTATTTAAACTTAAGCATATGTGTAAGTCTTTGCAGGTTTGGGGTCCACATTTTGATTCCTAGATTCAGCAATTTTAAGGCCAGAAGGGACTTTTATGATGATCTAGTCCAGTGGTCGGCAAACCGCGGCTCGCGAGCCACAAGCGGCTCTTTAGCCCCTTGAATTTGGCTCTTGCTAGTGCAAGCCGTGGTCCCTTTAAATGCAGACTGCTGCTGGGGAGAATCAAATCTCCCGCCCTGAGCATGCGCAGACAGAGCGTGCTCAGGGTGGGAGGGGCCTGGCAGAGAAGCAGCTCTGCCGGCCGTCCCCGCAGCTGCGAGCCTCCGGCCAGGTAAGGGGGCTGGAGGGAGGCCTGGAGAGTGGTGGGGGGGGCGCGACCAGGTAAGGGGGCTGGAGGGAGGTCTGGAGAGTGGTGGGGGATGAGGAGAGTGGTTCGGGGGGACGAGGACACTGGCTGCCACCTGGAGAGGGGTGGAGGGCCCCGGTAAAGCCGCGGCAGAGGCGGCCTGGGGGCTGGCCGTCCCCGCCCCCAGGGTGGGACAGGCAGGGTCTGCGTGCGGCTGGGGAAGGGGGGTGGCTGCGTCCACCGTGTGCCTCGTTGCCGGGGCCGCCTCCGAGCAGGCGGTTGGCTCAGCGTGCGGGGCTGGGATGTGGCTTTCCGGAGCCAGCCAGCGAGAGAGAGAGAGAGAGAGGCAGGCCAGCCAGATAGAGAGAGAGGCAGGCCAGCCAGAAAGAGGGGGGGGGGAGAGAGCGAGAGAGAGAGAGAGGGGGAGGCCAGCCAGCGAGAGAGAGAGAGAGAGAGAGAGAGAGAGAGAGAGAGAGAGAGAGATATGCCAGCCAGATAGAGAGAGAGATTGATTGATTGATTTGTGGAGTGAAAGGAGATGGTTACGAATACCCTTATTAAGTTAATAACAATGTACCTTCCTATATATTTTAAGTTTAAAAAATTTGGCACTCAAAAGAAATTTCAATCGCTGTTTTGTTGATATTTGGCTCAGTTGACTAAAAAGTTTGCCGACCACTGATCTAGTCTGATCTCCTGAAAGACAAAGGGCAATAAAATCTTATGTATTTCCTGCATCAAATGCAAGAGATTCAGAGAAGTATCTCAACTTTTGGAAGTTTATTCAACTCAAACCTCCAAAAATTTTAAGAAGGCAAAAGAACAAACTGATGGTTTCAATATCTTGTAATATCAGGAGCATGATGAAACTAATGGCATAGTTATCTGGTAACAGTATAGCATATTTCACAGGATTTCAAAAAGGCATGAATGATCAGTAATACATTTTTTGTTTCACAAATATATGAATTGATACAAGGTCTGTTAGGATTCATTTATTAAAAAATTAGTATTATATCAGGGACGGGTTTCAGTTTTATTATTATTTAAACAGTAATTAATCTCAAGAGATTTATAAAGAGCTTGCTGTTTGACAGTGGAATAGTGATGTTAGTTCCACTTGACTTTTGCAATATTGTTCCCAATAAAACTGTATTCCTTCAAAAGCTGCAGAATGTATGCTCTGATGGTTTGGTTCAACAAGCAGCAGCTTCCATGGAAATCAGCTCCTCCAGGAGCGACTCAGCATTATGTAAGTTTGGGCTTTTAGACCTACCCCCTTCAGAGAAGTGTGCATAAATCCCATTGCATACAGAGCAAAATTTAGTTATTAATTTAGATGTCCTGAAGCAGTCAGTTCTGTTTCCATTCGATCTTTTAAACAATTAAGGGTAGTGTTTTTAAAAGCATTTAAGAGAGTTAGGTGCCTAACTCCCACCGACTGGTGCTTTTCAAAATCCCGCCCCAGCGTAACTCTTCCACCAATTAAACATAATTTAATGGGGATAGTTCCTCCTGTTCAAAGTGCCTTCTTTTTAACTTGAAGAAAATCTAAGTGCCTCAGCAAAGATAACCTCCCTGAAAGTCACAGTATTTAAATAGCCCTGCTAGGCACACAGCGAGGAAACCACTTTTCAATATTCATTGAGCTTTCAACGTAGCTAACACTGCCACACGCTCTCCTTTCTTGCTCACCCCAAAGCATCACATCCAAACACCGTTGAACTTTGGGAATATTCAGATCTGTATTTTTAGAGGCTCCAGTCTGTATAACAACCCTAGTCAAAACCCCAGTTCAGTGCACCAATGAATTTGTTTGACTTGAGCCCATCTCTCCATCATCCTCTTCCCCTACAGAGCACTTTTGTAAGCGGTTGATCAATTATCATATAGTCCAATAGGCTGACTGATAAGTTTGCATAAGACCATGGCTTTTAATAATCTAAAACAGTTGTTCTCAACACAGGGGTACACAAAGCTTTTCCAGAAGTACATCTCATCACATCTACATTTCTGCCTACTTTTACAACAAGCTATATAAAAAGCAGAAATGAAGTCAGTACAAACTAAAATGTCATACCATGACTTGTTTATATTGTTCTATATACTATGCACTGAAATGTAAGTACAATGTTTAGGTTTAATGGATATATTTTATAATAGTATGGTAAAATGAGACAGTAAGCTATTTTTCAGTAATACTGGACTATGATACTTACATTTTTATGTGTGATTTTGTAAGGAAATGGTTTCTAAGTGAAGTGAAAGGATTATGCAAGGCAAATCATACTTCTGAAAGGGGCACAATAATCTGGAAAGGTTGAGAGCCACTGACCTAAAATACTTTTTACTGATGTGATTTTCACCTTCTCTAATGCATATTACTAATGTCTTTAACATGCTTAGCACATCTATTAATCATGGATTAAACTAATTAAACTATATATAAATGAAACCTTAAAATAATAAAGTGTGACCCACTTGCCTACAGAAGTCCCTGACCAAAAAACAGAATTCAGTTACCTGGACCCCACTATCTGAATTTTCCAGAAATAGAAATATACTTTGCAGTAGCATTTGAATTTTTTGGGCACCAGGACACATGTCAAAACATTTAGTGGCCACACGGATTTTGTCAACAGATGCCTCAGCTTATGCCCTGCTAGATCCCTGGTTAAGTGAATATTAATATTCCCATGAAGTGAAGAAAAATTTTGTCCATGAATAAAATAAGCACATACACTGTTTATATGCTATCTGTTAATAACATGAAATCATTGTCCAGTGTACACAGAAGGATCATTTCAACTGACATCCAGTGAGATAAAGATCTGAGCATGGTGGGTGCAGTTTTGAAGTCACAATGAGAAGTACTTAAATCCAATATATGCAAGTAGGACTTTCTAAAAAAAAAAAGTAGCTATGTGTCCACCTCCCCCACCCTTTTCTTTGTTATGCATGTGCATGCATATTGAATGCCTGGAGTCACTACAATCTGAGACACATTTATTAAATTGAAAGTACCTTCCTAATTCACACTGTGCCGAGAACCAACATTAGACCCATGCACCACTAAAGACTCCTTTTAAGTCTTTAAAGCATGACTGAATTTCACCCACTGAGAAAGCTAACAGAACTCTGCTCTCCCTGTTGCGTCACATTGACATATAATGGATCAGTCAGAAGCAGAAAAGCTTACCAGTCTAGGAAAACAAACAGAGCCCTGTGGCACTTTTAAAGACTAACAGATTTATTTATCGCATGAGTTTTTGTGGGAGAAAATCCCACTTCATCAGACACTTGACGAAATGGGATTTTCTCCCACGAAAGCTCACGCGATAAATAAATCTGTTAGTCTTTAAAAGTGCCACAGGTCTCTGTTTGTTTTTCTGCAATAGACTAACACAGCTACCCCTTTGGAACAAGTTTAGGAAAGTTTCTCCAGAAAGTTAAGGGCCAGATTGTCAGCTGAAGCAAATATTATGGCATCTGCCTATGATGGATGACTTCTTACAACCAGATAACATTCTGGCTCTCAGTATTTTTGGTTTTGTTAACTTTTGAACTCTTTCCCCATCTATTAGCACTCAGTCCATACATATAGCTGAAATCTTTAAAGGAGACAGCTCCACTCCCACACTGCATAACACACAAACACTTAAAATAGTATGATTCTCTTTAAAGCTATATGAAGTGGAAAGCAAGCCTAACATGGTAGATTTAGAGCTGCCTTTCCTAATGTCAGATGAAGCCAATCTTGCCACAACAGATTAATTAGATGATTCAGAACAAGTTCTTTCCATCTCAAAACATTCTCAGACTTGAATTGTTTTTGCATCACTAATAAATGAAATGAAATTAACACCTCAAAACACTTTATTTTTACTCTTAAGTTAGTAAAACACTTAATGTTAGCTCCACCTTAACTTAGTTATTTCTTTGGAAATGTAAGTGTCCAGACCCCTCTTGTTCCTCGGCAGAGATGTGTGAAATAGAGCATATTTGGAATTTGATTGCTGATCCAAATTTTGCAGCTTGAACCATCTTGAATCCCAAAATAAGATGTAGACCAGAGGTGTCAAACTCATTTGCTATAGAGGCCAGATTTGACTTAAATGCACTTCCGCTGGGCCATACAGACCATAAATTGAAATATTAGGGCAGGAATCTCTCTTTGGCTGATTCTCTTTCATATTTCTCAGGTTGACATTTACAGTGATATATATATATATATATATAAAGCAGAGTTCCTTAGATTAGTTACAATCTTCTTAAATATCCTAATTATTCAGTGACAACAATATTGTTTTATTCTTCCTTGTTTAGATTCACACACAGCACTCTGATTGCATAGCTAGTAAAAACAAAAGACCATTGGTATTATTATCAAACATTTATACAGTGAGTAAATTTACACAGTGCATTACAAGCATAGATAAGACATATTCCTGCTCCAAAGAACTTAGCCTCTAAATAAGATAAGACAAATACAAGGCAACACACAGGATAATGGTTCAGGAGTAAGGAGGTGGGGATTATTAATGAGGAAAAGAAGAAGGTAGAAAAGACATCAGATAATATAATATACTAAACTATAAAATAATTTGAAGAACACTATTTATAATCTGCAAGCCAGATTTCATCAGACTAAAACATTTTCTTTCTTTAACCTCCAGCAGGTGGAGCAACTGCAGTGTCAGCCTTTACTATAAAGGATGACTGCAATTAATGGTGTCATTTCACATTTGTAATTGACGCAAGGAGGATACAGGACAATCTTTTAAAACCTGGATGTTCAAAGTTAGGCTCCTAAATCCACAGATAGGTACTCAAATAAAAATAAAAGCTGATTTTGAAAAGCACTGTTCACCTCTAGCTTCCATTGCCATCAATGACAGTCGTGAGCACTCTCTGAAAATCAGGTCACTTTTATATAGGTGCCAAAGTATGCATTTAGGTGACTGATTTTAGGCATCCAGGTTTGAAAACGTTGGCCCTACTTTCATAGTGCACCTAGGTCAGATCCTCAGCTTGGTGTCAATTGCAAGGTTCCGTTGGTTTTAATTCAATGCCTATTGACACCAGCTGAGGTTATGACCATCTCTGTATTTGTAGTTTTTAAATAGATTGCTCCATCTCTCATATAAGATGCAGCAAATCACACCAGATACTACGGAGCAAAGTCAATTGTTTTAAAAACACAAAATCTCAGTTCTGTGTGCAGTTACACTCATGTAACCTTACTAAACCTTAACATTACTAACGTAACCTAAACAGAGTGAACAGGGTTGTGGAAAGTGCATTAAACCTGGTATCCCAGAAGGAACCACTAAATCAAACTTTCTTTTCTCAGACATTGAGCTTACATTTTCCGTTAGTCTTGCACGTGAAAAGTTGTACCAAAGTCGATGGAGCTATTCACATAAGGGACTGCAGGAACAAGCTCTAGATTTAGTTTAAAGCCAAAGTATTTCAATGGTAAGCAATATTTTCACTTGATTAAAACTGTAACATCTGTATCATCCCAGATGTTGGGTTCAATTCATTGGGACTTTATTGGCACAAAAAGCTGTACATGTGAGGGGAAAGTGAAAAAATAAAAAGGCTCAGATTTCAAACACAACGATCTGGGGAGGGACTGAAGAGGAGGAACACCCTCAAAACTTTTAGCACAGTAGTTAGGATACTCACCTTGGATGTGGGAGACCCCTGGCTTAAATCTCCCTGGAAGCCTGGACTTTGGCATTTATCTTTCAGAAGGGACAGGGCTTAGTACCACCCCTCTGGTTGGCATCTCTCTTTTGCTAGCCTAACAAGAAGTCATCTAGTATGATGACATTTGTGAAACCCATTCTTGGGTGCCAGTGTCTCTCCAGTTGTTGACTAGGGCACCTAGCTACAGAACACAGGCTTAATGAATCACAGTGCTTTTTCAAGATTGCTAAAAGTGAGGTGTGGCAGTGCTCAGCATCCCTTTGCCAAAATTCCCTCGTGAGTCTAACTCCTAGAGCGATTGTTCTGATAACATCCTCCAACAGTGCTCACTCTATGGCCGGCCATCTAACAACTCTCCTTAGTCATGGCTGGCCTTAAAAAATTCATTTTTATATGCCTACAACAGGCATACCTTGCAGTTTATTGCTCTCCAGGAGCAACAGAAGACAGTCTCACAGGAACCCAAATTAGGGGTGCCAGTTTCAGTTGGATGAATTCCTGGAGTTTTGTCACGTGACAATCTTTAATGAAAATTAATTTTTAACTTCCTGGAAACTCCAGGACAATCCTGGAGGCTTGGCAATCCTAACCCAAATAGCAACATTTTAAAAATGACATGAAATGTCAAGTCCATTTTCCTCTTTGTTTCTTTCTTTGATAACAGTCCTAGCTAGCCTGATTATTTGTTTATCACGGACAGTACATATAAATCACAAAGATAACACAGCACCTGCCCCAAAAGTTCACAGTCAGAGACAGAGGTATGAAATGCAGGCCACACAGGGAAATTCTTAGGCCATTATCTACCATAGTTTTCCTGGAGGGCAGATGAGCTGTTTAATGTCACACTCCAGAAACAGCACACCGAGTTGAAAGACACTAAAATTGGCACCAAAAACCACCTCCCTCCACCCCCAAAACAACCTGTGAAATAAAACTTTACTACAATACCGTGTACAGACACAGCCTTCACATCTGCCAAGCGCACCCTTCTTCCACAGGAGACCAGGGAGGGGTCAGTTGGGGGGAGGGAGATGGCATGGTGCCAAGAAGGTGTTGGAGGGCTCACATCCAACCTTTCCTAGGGATGCTTCACAAGGGTGCCCACAGTGGGCCGAAGAGTTAGGACTAGGAACACGGTAGGAACAACAGGTTTTTGTTTTTCCTGTATACGTAAGGAGAAAGCAGCGGGGAGGGGAGTGTGATGGGGAGGGTCTGATCAACTGGAGCATTCTGTTGAGAGGAAACTGACTGAAGAAACGGGGGCCCTTTCTTCAAGTGATTGTCACACTTCCTTTATGAATACATCTGACCAGCATTAGGACCACTAGAAGGAAGGGAGAAGGAATAATTATTTGTATTATGGCAGAGCGGGGCCTCACCTGTCCAGCCATTACGCAAACATAATACTAAATGACAATCCGAGTTTCCAGAACACCAGTGGAATACTGAATAGTATTTGGCCTGACAACTCACGGGCAGAACATAAGAACAACACCCCTCATGCTTCCTGTTCACCTGCAGACATGAACAGCATGGATCAATAGTGTGCCTTCTCCACCAGCTTGTCCTATAGCAGCATTACAGGGAACCTTTGAAATCAAAGGCCTGATTCTTCTCTAACACCATCTTTACCCTTGTGCAACTCCATTTTCTTCAGTGGAGTTATTCCTGATTTACACTGGTACATCAGAACAGAATCAGCCCCCAAACCCTTTAGGAATGCAGTGAAGCTGAATTAGCGTCAACGCTTTCTCAAGAAGCATCTTTCCAAATAGACGCCCACCCCTCACAAAAGACTGGGGTGCTGTAAATGCAGTAATTAATAGGCAGCACCACAATAAATACTGTAAACATCAATAATAATAAATCTGCAGCAGACTTTTTGCATCTGCTTGCAGAGAGTTTGTTTTTCATGGAAGACAAAGCAGTGACTATGTGGAAATTACACTGATGTCGCTGCTGCAATACAATAATGTACCATTCTCAAACATATAAAAATTACAGCTCTGCCTGGCATTCTGTACTAGATGGGGTAATTTAATAATTTCAGTGCAGCAAAATGGACTATTATGAATCCTCCATGTAAATCCTCCAAAGCTTGATTTCTAATAGCAAGTTATGCACCACTTCATTAAAGTCACAGTTCATTTCATCCCCATAAAGCCTGAGTCATCAGAACAGATGGTGTGGGGAGGCGAAATCCATTCCACCAAATTAGGTGCAGGGCTGCAGTGCAGCTGACCCATGGTCTTGTGACCTGGAATAACATACATAGGCTCTCCTCACCACTTGTGCCATGGAAGTGCTGCTATATCCAAAGAATTATGGACCTCATGGCTTCTCCCAGAGCCAAGCCTCACTATTGCCCTCTCTACTGGATCATGTGGGATCTGTAAGAAAACAATTCCTCTTTACAACATACAGGGTGTAAACAATTCCTGTCTAGGCACTCATCCCAGCAGCTTCCTACCCGTCTGAAATCCCACTGCTGCGCTAAGGTGATACAGCAAGTCTATCATGGGGCCTTCACACTACGGACAATTTCACACCCAAGGACTTTCTTCTTGTTATTCATGTGTGGTTTGGGACTGCCCAGAGTGAACATCAAAAATCAAATCTGGCTCCTTGTGGAAACGTATAATTAACCCAAGCCAGACTCTTTTTATCCCAGGTCAGATTTTTTGGCCCATTCCACTACCAATGCACCACTCAGATGTTTGCCGTGCAAAGAAAGAAACTATCTGTCACTCACTTGATGGGAAAACAACAGAGTCCTATGGCACTTGATGGGGTTATGCATGGCTGGAGCAGTCAGTAATGGGCGTAGAACTGGCCTACGCAAATACTGTGCTTCTTTCCTGCCATCCCTGGCACAGAAGGCAGGTGGGGGTTGGTCAGGGTATCCTGTTCCTCTATATCCTGTAACCCCAGTTAGCAGACAGACTTTTTAGGGACCTTTGACAGCTAGTGTAAATTACAGCAGTCCTAAGTTGCTCTAATATACTCTGGGGCTGAGGCAGAGCAGCTTAGGACAGCAGAGAATCTGACCCTACTTTCCTTCAGAAAAGCCTATTTACACTGAAGTCAATGGCAAAACTCCTACTGAGTTCAATGGGAGTGGGTCTTACACTGCAATGAAGGCCCAGGGTTACTGAAGTCGAGTAGGCTGACCTCTTTTAGGGAACTCTGGCCTGGAGGGAATCCTAGGTTAAGAATTTTCTTACTCCTGACACAAACAAAGGGTTTTGGTGTCCACTGAAGTGTGCAAATCAAAGACAAAGTAACCATCTCCAGAGCCCCTAGCAACCCGTCCCCACCCCTGAAATCAGGGGCATAGCCACAGATGGGCCTAGGTGGGCTGGGATCCACCCACTTGAAGCACAGGGCCATCTAACGCGGTAACCAGTAGTGGTGTAAATTTCTCCGCTGCTTCTGTGGGGCCCAGCCAGCAGGTGTGAATGGAGCAGAAGCGCTGGTACTGCTGCATTTGTGGCCATGCCACCAGCTGGGCTCCACAGCCATGGCTACAAGTGGAGCAGCACCAGTACCTCTGCTCCACTCGCAGCCTGGCTGAGACATTTGTACCGCTGCTGAGCAATGTGGTAGATGGGCCTGAGCTCAACTTCTGGTCATGTGACTGGAAGCTGCCCAGTCCACCCTAGACAGTCAAAGGCCACTGCCTGAAATACGGCCATTCTAGCTCTAGGAATGTGGCGCACTACTCTCTTTTATGAACTCTTGAGGCTTCTCTGGTAGTATGTTTCCAGACTGGTGAGCAGAACAGAATGAGTTAATGCAGACTTGAGCTGCTGCCACTTACTTGGGAGGGTAGTTTCCATTTTCAATGGCATGGATTGCAAATGGCTGGGATAGAGCAAACTAAGGAATTTGTCCCATGGAATTGTGGGATTCTTCCAGCTGATTTCCAGGACTTAAGTCAAGCAGGGCTGCAGCTACAAAGCAAAGCAATAAGGCTCAGACTCTGGATCCTGGTTTGGCTCAAGGTTGGATCCTCCAGGGTGATTGGGCCTAATCCCAATTACAGCACAGATGCAAGTCACAAGGAGGTGTTAGCCTTGAGCCCAGGACCAAGCACAAGCTCACATTGCAGTATAGACATAACCCCAGAGAGTGGCATGTTCATAGCCCTATATTTTGTTTCAGTGGCAAACCACAGCCTTGAATCTCCTACTGTAGTGTCCAGAACAGGCCTGCTTACTAACATCATTTTCATTTCCAGCATCGGGATGGTACATATCTCAGGTGTTTAGGCTCTACCATTCGCTATTTTATTTGTTCATAGTCAAGAAAGTTGTATCAGTTTATTCTTTTTCCATTAACAAAAGTAGAAATGAAGAAGGTGAACTACAGGCAGTGGCAGCTACAATGAAAGTTAATCTGTCAATTCTTGCTTATGAAGATTCGGCATTTTACAGACTTTCCCTAGCACACCACACAACTCAGCAACTTGGAAACTCATTAATACTTTTCCATTAAAAATCAAAAAGAAAGCCAGGACCCCTGCAGAAGGTTCAAAGTAATGACAGCTTAGTCCTGAAAGGTGACAAGCACCTTGAATAGCTTTGGAAGCAGTAGCAGTCCAAGTGAACAGCGTGGAATTTCCACTTTGTAACATGTACAAAAGACGGTCTATGCAATACATGTTCCTGAAGATACAGTTTTGTTGATTTTTTTCCAAGGAGGACCACCATCACATCACATTTTTTTCAGTCCCTCTTCTGAAAGTCAAGCTTCTTTGGTTATTTTGGAAAAACAGGCCCTGTTTGCTGGGGCCTAGACTTCCAGACTCTAGATGAACTTGAATCATTAAATTCCCTGAGCCTGGGCATGATGATTTTTTCTTTCTGACAATCAGGGCCTCTTCTTTATTTATTTTTGACCAACACTACCCCTACATGAGGAAACGAGAGCATCCGCAAAGTTGAAATAGCTACAGCATGCATTATTTAAATTTGTAAGGCTATTTAATGTTCACCACACATTTGATCCTAACAGTGCAAGTGATTGTATATCAGTTTATTTTTTTTCCATTTTAACAAGGAAAACTGCCCCTCCAAATATAAACGTCGCTTGTTATTTTGAGGCAGTGATGCAAAACATACAGCACGTAGACCACGTTTGGCTTGCTTAGCAGATGTCTACAGATCACTTGATGTTAATTTCAACATAAAAGCTATTATATTTCTGGCCTTGCCCTATTAGTTGTTAAATAATTATTTATGGTTGGCAGATAAATTCTAGGACCTTGAATAAAGCCCATCAACCCTACTAAACTAACTATATTTGACATAAACAGTTTTCAGCCAGGGAAGACCCTTGATATAATGTTTATTTCATATACAATTCCATTTCACAACAGAGGTAATCCTGTATTTATATTTTAACAAACTGCACATAATATATACACTAACACTACTTCACAAGCAAGGAATTAACCTGTCTGGCTCATTGACATTTATAACTGTGTCCTCTAGCTATCAGATTATTTAGTTTATCCAAATAATCTTTTACTCACTTCATAGCTCTGGCACTTGCTAATATGTGTTTTTATAAAAGCTGCAGCTTTGTATATCTACTACACTATACATGTGATTAAAAAATCTCGCCATGATGCTGAAAACCGAAAAAGGTCATTGGAAATCTGGATTTGTCTTAATTAATATTTCTAAAGGTGCCAACCCTTTTTGCAAGTTTGTCCTTATACACAAACATATACTTAGAACATTGCAATTGCTGTGTAATCTATTTGAATGGCTGGTAAATTATGAACAGCCAATATACTACAAACCTCATAAAACTTTTATTGTGTGCAAACATGAATTAAATGTGCAAGGCATTACATGAAATCTTTCAAACAAGTCTCTAGATGTTCATATGTTATTGTCTGAAGAAATTTAGATGATTTGTTTCCTCCTATGTGAGCATGCTTTTGTCTAATTAAACTTTTGCATCCTTAACAGTCAAGTTAGAATTTTAGAGATCTGAAGGACAAAAAATTTGAATGTGATATTAAGTACAATTCAGTTGAGATGCCTATTTTAATTTCATTTGTCTGTTTAAAAGAGCAGTCTTCTGCATTATTATAGTAATGTACATTACTTCCGTATTTAAGTTTGTGTGCAGTTTATTTGTTTCTAAAGGTCAATTCAAATAATTTGTTTCTAAGGTCAATTCAAATAAAAATTAGTGAAAAAAGAATTCAAATGTAGATTTGATAGTTTATAATATTCTTCACTTCCTGTCCTGAACTATGGTGCAATATTACTTTGCACTGCTAGAGGCTGAACCAAATCTAGTGAAGTCAGTAAAACCCTATCCATTGATTTCAGTGGGATTTGGATGAGGTCCTTATAATCACTGATATCTTTCATTCTGAAGTGTCTTTACTTCAGTAATTTATATAATTATTAAACTTTATTAGCAAACAAAAACTACATTTACTGACAGTTAAGAATCTGGCAGGACACACCCCATCCTCCCAAAGTCTTAGAGGCATAGACATAAGAAGTTAAGGGGAAAGACTCAGTCATTCTTATGCAACTTCACATGGTCTACATCACTGTTAACAACATATTCCAAGGCTCCTTAAAGCTTTCATGTCCATTTCCAACAGATGTCAAAAAGCAATATATACCCCCCTCTAACAGGCTGCTCCCTGAATCTGGTCTGGTGTGCCACTGTGACCCCCCCAAATTCCACACCCAAACCCTGACTTACCCCACCTAGCTAGGTAACTACTCACTCCTGAGGCAGTCCACTCTAGCCACCTGGGTGTAGCCAGTCCCAGGCAGTGAGCATGCTCTCTCCAGTCACATAGGGGACAGTCCCCCAGCAAGCATCCCCAGCCCCAGTTACCACACCGGGAGCCACTGTCTTACAGGGATTGGGACCCACCCCCAAAGACCATGGACTCAAGTCCATCTCTTTAAAATTGAAAGGGATGGCCCAGCCTCACTCATTTACATCCTCTAAAGTACACACAGCTTTAGAAAAAACTATCAGTTTATTGATCGGGATATGATTTTAAGTGACTATCTAGCAAATCAATGCAGAATCATGATATAAATGAGTCAAGAGTTTCCACAAGTGAAATAAAAGTTATAACACATATGCTGTTCAACTCCCTTATTACAATTATGCTCATCTCACCCCTCGACTGTGATGGTTTGCAGCTGTCTCTGCCTCTTCCAAGGCAGGGCCCAATTCTTCTTGTAGATGTTTCAAGATGGAGTTTCCCAGGCAAAAAGCTCCTAATCATTCCTTGTGTGTCCTTTTAAAAAATCTTCCTGGCCCCTCCCTTTCTGTGCTGCTGTGTGATTTCTTTGTCATACCTGAAGCTTGGGAGTTTCATTTACATGGTCTTTGTTATGCACCTCTCCAGCTCCTGTGCTGAGAGATGGCTCTGACTCTTAGTAAACTACCTGGAAACATGCTTCACATATGTCATGCTGCAGGAAACATGACACCATAATAATCCTGTAGAATATATTATGAGCATTCATAAAGGAATCTTGTATGGCATATTGGGCATCAAACCATACAACTGTATTGCAAAAGTGAACAGAAAAATCATATAAACCCTAGCCCAGGTGTGCACTGTTAGCACTGTGCTAGTCAGGAAGGCCTTTGCTGACTCAGCCCATTCACTAAGTTACACGTAGTCCATGCAGGAAAACAAAACTAACCCCTTCTAGGGTAAATTCCAAAGGGGTAGCCGTGTTAGTCTATTGTAGAAAGACAACAGAGTCTTGTGGCACTTTTAAAGACTAACAGATTTATTAATCGCATGAGCTTTCGTGGGAGAAAATCCCACTTCGTCAGACGCTTTGAAGATAGCTTCTGATGAAGTGGGATTTTCTCCCACGAAAGCTCATGCGATTAATAAATCTGTTAGTCTTTAAAAGTGCCACAAGACTCTGTTGCCCTTCTAGGGTACACAGTCCAACCGGGACTATCTCAACTTTCTCAGTAATGTCCTGCAGCCCTCCCTGGGCTCAGTCCTTTAACAGTCCAACATGCCCCATCATGGCACCCGCAGATGGTGTATTGCTGCTGAAGTCTGGCTACCCGGCAAAGGTTCCTGTGGTACCCTCAGAGTTTCCTTCCTGAAGACTTTTGCCTGCCTTACTGTTAGCCCTCAATGACCCCCAACTCTCAAGCTGAGCCATTCCCCTCATACTCAGTTCACAGACCCCATCTCTCCAGCTGAGTCAGTCTCAGTTCGGCCCCCTTCTGATGGGGGGCGGTAACAGTTCAACACTCATGCCATTTCTCTAGTGGCTATTGTGAGGGACCTGGATCCACCTACTACTCCCTACACCAGTCCAGAGACCTTCTAAATAGCAGCCATATGCCACATCCTTTCAATAACTACATTTCCCTGTACCACTTCTCTGTAGCTTTTCTCTTTCTCAAATCTCAGCAGTCAGCTAGAAGCACCTTCCTTGCTTCCTGAGTCCTTGTCAGAAGACTGAAGTCAGTCACTCTGTCCCTGTAGTTCCTTTTACAGGAATCTGCTGGGCCCTGACTGGCTGCTTCCCTGCAACCTCTTCTTGATTGGCAGTGTCCCACAGATCCATGCTAAGCAGCTTGGAGGACTCACCTCTACTGCCCTCTCTAGCAGGGGGCCTCCAGGCCTAATACACCCTCTCACACATCCCTTAAAGGTGTGGGGTGGATGGGATATTTCCTGCCACTTGACTATCACTAAATGCCATTTTTGTTTGATGAATTCCTAGATTTTTCTACAGCTTTGGTGCACCTTAGTGTGTAGCACCCCAGAGACAGGGAAAAGAGAAGCTTAAGCTGCCTGGGAATCAAAGAGAGACACAGATGCTGAACTGTCCCTCTTTACAATCTCTCCTGAAAAGTGAGAGAGATTGTGATGTGCCTCAGAAAACTCTTTGTGTCTATCACTTTTCATCTGTTTAAAGGTTACTGAAAGTAAGCATGCCATGAGCAACCTTCCATGTTGAGCAGTGATGGTTTCAACTGTCAGCTGAAAGAAACCTCCATGAAGGAGTCTTTATAACCATTTCCCGAAACTCTCTGCAGCCTCTCATGGATTTCTAGAAAGCAGTGCCTGTATTACATCGGCAAATCCATGTATTGTTCTCTCCATTTCCTACCAGTATGAAGCACACCTCTTAACTTTCACACACGCCCCTTTGGGATACCTGCAAATATAATGGCCACCATTCTGGCAAACACCAGCAACTGAACAAATAGCCTCCAGAGGTAAAAGACATGAGTCTTAATAGCTTGTTCTAAACACCCAGCCATTTCTGATGCTAATGGTTACACACTTGCATCCGCTGTGGATTGGATGCAGAGTGGGATACAACACACACACTGCAACAGTAGTTACAAAAGCAAAACATGTGCTGAATGAAATGTGAACCATGTATCCTGCTGAGTCACACCCATAATTTACAGATCATCATAGTTTTCAGAACAACATCTGTATGAAAGTGGTCTCTTCACTGTATGAACCACATGGAATCACATTATCCCTCTTCCTTCCCCCTTCCCCAGATGAGCAGCAGGGGCTGAATGACTTTACCTTCCAATTTCTAGTTTAGGCCCTTACTCCTTGTTATGCCTGCGCTCTAGCAGACAGACCATAGTGTAGGATTCAGAAGACCAAGCTTTTGTTCCCAGCTCTGTTGCTGGCCTTCCATGTGACCTTGGACAAGTCACTTCTCCCACTTCAGTGCTTTTTTCTGCTCCACCTTTTATCTGCCTCTCTTGGGTCTGGAACATCAGCTTTTTGGGACAGGGATGTCTAGGACTATGTCTGTACAGTGTCTAGCATTGACCTCAGCTGGAGCATTTCAGAGCAAAGGGAATGTGATGTTATGGTCTTCTTCACATCATTAAGGCTGATTTAGGTTTGCCAAACTAAACCATTAAGTCAACAAGCAGCTAAATTATCTAATCTTAATTCAACATTAATGTAGTACACACACAGTTTACTTCTGTGCCCAAGTCCACTGTTCTACAAAGGAAAGGCTACGGCATGAACTCCATCAAACCTTCCGTTCTCAGACAGAAACTAAGAAGGGAAAACTAAAGACCCCAGGGGAGTGAATGACAGAATTGAGATTAAAACACAAGGAGATCTCTTGCTCTCAGTCCTGGGCTTAGTCCACTAGACCATAGTATATGCTCTATCATTGAAGGGGCCCCTTTTTTCCCCATTTTGGTTTTTGGGGTGTTTTTGCAGCCAGAAGACACAGAGGTGGTTCAGCTGAGGAGCCACTTCAGCTGTTGTCAGCCAGCTGCAGGGGATCTTGGGGTGTCCTAGCAGTGTCAGTTCAGCCTGGCTCCTATACCTGTGTAAACTCAACAGACCTATAGACATAGGGTTCATGCACACAGACTCTAAGGCTGTGTCTACACTTGGTAAGTCGACTCTGTTAAGTCGACTTAACAAGGTCAACTTTAAGTCGACTTAATGGAGTGTCTACACTTAAAGTCGACTTAAGTCGACCTTGTTAAATTGACTTAACAGAGCTTGTAGTGTAGACATACCCATCTACACTGGCTTTAAGTCGACTTAAGTCAATTTAACAAGGTTGACTTAGGCCTTAAGTCGACCTTCAGAGGTGGTGTTATTAAGTCAACTTAAGGAAGTGCTTAAATCGATTTAACAAGTGCCCAGTGTGGACGCAGAGTTCTGTAGGTCAACTTAAGCGTCCTTAAATCAACCTAAGGCGCCAGTGTAGGTGCACCCTAAGATCTGGATGACTGTAGGTATGCTATGGATCAAGAAGCTTAGGCAGGGAAGAAAGAGAGAAATTAGGGAAGATAATTCAGTCACAAACTTTCAACCAGAGCAAGCAGTTTTTTATGTTAATGATATCTTGTGAAATAACAGAATTACAAATGAAAGATGAATTTTCCCTGAAGCCCTGGTCTTTGTTGGCCCAAAGGCTACTTCCTTGCAGTCCCTATGGAGTTCCCAGCACAAAATCCATTTATATTTCTTCTTTTTGCATGTTGAAGTCAACCTTGATTAAAGCACTCAATAGATAGGAGCAGGGTGTCGGTTGGTGGGTGAGTGTTTCACCTCTACTTTCAAGACTGAGCAGTTGTGGTCAAGATCAGGTTTCATCATAGGATTAGTTTTACAATTATTACTAATGACAAAGCAATTTCTCTCTACATGTGCCTTGCTACATCTGATAATGCAAAGTTTCCTGGAGCATCATGTCATAAATTAGCAAAGGAGAGCAGCCAGTGAGGCAGAAACTGTGAGAAGGAGGAAAAGTAAATAAAAATCCTTCTCTATTCAACATACATCATTTTGACAGATAGTTCCAATTTTTATTCTTTAGTTTCTTGTTTAGACATATCTGCTTTGATAAAGAGTGTATCTGATCAATAGAGCACTGTCATATACACCAGACTCTTCCTTTGGCAACTTAAATGAATAAATAAATGTGTAAGCTCTACAGCACAGGCAGGTAAGCAACATTATTTAGTGGCTAGAGCAGGGGACTGAGAGTCATAAAACTGTGGATCTTAATCCACTCGCAACACCAACCTGCTGGGTGACCTTCCTTAAGTTCCTTCTTTGTGCAGCAATTTCCCCATCTGTAAAATGGGGATAATACATCTTACAAAGGTTCTGTGATGCTTAAGTTATTAATTTCCATGAAGTGGGTTGTGATCCTTAGACAGAGGTCATTATGGAAGTGCTACATATTGAGTTGTTATTAATCCAGTACAGAAGTTCTTAATAATTATTGTCATGTGGCAGACCTTTCCACAGTACACTCATCCCTTTCATTTTTTAAATCAAGTGTTAAAAGTATCTCTCTCAAACACACAAGCATATGCTGTATTTATAAATACAATGGGTGGGAGGCTGGGGACAGTGGAAGGAATAATATGATATTACGCAACTGCAGGAGGCCTGCCATCAGACTGAGAACACATAACCTTTTGAAATTAACTATGTTTATTTTGAAAGATAGACAAAACTCCAGCTGTCGATTACTTTCAACAGCTTCTGTCTGATAAATTAGATCACTGGGCTTGCAAGTTTCTTTTTGGTACAACCCATTTTTATTAAATAGGCATCCCATTAGATCAGTGGTTCTCAACCTATTTGGTCATAGGAATAACACTCACATTATCAATATTTAACTCAAAAGGTGAAATTAATCAGTGGATCGTGTTCTTTATTATAAAAGGAAAACATTTACCTAATCAGTTTTCCTGCTTTGGTCTCTACATCTTTAACAAAAGCCATTAATTATTGCTTATGAATTATTTCAATGATAGTCTCACAATGTTAACTAAAGTCACACAAGGACTAGTAACATACAGCTAATCTGCACATATATACACATCACTCCCGGTTTGTGTGTCTACTCTGATTGTTTGTGACCCAAAAGGAGTAGCAACTCTTAGCATCCTCTTTGCTTTCTTCATTTTGTGCACAATGAATTAGCTCTGCTAAGTATTCTGCCACAGCACAGTGCTCTGAAAAACAAAGCCAGTCTCCCATCATCTCTGTAAATGCTTTGGGGAGTTTATGGCCCAGTCAAAACATCGGTGGTTTAACACGTCCCTCCCCACCACTCTCCTCTACACTTCAGTTATACATATGCAAAACTTCTGTTCTGAAATGTACCCAAGTATCTGGACTTCAGTGCTCTACACACACTGTGGAATTTCCATTGTGCATACAAAATCATTCGTGACAGAACCACAGAAGGACACCCCTATTCTCCCTCTATGTGAATACCAATGAGAAATTGGGATGAGGTTTTATTTTCCCTTCTGATCAAAGAGAAGAAGTTTAAACCAAAATTTTAAAATAAAATGCATTCATGGGGAAGAAGTCTCTGCAAAATGTTGGAGACCAGGGGTGCAAGAACATGCTGTATTAACATCTTCCATCCATGGAATTGCAGTAATTTGCATGACATTATCTACCTGGAAGGTTGCTATGGTTATTGCCATTACATAAGTAACTACCAGGGCAAGTTGCTTGTTTCGTAACACACGCAATGCACAGACACTGTCAGAAGCAAGGGGGCTTTTCACATATTTGAAAATGTAAATTTTTGAACAAACATGAAGAAGGCAGATGCCTGATAAAGGAGAACCTTTTATGGGTGCCCCTTCAGGAGGCAAGAACCAGTCCAATGTCATCTAACAGCCACCCTTTGTTTTTCCATAACATGAGAGTGCATCACACATACCTATGCTCACCACATTTAGGCCAACATTTTCAAACATGAATGACTGGAGTTGGGCTTCTAAATCTATATTCAGGCACCTAAATAAAACCAGCCTGATCTTCAGTGGTGCTGAGCTCCTCCAGCTCGCAGAGACGAGAGTTGACTTTCTGAAAAAGCACAACACTTTTATTTTACTGATGAAATATGGATTAGGGAGCCTAACTGAAAATGTCAGCTATATTATCCTTCCACATTAATTAAGACTTTTAAAGGCGCTCTGTCCTTTGAATGACTTCCACTGAAAAACAAGTCTCCAAGTCATCTAACTGTGCTGCACCATGTCACAGGTATGGCTGTGTGTCCATCACAGAGGTCGCAGAAATCACAGAACCTGATTTCCACAATCTCTGTGACTTCCATAGCTTCAGGTATGGCTGACCTGAGGGCCACCTGTCCCTGGGGCCAGCTGTACCTGCGGAGCTCATGCAAATGGCTCCAGGGACCACTGGGGGAGGAGCAGCCCTGGGGTTGGCTTGAGCAGGGGCTGGAGCAGTGCTCCCAGAAGCTGTCAGACAGTGGTCCTCAGGGGCCTCAGAGCAGCAGGCAGTGGGTGGCAGCCAGCCCCTGCTGCCAGAGCAAGGATCAGCCATTGGCCTCCCCCCCGACCCCCAACATACAGAAGCAGCATCACCTGGAAGCATTTAGTCAGGGATATTTATAGTAAAAGTCATGGAGAAGTCACTAGCCGTGAATTCTTGTTTAATGCCCATGACCTGTCCGTGACTTACTAAAGATATCCATGATTAAATCTTAGCCTTAACATTGGACATTTCACTGTTAGAACAGTTCTGGTCCACCCCACCAGTACTGGGCCTGATCATGAAACTTTTGACTTCAGTTGGCTTCATTGGGGATTGAGGATGTTTGGCATCTCCAAGGGAAACCCAGCACCCCACAGGATTCAGCTTATAGTTTAGATATCAGGACCAAGTTCTGGCATCCCACCGTCACCTTTATGGAATCAGACACAAGAGAGCTTATTTTGAAACACTACTGCAGTTAAACTGCCAATAAAAAACAATAGGAATGTGCACTTGAAGGCCCAATTCAAAGCCCGCTGAAATCAATGGGAGTTTTCCCACTAATTCCAATGAGCTTTCCGCTGGGCCCTAAAGAAAAGATGCAATCCTGCAATATGCACTATGTTATTATTATCTAGCTCTTTGTAAAGCATTTTGAGCTACTGGGAGTACAAAAAGTACTACATAAAACCAACTTCTATTAATGTAAGTGTGACATCATAGTCTCCTATCTATCCAAAACAAACCTCAAGCTTGCATAAAGGCACATGTATATTACACTACATCTGCAGTATAGTGTAATTTATTTAACTTCCAATATACGCTGGTGTAACAAAGCAGAAGCTGGCCTTTAAAATCCATGCACAAATATACATTAGCTTCTGAGCCTATTTGCCCCAATATGATTTCCTATCCTGATCCTGGGGCCAAAATGTCAGGTCAATTTTGTAAAGTCATCTGCTAATGATGTCTATTAATCGACCCTCTAAAATGACCACCTCAAAACTATATCTATTCTGATGTTTCACACCCAACACTTCAACACTGTTGATCTGTGCTTAAACCTTAAAAGTCTGTATGGTTTTGTGACTGGAACAGAGAAAACTATCTGTATTTTTCTGTAGGTCCATCTTCAGGTTGTTGATTCTCCATTTCCAGCTTTCCTCTGAGGAAAAGTCTTGCCTTACTGATCTTAGAAATGATCTGCTTATTATAGCTATTAGCTTTTACCTTCCATTAATACTAAGAAAGGAAGAAGCCAATTATTATCAGCTTCTTCTCCCTGATTGAACTGCAGAATAGTTCTGACAGGCATGGAAGAGCCCACCACTTCAGGCCATGACCCCTTTCATGTTCTTCCCTAGAAAACTCATGTTCTGAGCTGATTGTGGTATTAACCCTCTGAAAACCAAGATTTTGTCTAAATTTCCCACAACAAATCAAAGTTTACCTGTGCCTAGATTCCCCCCAGCAAACCAATGCTTCATAAAAATCTGTCATTACTGTTCAGACTGTGGATCTGAATATACTTTCTCAATCTCCTGATTTTGTCAAGTTGCCTCAGGGTGCTATTAATAATAATTAAACTGACTGTTAAAATGAACATGATTTGCTGATGAGAAAGCAGAGCAATATATAGACATTTTATCTATGTACGTAGGTACCTATAAAGCACCCACTGGCCTGCAATATTGTACATATTTTGATCACAAAACAAGCCAGTAGCATGAAAAGAAAAAAATTAAGTTTTATCTTATGTGACTCTGTAGTGGCAAACAAACTTTTGGGTGATATTATCAGATCCCACGGGAGTGGAGGGTTCAGATGAGGAAGAGAATTGAAAGCTGCTTTATGACTGAGGATTTTTAGCAGAAGACATGTTTTCACAGCATTAGTGTAGTCAGGTGTGACTTCAGCACCAATTTTGCCATCCCTATTCTACTCAAAATTTGTTGGTGTCTTTGGACCCGATTCCATTTCCCAATTTTATACTAGCACATACTCCAAAGTCAGTGGAGTAATTTCTGATTTACACTGGTGGAAACAAGAGGAGATTCGGGCACTTTGTTTGAAAGCTAATGTTTGCCTCATCCAAGTAGTGCTTGGTGAGAAGCATTCAAATGCCATCCTCATGGAGAGGGGCATCCTCATGTGCTCCTGAAGAAGCTGTGTGGCTGAGATAATGGTAAGAACAGGCACTGGTCCAGAGAGAATGTGGAGGCACAGATCCACCAGTGTTTCATCCTCTGGGATCCACAAGTTTTGAGCAAAACTTTTCGGTTATTCTATAAGCAGGCAAAGTTAGTTCAACTGCCCTCTCTCCCTATTAGAACAATCCAATGGGACCCTTGTGAAAGAATCTTACACAGTTTACTGTAGCCTTCTTTGTTTCTTAGAAAGGTGTAATGTAGTTTACAAGAATAGTTTAAGGAGACCGGTATGGATATTTAAAAACTGAACTGGGGCAGTTTTTGGCTTTATTTTTCCTCTGCTTCTTTACTTTAGAAACATGAGGAAGGCCAAATCTGGTCTTCTCTGGTTTTGCTGGTGAATTTACTGGATGTCTCAGATTATTTAGATAGTTAGCGCCATACTTAAATTCAATGGACTGCAGAGAGGTTTTGAATTTTTAATTAAGATATCTTGTCTCTTAAAATGTTCATTGTAACTTAGAGGCATTAACAAAAACCCAAACCATTTTAAACAGTCTGGCTAACTTATTGACATTGTTACAAGTTACACTGGTTTAAAATCAAATCACATTTGTAATTGATTTAGTTCAACTGCTACAAATTCCTATGCAGATACACTTAAAGGCTATGTCTACACTAGCAAGTTAGTTCAAATTAAGGAGGCTTAATTTGAACTAACTAAAGCCATGGCTACACTAGGCTTTCATTAGTTCGAATTAAGGGCTTCCTTAATTCGAACAGGCTATTTGAAGTAAAAGTTAATTCGAACTAGTTAGTTTGAATTAACCAATGTGGCCATGTTAGTTTGAACTAATTGCTTAGTTCAAACTAACCGGCCCATTGAATTCAATGCAAATCGCTAATTCGAACTAAGCAAGTGCCATGAAAGGCACTTGCTTAGTTTGAACTAAATTTTTCTAGTTCGAATTAAGTTAATTCAAACTAACTAAAATTAATTAGAATTAGTTAGTTCAAATTAACTAATTCGAACTAATTTTAGTGAGTGTAGACATAGCCAAACTGCTTTGAACCGTTTTATAGTGACTTTGTTTGAGTATGGAATTTACTTAAGATACATTGATATAAACCGAGTTGAAATTGGAATGTTTACACAGTGAGTTGCAGCAGTTTAATAAAATCAATTTTAAAAGACAATGTTAGTTAAATCAGTGCAACATGTAATATAGACAAGGTCTACAAATCTCATTCAACCTTCACTGCTTGTGATGGAATCATTTCACTATCTCTCTAGTCGTCATAAAATCTTCCAGATTAAACAAAACAAACTAAACACTAACATAATCCCCTAACCCAACCAACAAACAAAAAAAAAACCAAAACAAAAACATGTCCAATACATTAGAAAACTTTTACGTAAAAGAAAAAGAAAAAACCTTCATATATACAATGTAAAGGGGAAAAGCAGAAAAGCCTTTTTTTTGTTGTTGTTCCTCTGTAGGCCACTTTTAAAGCCTAATTCAGAAAAAAAAAATGTGCATATATGATCATCTTACACTTTCTGTGGGACTTTCACGTAAATCATAGTGCATTTGTGAAAAACAACACATCTATGTGAGTAAAAGGCAGAATTCTGATATGCAAAGCAAGTTATACACAGGAATCAATCCTAATCCCTTTAAGATCAATAGCCAAAGATGACGTTTAGGGCACAGATGTCAAATAGAAGATGGAGATGTCGGGTTTCATGTTAATACAAGTTAACTAATCTCAAGCATTTGAGAATTTAGGCCCAAGTGAGTTAGGTGCCTAAATACCTTTCAAGATCTAGACCTTAGGTCACAGTGACAACTAGTGATGATCACAGTACTTCATCGAGGTTTGGGATGGCTAAATATATCATTACTAGAATAAATCCAGGCTTCTAGCAGGACCATATAGGAAGGACCAGCATACAAGGCCCACTCCTGTAGATCAAACTTAAACGATGCCAGGCATACTGCAGATGTGAGTATATTGTGTATACACTATTTTTGTTCACTTTGGAAATATCAGCAAAAGAGAAAATAAATAGGAGATGAGCCAAATGCAAGATGTAAAAAGTAGGATAAATATGGTTAGATTCAGGGGAAAAAATGTTACAAACACTAAGCAAAGCTCTTTGATTTGCACTGTTTTCCAGCCCATAAAATCCTAATATCTGCCAACATTTCATTAAGAGATTATATACTATTCAGCATGCCTGCAGCTGGATAAATGTTTTCCTAAAGAAATGTTATCCATGTTGCAGATCCAATATTTTGCAATGCACAAAACATAGATGAATCATTAAGAGAAGGTAGTTTAGAAAAATAATATTTTTAAATTTAAACCTGATGAATAACATTAACCATACAGTAAGTAGCATTGGGTTTCTCTCAGCCAGAAAAGATTATACTTAGCAAAATTATTAAAATATTTTTTAAATCAGCTCTTCAGTAAAATCTATTCAATATTTTAAGAAGAAAATAGCAGTATTTTGTATGAGGAATTTGGGGGCGGTACCCACAATTTTGTAAATTAAATAAAGTGGTCAGTAGAAATGGTGAGTGTTCACCGGCATTTTATGAGATCATGGCTTCAAAATGCTAAAATGCAAAATGTATCTGACCTGTGGGATTAAGAAATTTGCAGCACTGAGACTGGATGAATAGTGGTTTCTGATCAAACATAGCATGCTTTCAGAGTGAGACCAAGGATAGAGCTCTTCAATCCATTGCTTTTTAATCACTTCCTCTTTACAATAAAGAGAAAGAGATCATTAAGATGTTTATTACTGCTAGAAAGCGTCCTGGATCAAATCCCTATGGCTATGTCTACACTTGTAAATTTAGGTCAACTTCAGCTAAGTCGACTTAGCATGTCTACACCTAAATTTTAAGTCAACTTAGGGGGTACCTTACAAAGTCGACCTAGAGCATCCACACTGGACGCCTAGGTCGACTTCTAGGGGCTAGGGGGACCTTGGGCAGGTCCATGGTGGCAGGGGGGGCACCCTTGCCCAGTGCCAGGGGGCTCAGCCTTTGCCCCATTGTACCTGGGTACAATGGGGCAAAGGGGGACAGGGACCCTGGCAGGGGATAGGGGCAGGGTGCCTGCCCTTTGGGGGTGCATGCCAGGCTCTCCCTGTGCCACCCCCCTGGCAGGGAGGGCAGTTGGGAAGTCCTGGAGTCCTGGAGAGCCCTAAGTTGACGTTAAGTTGACTTAGGGCTACTCCAGGTCTACACTAGCCTAAGTTGACTTTAGAAAGTCGACTTAAGCCTAAAGTTGAATTAAAAGGAGGTTTAATAAAGTCGACTTAATTTTCATTAAATTGACTTTATTTTCCTTAAGTCGACTTAAGCAGCTTGCTTAGTCGACTTAAGGAAAGTGTAATGTAGATGCAGAGTAAATTGAGTCGACTTAAGCAAGCTTAAGTCGACTTAATTTACAAGTGTAGATGCACCCTATGTATCAGAACATTTCTGATTCTCCATCTGTCTAGTTCCAAAGGAGTAGCCATGTAGTCTAGTTCAGCAAAACTAACAAGGAGTCTTGTGGCACTTTTAGGCTATGTCTACACTTACTAAAATTAGTTTGAATTAGTTAGTTCGAACTAACTAATTCAAACTAATTTTAGTTAGTTCGAATTAACTTAATTTGAACTAGAAAAAATTAGTTCGAACTAAGCAAGTGCCATTCATGGCACTTGCTTAATTCGAATTAGCGATCTCCATTGATTTCAATAGAAATTAAGAAATCAGTTCGAACTAACATGGCCACATTGGTTAATTCGAACTAACTAGTTTGAATTAACCCTTATTTCTAATACCCTATTTGAAGTTATTAGTTTGAATTAAGGAAGCCCTTAATTCGAACTAATGAAAGCCTAGTGTAGCCATGGCTTTAGTTAGTTCGAATTAAGCTTCCTTAATTCAAACTAACTTGCCAGTGTGGACATAAAGACTAACAAATTTATTTATCACATGGGCTTTCATAGGAGAGATCTCACTTAGTCATATGCACGAAAACTCATGCAATAAATAAATTTGCCACAAGACACCTTGTTTGTTTTTCCAGCTGTCTAGTATACTCCTGTTATATCTGAGCACCTGTACTTCATTTGACTATGGATTTGGATTAATATTTGGCAAATGATCATGTTTTTTACAACAGTAAAATCCCCAATTCCCACATGTAATCCTCCAAATTTTGATATCTTCAAAATGAATAACCATGTTTTGCAGCTTGGGCCTATTTCTGATTATTACTAATTTCTCTCCATGGCAACAACCCCAAGCTTTTGCAGTGGAATCTGTGACAATACTTGTTCACAGTAATTTCCCCACCATTACCACTACTCTACAACTTCTTATTCCTTTACCAATAAGAACATATTATCAAGGACACATAATTGGTTAGTGTATGGCAATAAAAGCAGTCTGCAATCCAAACCCTTTGCTAAGGACTAACTGCATTGCCATTAGCCACATGCCAGATATATCAACAGAGTAACTGTGCTTTTCTCTACAGTCAAGCGAAATAGATCTGAACTGGATCCATTAGAATCTAGGAAGAGATAGTTCAGGACTTCAGCACTTTTACAGTGCTGCATCTAGCCAACAGACCTGAATCTGACTGGCCATGGAGGGGAACAGCAGCAGAAGGTTGGAAACATGGAAATTCATGTATCAGATTAATGTACTGGAATGTGCACAAATGTTTCAGTGATAGGCACAGTATAAGAACTTTCAGAAAAGCCAAACAACTCAGATAATGGAATATGAGGAAGAATAGGAGATAGCAGGAACTGGGCTGCTGGAGGGAAGGGTGTAGCTCTCTGCAAAGCCACCTCATTGTCCTTGAAATACCTCATCTTAATTTTGTTTTTCACATACCATTTCCATCTTGTGTATGTTTTGGTAGGTGTTTTTATAAAACCAATAAAGGTATTTTTTAAAAAAAGAAATACCTCCTAAAAACTATCCTCTCTCACACTGCCTCTAAAACTCTCGAAAATGGTTAGGATGCTGCTTAACATGCAGACTACTGTCTCATTGTTACCTGGGCTCCCCACAACTGTACGTTGTGTCCACTTTTTGTCTTCTGTATTGTACTCATTCATAAGATGTTTTTGGAAGGACAATCTCTTTGCTATGCATAGATTTTGAGACCAGAAGAGACCATTCCGATTATTTAGGGTGGTCTCCTATATAACAGCATGGAATTTCACCAACTGCTCAAGGCAGGGGGGCATTTCCAGCACATGATGGCATAAATCACATTGGTTGGACAAGCAGGTGAATGAGCCCTTGATGAAGTAGGTGGCTTGATTAGGTCCTATGATGGTGTCTTTGGAACTAGCACACTGCAGTAACATCTAGAGTACCTAGCCCCAGTACTAATAAATAAATAAATAAATAGGATTGCATCAGTGGCTGAGTAGGAGGTGACATTAAATGAAATGATGTGAGTAAGTATAGCAGGGTACTTAAAAATGAAGACAAGCAGATAGAACTGGATATGTTTAAAACTGGATTGCCAGCAAATTCAAATGAATGGGTAGTTGCAAGGGTTTGACCTGTTTAAAATGACAGGGAAAAATGAATACCAGGACTTTTATTTATTTGATATACACAGCAAAGTGCAAGAAATAAATAAATGGGGAAACAACCCAGCCCACTTCTGTCATACTGAGTTGTTTGTCACACCACTCCAGACTCACCGGTAATCGATGCCTTATTGAAACAGGCTCAGAGGGTGGTCTCTATGGCTAGTTCTTAGGCTACAGACAACATCGCTCATACAGCAGTGAGAAGAACCAGCTAGAAGAGCTGTCTGAAACTGAGATTTTTAAACGTCCCTCTAATGAACACAGCAAAAGGCTTCACCTGGCTAACTGATCCCAAATGAGGGATCGCCCTGGAGATTAAGGCAATTTCTCGGGTTTGCGGTCTGAGTCTTGCAGCACAAACAATGAGGGCGGCTGCAGAGTTTTCCTTCTGAGCAGCTGCGATTAACTCCGATCAGCATCAGTCTGCAGGGGCGCTGTCTGTTTAGCATATGGGGTGTGCACAGGTTCCAAAGGGGTACCGTGTTAGTCTATTGTGTGTGCATAGTGTTTGGTGAGCGAACCTGTGCGTTAAACTGGAGACTTCCTCTGCTTTCTGCCCCACAGCAGCTGCGAGCTCAGCTCCCAAGGCAGGCGGGAGCCGGGAACTCCCTAGTGGAAAGAAACCCGACCCCCGCCGCAGCTCAAATCCAGCGCTCTTTGAGGCTTGCGCGCAGGGAAACCCGAGCCCTGCAAACGTGGCGATCCAGCCCCCTCCTCCAGCAGGCATGGAACCGCCCTGCCCAATAACAAGGGCTGTGACATCTGGAGGCAGAGGAACATTTCTTTGCAAGTTCTCACGTGATTGGCGGGGGAGGGCCAGCCTGGTTGTGACCACAGCGGGTCAATCGCAGTGGCAGGCACTGTGGTATTCCATCCCAGGGCTGCCCGAGCGAGAGGTCCTCCGCAGCAGCAATCGCCGGTATGTTGCACTGGGGACTGGTGCTGACGTGCAGCTCCACGCTTCAGCTGTGTCCTTGCAGGTGTGGGTGGGGAAGGACCCAAGCTCAGCGGCTGCCTAGGGACAGGGCGTGCCTGTGCTTTTGGGAGGCGATGCAGAACGTTGGGTGACTTGATCCCCTGCCATAAGTTGAAGTTTCTTCTCCCCCGATTCCTTCTGTGAAACACACTCACGTGGCACTTTTCTTTCCCTTTCTTCCCCCCCTGGCTGGGCGGACCGTGCCTTGCTAGGGCCAGAGAATGGGCTTCCAGGCTGCCTGCTTAGTGCTGCTGCTTTGCTCAGGAGGGGCACCCGGCAAACCCACTTTCAGGAAGGAGAGGGTCGTTCATCCTGACCCTCAGCTCAGCAATCAGCTGCATGAAGATAACCAAAGCTTCCAGTACGACCACGAAGCTTTTCTGGGCAAGGAGGAAGCCAAGACCTTCGATCAGCTCACTCCCGAAGAAAGCAAAGAGAGACTAGGGTAAGATGTGCTCTTAGGAGCAGAAGGGAAGGGCACCTCTGAGCAGATGCATTAAAGTTACCTTTCCACAGTAGTCTAGTACAGGGGTGGCCAAACTTACTGGTTCTCTGAGCCACATACAACAGTCTTCAGAAGCCACTGAGGCACGCCCTGCTGCGCCTTGGAGCTTCAGCCTTTTGTCAGGTGGTGTTACTTGGGGTTTCTGCCCCATGGGGTGTGCTGTCAAATGATAGCCCCAGCAGGCCCACTCTATAAAGCAGAAGCCCTGAGCCCTGATAGGTGCCTCTCAGCTGGGCAGGAGCCATACCCCTCACTGCAAGGTGGAAGCACAGAATTCCCCACCCCAGTCTGGTAGGTGGAGAATGGGGGCTGGGCTGTAGGGGGTTTGTGAGCTGCACTTTAACTATAAAAGAGCCACATGCGGCTCCTGAGGCACAGTCCGGCCACCCCTGGGCTAGGGCATCACCTTTTCATAAGTGGAAGTGAAATGCGGGTATCAGAATAGTAATAGGGTGTTGCAATAGCAATAACCTGCAAGTGCTTCTTTTACTTGTAGGCTGGCTGAGCAAAGGCAGGGCTGGGATCTCTTGAAACTACACAAGCTTTTTGTAGAGAAGGAAATGCCCTTGATTTTTGTGGCTTATAGTGATGTTGTAACAGCCTAGTCAAGAAAAGAAAGGCTTTCCCAGCTCTGGAGCCTTTCTTCTTATTGTGAGGGAGCGAGAGAGAGGACAGAGGAGGAGTAGTTCCTCCCCATAATGTGCTGATAACGTGGCAGGGGGGAAGTCCTACTGCATAGTATGGAAGGGATGGTTTCAACAGAAAAAGAGTCAGGAAGACGCTTCACAGACAAAGTTTCAATTTTTCTTTCTCTTTGTGTTTATGTAAAGGAAACTTCATACCACAGTGAAAGCTAGGCATGAAGGATTGTGTGGCATTTGTTGGGAGCCAAGAGTAGCTCAAGTGCTGTGGGCATTGTACAAAGTTTGCACATTTCTCCACAGTAAGATCTCTGGGGAGGGCCAAGAGAGGGTTTGCTGACTCCTAGCTGAGCGACAGGCCTTTCTCCAGTGGAGATGGTCACTTCAGAGCACTGGCCATCCACTCACAGAGGATGTTTGGGAAAAGTTGCCCAACCACATGGAACTTGACCTGCTGACATTTAAGACACCTCCCTTCCCACAACCCAATTTGATTTTGCAAAAACACACAGTGGAGACTTGAGCATTAGCTCCACTTTAGATGTTTAAATTATCTTTTCTATTTCTCTGTCCCAACTTCTTTCACCTTGCACTGAAGTTTCCCTTCTACCAGTTAAGTACTGCAACATGTAGCACTGGAGCAAGCATTGGACAGAGGAATATTCAAGCCTAGCCTTCTCCTATCCCCTGTCTGTGCTGCTTGCAGGTTTCTCTGTACCTGCTCAGCCCTGTCTGGTCCATTTAAAATACAGCTTTTAAAGTGATCCTGTTTCTCTTACCATGTCAGTCCACACTTTGATTCTCTCTGCTAGCTGTCACAGCATCACAACTAAGCTTCCTATCCTCACTTTTACAACTTGCCTGTTCATCACTCCACCCCTCAGCTATGGTAACTTTGTCTACCTTTTCCACAACATGCCTGTTCTTTCTATATTCTTGGGACACTCTCCCTGAACTAGTCCATTGCCCTCTCATCCGATCCAGAGGTGTTGTTCCACAGAAAAATGATTTGGGGCAGAGGCCCCCAAATCCACCCCATCAGGCACGGGCCCTGGGGCCCCACGGTCTGCGCCTGGCCTTCCTTGGGACTCCCCGCGCTCCACATCTGGCCTTGCTCGAGGCTCCCAGGGCCCCACGCTCTGCGCCCGGCCTTGCTCAGGGCTCCCCAGAGCCCTGCGCTCTGTGGTCACCGCTGGCTTCCCCACCCCCACAGTTGTTGCCATCACCGCCAACTCCCACTTTTCCTCCCAAGCAGCCTTCCTCACTGGCTCCTGATCACTGGCTCCCCTCTGCACCTTGCCAAGCAGGGGCTCATTGATCTTTAGGGGTAGGGTGGGAGATTTAAAAAGAACCCACCCTGCCCCAACTCCTATGTGCGCAGGGCTGAGCAGAGCAGGCAGCTAGTGCTGAAGCCCACAGCTCAGGGCACTGAGCAAAACATTTGGTGCCCGGGCTCCATGGGCCCATGTCCAGTAACGCCCATGACCTGATCCCTTCTTAAGATCCACCTCTGTTGTGACACCTACAAGATGGCTAGCTTTAAAGGCAGCAGAAGAGAGCTGGTTTTATTTATTTAATAAAAAAAAAACACCGTTACGTTCTTTGTAAGAAATGCATCAAGTTGTGCACAGAGCTACCTATAGAACCATAAGACTGTATTACCATTAGCTTCAGCCAGCCTTGCATTGTTTCTCCTTTTTCATTTCCTCTTATTTCAGACTGGAGTGTAAGCTCTTTGGAGCAAAGACGTCTTTTCTTTTACGACAGTGGCTATGTCTACACTGGCAAGTTAGTTTGAATTAAGGAAGCTTAATTCGAACTAACTTAAGGGATGGCTTACACTAGGCTTTCATTAGTTCGAATTAAGGGCTTCCTTAATTCGAACTAATAAATTCAAATATGCTGTTCAAACTAAGGGTTAATTCGAACTAGTTAGTTCGAATTAACCAATGTGGCCATGTTAGTTCGAACTAACCAGCCCATTGAACTCAATGCAATTCGCTAATTCGAACTAAGCAAGTGCCATGAATGGCACTTGCTTAGTTCGAATTAAATTTTGCTAGTTCGAATTAAGTTAATTCGAACCAACTAAAATTAAGTTAATTCGAACTAACTTTAGTAAGTGTAGACATAGCCAGTGAGTCTAAGATCCTGTTGACTGCTATTGAAATACAGATAATAATAGTAATAGTGAATAGTAACAGGTGCTTTAAAATATTTAAAACATAATTCCTATAAATGGGCAATATATCCAAATAATTCAAAGGCCAGAACTTAACTAACTCAGGACTCCCAACATAAAAGAGCAAACTCTCTTTTATTCACATATAATATACTTACCTCTTGGGCTTTTTTTTTTGTTTAAACAAGAATCACTTTTAGGCCTGGGCTGCACTTAACTTGATACCAATAATTATATTGGTATAACTTTCATCTGCCTTATACCAGTAAAGTTACTCACCTTCCCATATGTGAATAGCAGTACAGGTTTAACTGTTAACTGCTTTCTTGTGCAGATAAGCTTTTACTACATGGAATGAAGCAGGAGCTACATAAATAGTATGCAGTAAATGTTATTTAATATTCTAAATCAGCAAAAAGTGAAATTTAATTTTCAGTTTTCACCCCATAGAATCATAGGAGATAAGGGTTGGAAGGGACCTCAGGAAGTCATCTAGTCCAACCCTTGCTCAAAGCAGGACGAACCCCATGTTGTGTAGAGGAAATACAGATAGACACATGCAATAAACTTAGCATACATGTAAACCCCACAATAAATAGCATGCTAAACAGGGTACAAAGTAGATTTAAGATTTTCTCAGAGGAATACTGTCAGTGAAATACTGAATGCATTGTAGTGAAAATTGAGAGGATAACTTACCAAAAGTCATGGTGGATTCTCCATCACCCTGGGAGTCCATGATTCATCAGTGTTTCAGGCTGGGCAGAGTCCACCGCAGTCTCTCTGTCCTGCACATCCTCCTTTCATGTGGTGATGGTCAGCCACCTGCAGAGCAGGGAACACTAGCTCTTAAACAATAGAGATGTGCTCCAGTTAAGCACTCAGAAGCTATCAAACTGGTCACACCGCACTGGCAATTTAAAAATCTAGATGGGAGGTTTTTCTAAAAGATATGCTCTAGGTATTACTCTGGGGGAGTTCTGCGATCTGTGATATATAAGAGGTCAGACTAGATGATTACAAAGGTTCCTTCTGGCCTAGAAATCTATGAATTTCAGAGTTCATAGAATCATAGGGTTGGAAGGGACCTCACAAGGTCATCTAGTACAACCCCCTTCTAAAAAGCAGGACCACTCCCCCTAAATCATCCCAGCCAGGGTTTTGTCTAACCGAGCCTTAAAGATCTCCAAAGATGGAGAATCTACCACCGCCCTAGATAGCCCATTCCAATGCTTCACCACCCTCCTAGTGAGAAAGCTTTTCCTAATGTCCAACCTTGACCTCCCCAGCTGTAATTTGAAACCATTGCTCCGTGTTCTGTCCTCTATTACCCTCGAGAACAGCCTAGCTCCCTCCTCTTTGGAGCAACCCTTCAAGTAGTTGAAGGTTGCTATCAAATCTCCCCTCAGTCTTCTCTTCTGTAGACTATATAAGCCGAGTTCCTTCAGTCTCTCCTCATAAATAATGTGCCCCAGTCCCCTAATCATTTTTGTTGCCCTCCGCTGGACTCTTTCTAATTTGTCCACATCCTTTCTGTAGTGGGGAGCCCAAAACTGGACACAGTATTCCAGATGCGGCCTGACCAGTGTCGAATAGAGGGGAATTATCACATCCCTCGATCTGCTGGCAATACTCCTACTGATGCAGCCTAATATGCCATTGGCCTTTTTGGCAACAAGGGTACACTGTTGGCTCATATTCATCTTCCCGTCCACCATAACCCCCAGCTCCTTTTCTACAGCGCTGCTACTTAGCCGATCGGTCCACAGCCTGTAGCAGTGCATGGGATTTTTCCGTCCTAAGTGCAGGACTTTGCACTTGTCTTTGTTGAACCTCATGAGGTTTCTTTCGGCCCAGTGTTCCAATTTGTCCAAGTCTCCCTGGATCCTGTCCCTGCCCTCCAGAGTATCTACGATTCCCCCCAACTTGGTGTCATCTGCAAACTTACTAAGCACGCAGTCTATTCCATCATCAAGATCATTAATGAAGATGTTGAATAGAACCGGTCCCAGGACCGACCCCTGGGGCACTCCACTCATTACCGGTTGCCAACCAGACATCGAGCCATTGATTCCTACCCGCTGAGCCCGTTGATCTAACCAGTTTTCGATCCACCTTACGGTCCACTCGTCCAACCCATACTTCCTTAACTTGCTGACGAGAATGCTGTGGGAAACCGTATCAAAAGCCTTGCTAAAGTCAAGGTATACCACGTCAACGGCTCTTCCCGCATCCACAAATCCAGTCATCTCATCATAGAAGGAAATCAGGTTGGTCAGGCACGATTTGCCCTTGGTGAATCCATGTTGACTGTTCCTGATCACTCTATTTTCCTCCAAGTGTTTCAGGATGGATTCCTTGAGGACCTGCTCCATGATTTTCCCAGGGATTGAGGTGAGGTTGACCGGTCTGTAGTTCCCCGGATCCTCCTTTTTCCCTTTCTTAAAGATAGGTACTATATTTGCCTTTTTCCAATCCTCCGGGACCACCCCCGTTCGCCACGAGTTCTCAAAGATAATGGCCAGCGGCTCTGCAATCACTTCCGCCACTCCCTCAGTACCCTCGGATGCAGTTCATCCGGCCCCATGGACTTGTGCACATCCAATTTCATTAAGTGTTCCCTAACCTGACTTTCCATCACCGAGGGCCGCTCTTCTCTCCATTCTGCGTTACCCCGTGTAGTAGCCTGGGAGCTGGCCCTCCCTGTGAAGACTGAAGTAAAAAAAGCATTGAGTACTTCAGCCTTTTCTGCATCATCCTCCACGAGGATGCCTGCCCCATTCAGTAAGGGACCTACACCACTTCTGATCCTTTTCTTGTTGCTGATATACTTATAGAACCCCTTTCTGTTATCCTTCACATCTCTTGCTAGCTGCAACTCCAATTGTCCTTTGGCCTTTCTGATTTGATCCCTGCAGTCCCGAGCAATATCTTTATACGCCTCCCTTGTCATCTGTCCAAGCTTCCCTTTTATGTTTCAGCTCCCCGCAGAGTTCCCTGCTAAGCCACGCTGGGCGCCGTCCACATTTGCTGTTCTTTCTGCACATCGGAATGTTATCTTCCTGTGCTTTTAACAGGGTTTCTTTAAAATACAGCCAGCTGTCTTGGACACTTTTCCCCTTCAGATCAGCCTCCCATGGGACCCTGCCCATCAGCTCCCTAAGGGAGCCAAAATCTACTTTTCTGAAGTCCAGGGTGTGTATTCTGCTTCTTTCCTTCCTTCCATTGATCAGGATCCTGAACTCTACCATCTCATGGTCGCTGCTGCCCAGGTTGCCATTTACTTCTACTTCCCCGATCAATTCTTCTCTGTTTGTGAGCAATAGGTCTAGAGGTGCAAGGCCCTTAGTTGGTTCCTCCAGCATTTGTACTAGGAAGTTGTCCTCAATATTCTCCAAAAACTTCCTGGATTGCCTGTGCACTGCTGTATTATCTTTCCAGCAGACGTCAGGATAATTGAAGATAATTGCGGGGCCCCTAATTAAGAAGACCCTGAATATCACAGTTTTTAGATTATACTTAATGAAGTTCAGCACTACCAAACCATACTAGGATGTTGGGCAGTAGGCATTCTTTCAGGTATGCTGGTCTTATACAAGATTCCTTTACCCACACTGAGTCACGTTCACTTAGGACCAATAAAAAGATAACACGAGCCCAGTGTTGTGCTAGGGGTGACCGCTGGTTATCCCTGCACAGATTATTGAGGACCATGTCTGCTCCGGATTGAGCTGGTGCTGAGTTGGCTTGAAGCCACTCCAGCCGCAGAGTAGGCTGGAAAGCAGCTAACCTTGAAAGTGTTGCCTACAAGATAGCAGGTTGTTTTCTGCCAGAGCCACCCTGGGAATACATCTACCCCTGGAAAAAGGGGTGTGTGTGCATTAGGTATATGAGAATTGGGAGTGCCCACCTGGGTCGCAGCCTCACATGGGACCCCAATCCCTGCAGAGTGCCCAGGGCTCTCCCCATGCTGGAGCAATGCTCCCTACGGGCCCTCAGGTACAGGGAATAGAGGGTCAGGGGCTGCCCAGTAGCAGAAGAGGTGTGAGCATTTGATCCTCGACTTGTCTGCTTGCGGGTAATGTATACTGTGTAACGCTAAAGAGCTGAACAGCTTGTTATATCAATGCAATAAAACAACATATCTATGCATTGGGTGTGGTTTCACTGAGTGTACCCAATACCCTGCTGAGGAAAGAGCCCTTCATATAACAGCTCAGGATCTGAACTCTGGTCTCTGGCACATACAGTCCATATTGTGTCCATTTTAAATTGATGTTCACTTAGGATATTACATCTCTTCCTTTGTTTGGCTCCTTGGACACAGAGATCTGAGGAACAAAAAAATATACGGGAGTGTCGCTCAGTAACGAAATATCACCTAAGACAGAACAGCTTCCAATAGGCTTCTCATGTCTCCTACTGTCCACACTGGCTACGTTTTGACACTTAATGCTATACTGACTACAGCCTCAAAAGAGGAACGTCCACAGATTAAAACCCCATGAATTAAATATGGAAATACAGGGATAGCTAATAGATATATTTGAACAACTTTTTTCTTTCTCTACATCCTCCACCTTAGTTATTTACATGTTGTTTTCTTTTAAATGGATGGTATTGCAATGTCTTTTTAAATCTGTACTATTCTTATTTTCAGAATCAGACACAACCATTGTTCTTTGATTTTTCCTGGCGTTCTCAATGTTAACAATTACTGTACGTTGATCCTGCATCTGCCTTTTTCTGGCAGCATCCATGAACCTGTACAATATTTAAAGAAGAAAAATCAGTATCTTAAATTTCAGACTGTTCTGGGACAGGGTAGTTTGTGATATCCTGTGCAAACAGAATTTGAGTACTCCCTGGTTCAAAACCCCCCCTGCATTTTTGCTGTCAAAAAATGCCTCTCCCCATTTCATCTGCTGACAGACTAACTCTTGCTTGTGTCCAGCCCACCATGGGTAACTGCAGGTTTGGTAGGTGGACTTTATGGGGTTCAAATCCTTCTCCCCCAGTGATGTGAGAATTCACAGGAAATTCTCATCAGCCTAAACTCAGGGCATTTGCATCACTCTATATGAGAGTAATATGCGTAAAGGAGAAATGGAGTGTAAAATAATCCGTAGGGCTCCAACTTCAACTATAATTATACAAGCACAATTTTGCTTTTTGATTGATAGGTTGTGTGGGGTAGGATGCCTTCTAATTCAATACCGAATAGTCTTAATATAACTAATTTATATCACATACTTAAGGAAATATTTGGCTTGATCCAGCATTTCTGAGAAATGGGTTTATTCTTTGTTTCGTAAACTTATAGGAATCTTGAAGTGGTTTTGCTTACCAGCATTTTGAAGGTGGATAATGCGTTACAGGACACAAACTCTGTAAATAAAGCTGCTAACTAGATTAGGTGTTTATAGACCTTTTGCTGCTTTTCGCCCTTTTGATTAAAAAGTAACCTTTTCAACCAATTTTTAAACACTTTCCTTCCTCCTATAGAATAGTGGTTTAACAATCAGAACAGGAACTTTACTGTTTAAAAATGAAAAAATTGCTTATTATTGAAGCAGGACAGAAAGTTTTAACAGTAGGGTCCCCTGCAGGTGTGGTCACAAATGGTGCTACTTTTCAACAAGCTGTTAGCATTAAGGAGGAGAGGGTTAATTAAAACTTTATTTTTAAAGATATTTTCTGGGAGATGCTTTTCATTCACGATAAAAATATTCAGGAATCAACTCTAAGCAGACTGAATATAGCTTCTTTAACAAGTATCTCTCATGTGAATGAGATGGTTTAGACTAAAGCCATGTACACAAGATCACTTTATCGCGCATTAAGAGTCATTACCGCGCGATAACAGCAACAGCGTACACACGTGCAATAGGGCTCTTGCGTGTCAACAGCCCACTTGTAGCGCAATACAAAAACCACCTCGAGGAGGGTGGTAGCAGTTAACGTGGAAAAGCTGTTGCGCCTTTCCACTCGTGTGTATGCTTACCGCGCAATGATTGGCCTCCGGAAGTGTCCCAGCATTCCAAAGTCGTCCTCTCTGGTCTTCCCCCCACCCGCTCTGTGGCCGTGACGAAACATCCCTGCCCTGTTTCAATTCCTGGGATTTTCGAATTTCTCCTCTGTTTCACTTCCTGTTCTCTTCCTCGTGGAGTGGAGTGCAGCTCCGATCTTACCTAGCAATGGCGGCCCATGGCAGAAGACGCGCACCCATTTGGAGCACGGCAGAAGTGCTGGACCTGATCAGCATCTGGGGAGAGTCTGCTGTGCAGGCGCAGCTACGCGGCAGCAGGCGAAATTTCGATACATATGCCATCATTTCTCGGACTATGTCCGAGAGAGGTCATGAGAGAGACACTGTGCAGTGCAGATCAAAGGTGAAGGAGCTAAGAATAACCTATCACCGAGCGAAGGAGGCAAACCGCCGTTCGGGATCAGCGCCTGCTACATGCAGGTGCTACAAGGAGATGGAAGCCATCCTCAGTGGGGACCCCACAAACACTGCAAAGAGTCCTGTGGACACATCGGCCCCCTCCTCCTCCACTGAATGCCAGAGCCAAGCAGAATGAGGACGTGATTGATGTGGAGGATGACCGGGAGGAGAGCGCAACAGCGTGTAGCCAGGAGCTCTTCTGCACCCCCGCTGAGACGTCCACCCAAGACATGAATTGCAGCATGTCCTCTGAGGCGGCAGAGGGGGGTTCAGGTAAGTTTCTCTTCCGTGCAGCTATGGCTCCCGCTAAAAAATCATTGTCTGGGGTGGGGGTGCTTGCTCTCTCGGTCCCCGCTGTGCACGCTCTTTACTATGCATTCATTAGAAGTGCATCAACAGAAGCAGTGATTGTCAAAAAACCATCTGTATTTAGGTTGCTAAACGTTTCCTCGATGTACCGCCAGAGCCTCCTACTCAGGTTAGATGGGATAGCGTATGTGTCTAGGCTCCCGTATAAGGATACTCGGCCTCGCCAGCTGCAAAGCACAGCCCTGGGAACCATGGCAGCACACAAGGCAGCAGCATACGGTCCTAGCTGGCATCCGGTGGCATGTAGGATATGTATTCTAGCTGGCAGGGGCACTCTGAGGAGAGAGACATCGGGTTCCATCAGTGTGCCCTGTGCAGAATGTTAGCCCCCAGTAAGCTTTCTATTAGGACGTACCTTGTCCGCTTCAGCAAAGCGTAGGATGTTGACTGCTTTGTACCTTCCAGTGGAATGTGCTACTGGAAGGTTACATTGGTTATCTAAGCTATGTGTTAATAGCTTTATTATTCTTTTTTTTATTAGATTCAACCTTCACAAGGCCGGTGTCTACCCCAGCTGACCGCATGAGAGACATTCGGTGGAGTGCTAGAAGAAACAGGGAGGATATGTTTCAGGAGCTGATGAAAACAACAGAGGCATCCATGAGGGAGAATCGAGCCTGGAGAGAGGAATCCCAACAGAGGAGGCAGAAACACAGGGACGAACTGATAAGCGTCATGAAGGAGCAAACAGAACTGCTCAAGAGCATGATTGCTCTGCAGTCCCAGGCAATTAATGTACGGGCTCCACTCCAGACAGTTCAGCCGTGTCTGCCTCCCACACCCCGTAGTCCTTCAAAGCATTTATTTGAAGGCCACCCGTCCCCCTGGTATACTGCAACATCCAGTCCCTCACAGAGCTACTTTTAGAGACCCGCAGCTACACCCACCTGTAACCCGTCCAAAACCCCCCAACCACTCCACCCCCCCCCCTTTTATCTTTAATAAAAACAGTAACAGAAAATTTGAAGACTGGCTTTATTTGTACACAGTGAAAATCTCATAAGGTGCACTTGATGCATCCTTGAAGTGAACTACGGGAGGGCATCATTGAAATGCTCCCTGAGTGCCTCCCTTATGCGAGCAGCTCCTCGTTGGGCCCCCCTAATACTCCTAGTAGCTGGCTGTTCGTATGCTTCCTCGAGGCGCTGTGCCTCCATAGCCCACCCCGGGGAAAACTTTTCTCCCCTACTTTCACAAATGTTATAAAGGACACAGCACGCCGCAGTTACAGCAGGGATGTTGTCCTCGTCCAAGTCCAGCCTCCCATACAAACAGTGCCAGCGCCCTTTTAAGCGGCCGAAGGCACACTCCACAGTCATTCTGCAGCGGCTCAATTGGTAATTGAACCGCTTCTTGCTGCGATCTAGGTTCCCGGTGTACACCTTCATGAGCCATGGCATCAGTGGGTATGTCAGGTCTCCAAGGATGACTATGGGCATCTCCACATCCCCCACAGTAATTTTTTGATCAGGGAAGAAGGTACCCCCTTGAAGCTTCTGGTACAGTCCAGTGTTTCTGAAAATACGGGCATCATGTACCTTTCCCGACCACCCAGCATTGATGTCCATAAAACGCCCCTTGTGATCCACGAGTGCTTGCAGTACCATGGAGAAGTAGCCCTTCCTGTTTATGTACTCGGTCGCGAGATGGTCTGGAGCCAAAATCGGGATGTGTGTGCCATCTGTGGCTCCCCCGCAGTTAGGGAATCCAATGGCAGCAAAGCCCTCCACAATCTCATTAACATTGCCCAATGTCACTGTCCTCCGTAGCAGAACGCGATTTATGGCTCGGCACACTTGGGAGAGGGCTAATCCGACAGTGGACCTCCCGACTCCAAACTGGTTTGCAACCGACCGGTAGCAGTCAGGAGTTGCCATCTTCCAGACAGCAATCGCAACACGCTTCTCCACGGTTAGGGCTGACCTCATGTTGGTGTCTTTACGTCGCAGGGCAGGGGCCAACTCTGAACACAGTTCCAGAAAGGTTGCTTTCCGCATTTGAAAGTTCTGTACCCACTGCTCGTCATCCCACAGCTGCATAACAATGCGATCCCACCACTCTATGCTCGTCTCTCGTGACCAGAAATGGCGTTGCACCGTGTGCAGATGATTGGTGAAGGAGCTGAGCAATGCAGTGTTGTTGCTCTGCAGGGCATCGATCAGCCCCTGCTCCTCGGTGTCCTCGTCTGACTCGGAGCTCATTGCGTACTGAGCAACCAGCTGAGATGTATTTAGAATGATGAAGGCGACAGTGGAGATCAGAGCAGGATCCATGCTGTCACAGTTGTAATTGCTCACAAGTAGTGCGTCACTGCACTGTTGAAAATAGGTGCAAGTTGCTATTGGCAACGAGGAAGATGCAAGGGGAACACAGTGCACCACGGGAAAATGAGTTTACCCATGGCGCTTTGCGTTCCTTTCCTTCATCCCATGATTCCAAGCGCTGATTGAGGGAAAATTGAACTGTGGGATAGGTGCCCAGAATTCATTGCGCTACACCGCGATATTGCAAAGAATTCTGTTGCGTTGCAAGGAGCGACGAGTGTACGCGCTCTCCCGCAATAAAGGTCACGTTTTTTTATACCGCGATTGCCATGTTGCGCTTTAATCTGATCGTGTGTACATAGCCTTAATCTCTTGTATACCACTGATTTATAATGGAAACATGTAGGCCTGGTCTACACTTAAAAGTTAGGTTGAGACAAATGGCACTCAGAGGTGTGAAAAATCACACCCCTGGTGTAGACAGCATATGGTTAATGGAAGAGTTCTTCCATCGACCTAGGTAGTTACAGCTGTTAGTACTCTGGCTCATTCTTGTTTCATCTCCAAATGCCACCACATGTAGTGCAAGGTAATGCACCTGCAGGTTCTGTGCACCCTCTGCTTGGCCCTCCAGATTTGCCCTCCTTTTGTGCAACAGAACAGAACTGATTTCACTGCCAGAGAGAGGGGAGGCAGAATTTTCCCCAAGGTATTTACATTGAACATAGTCCCAGGGTGGTTGCTGGAACTGCATGAGGTGTGCAGCAGGGCCCTCCTTTATCCTTGAGAGAAAGAGGTTTTTCATTCTGTGGGCTTGTGGGGGCAGCTTAATGAATACTGCATATAGTCTTAGTTCTGTAGCCTTGTGAAATCCCCTCTGAACTGTTGCTTTCTTAAAGAATTAGTCACATTTAAATGGGGGCACTAAGACTTTTGTGACTGAAAAATGAATTTTAACTGCCTTGCAAAGCAGACAAATTCCAAAGGGGTAGCCATGTTAGTCTATTGTAGAAAGAAAACAGAGTCCTGTGGCACTTTTAAAGACTAAATCTGTTAGTCTTTAAAAGTGCCACAGGACTCTGTTTTCTTGCAAAGCAGACAGAATGCCATTCCACATTTGTCACATCATCCTTGGTGGTAAAGACACAAGACTTTGTTTCTTACCCACCTTCATTTTGGTGGGAAGCAGACATACGTCTCATAGATTGCAGTAGAAATACAGTTGAGCTAGTAAAATAGAAAAATGCAAGTGAGGGAAAAATAAACATTACTGACTGCAAGCAGCACAATTCTCAACCCTGATCAGTTCGGGCAGGGGGGAGGGGCCGGGTATTGAGAAAGTGTTAAAAATAGCAAGAAGGTAAAATATTACCTAGACCTCTGGCAGAAACATTTCAATTATGTTTAGCATTTAACAATGGATCAAAATGTCTTAGGTTGAACTCATTGTAGGATAACTCCATTGAGGAATACGTTCCATTGTGGTGTAGGACTTTGGGGGAGATTCACAGAGGGGTGCATACAAAAAGAAAAAAAGCGGTTAATCAGGTAGCATGTTCTTTCCTATTTCTCCGGTGAAATTTATTCTCTCTTCCCCTCCCCTGCTTTCAGAAAAGCCTTGGTTACAAATGCAAAAGCCAGACTTGGCATGTGTCTGGACCCCCCATCTCTGCTTCATAATAGAAATGAATGAAATTGCTACAAATCCAATAATAATAAGATTAAATACTGCTGAAAATTAAGCAAAATCCATGGTATTAAACTAAAATAGCTCAGAAAAGAATACTACTTTAGCCAGAGAGCAACTTTCTTCCCTAGGAAGAAGGAACAGTTACTGGAGCAGACTCATCCAGCTCTTTCCCCATGTATGAGATCCTAGAGAATTATCTAGTTTTCGTTGACTACCAGCAGCTATATGGCAGGTATCCAATTGTCACTCAACCAGCTAGGGTTCAGAGGAGTGACAAATCTTAACCTCGTTTATTTGAGATCGCAAATAATATACGTGGGGTTCTGAAACACAAATATCTAGACCTCAGAATGATGATCACACAGTCAGCCCCTATTTTACCGTAGCACTGTTAATGCAGTCCTCACCTCAGAACTCTCCAATGGAGGCCATTGAAAGGTTCTCAGTGACTACTAGTAAACCTCATTTCAAGATCAGTAGGCATACTTTTTCATGGACCGGTGCCCAAAGTATGCTACACCAATAACAGTTTGCATCCGAGTCTAGTTGGTGCATCTGTGGTCTTTGGTATATGCTTTGTCATGTGGTTTTAGTGGCACTCTTGCTCATAATTATGATCCTGAGAGGAAGCGGTAACGCTATAAGGAGGAGAAAAGAAAAGATTGTGTAAGGATTTAAAGTAAACTTTAGTTTCTGGGCCAGAAGATAGTATCGTTGGGCTTAATTCAAGGTGGTTTTAATGAAATAGTACTGGAAAAAAAGTAAAGGTATACCAGCGTGTAATATCCATTGGAAAAACATCTCTCCTGCTTGTCATGTATATATGCCATTAACTGATAATTCATGCTTACACATTAAGATTTATTCATAACAAAATATTTTTATTTTTGAAGATTCCTTAGAGTCCTCAGTTCAGCAAAGCTGTTAACTAGAGACTTAGCTTTAACATGAAGTCAATGGGCCTTACGTATGTGTTTTTCTGCTTTCCTGATTAGGGTTTGATGGGGGTACATGCTTAAATGCTTATTAAATCAGAGCTTAAGGCATGTTTTAGTTAGCTAGTGAACAAGATGCAAAGATTCTGAGGGTATATCTATACTATAGCCCATGCTGGCAAAATGCCTGTTGCACTGGGATGTGAATATTCCACCCCCAAGCAACGTAAGTTACACCAACATAAGTGCCCAGTGCCATGTTGGCAAGAGAGCTCTCTGTCGCTCATAGAGGTGGGTTTTTTATGCTGACAGGAGAGCATAGAGAGTCTTCACCAGATGCGCTGTACTGGTACAGGTGCGCTGCTGCAGCATTGAATGTATAGACACGGCCGTGTTCTGTCCTCGGCAATGCACCCAAGACTCCCATTGACTTCAGTGGGAACTCTGCTCCTGAATTTGGGAGCAGAATTTGGATCTTTTGAATCCTACTTTGAATACTTAAGGACACTAAAAATAATATTTGGAAAAAGGAAAATACCATACCAGTATTCTGCATAATACACATTGCTTTTACAGTTATTTTTTTATTTAAGTGAAGGTACTATTCACTATTAACACTATTTCCTTTTTGCATTTTTTTCAGCTTGGAATGTGAAAAACATCTTTACGTTTAGGTTCTCATGCACTGCAATAATTGGGGTTACAAACCTTGCAGGGGATTGTTACAAAAACTGTTTCTGAATTAGAAAATTCCTGTTGGTTATTTTAAAAGTATGTTTTGGAAAAGGAAAAATGGGGTAGGGAGGTAAATTTCACAGGAGAGCAAATGTTTCATTTTTTCCTATAGTAAAAGATTAAACCAATAAAATTTAATTGCATCTTTTTTAAGCTCAACAGATAAGCCTTTTGGGGTTTTTTTAAAAAGACTTTTGAGAGAATAGTTTGATACCAAACAATTTCTTGTGTGCTTTCCTTTCAGGTATAAATAGATTGGGTTCCACTGTGTTCTTACACTGAGTGAAAGAGAGAGAGATTTAAATATAAATACTTTAATGCATATCCTTCTCTATAAATAAACTTGCTCCTCAGTTGTTTGAAGCAGTGTATAAGCATGTATGTGTGTGAGTGAGATGCATCAGAAAGCATTAAAAAAAACCCTCCAAATCCCAGTTCGCTGCTGTGCCATTGGGTTGATAGAATAGTAAGACATCATCTCCTTTATCCATAAGAAAAATAACTCGTGGAAAATGTATTTTGGGGGAAGCTTAAAGGGTGAGGGAGTTGTCCTCGTTACATAATTTGACAATTTAGCTTTTGACTACAGTAGAACTTTGCCTAGGGCCTTATCCTGCACAAGTTTCCTGAGAATTTCTGAGCCCCTGAACTCCCACTGACTTCAGGAAAAGAGAGTTCTCAGCACTGCTTATTGGTCTTAAATGGGCAATAGTGACTGGAGACCCATTGAAGATTACTCAGTGTGGTGAATTAGAGAACCAAGGGCAGTCCTGCCCCAGCCTCCACAGCTAGCTAAGGAGGGGCTCCTGGCAGTACAATTAATGCAGATCCCCTCTCAAAAAAAGTTGGAGACAAGATTGAAGGGGAGGGTCTATGCAGATGTTACACACTGCACACGATGTGCAAAGCCAAGGAGACCACCCATGGGAATGCAGAAACTACCCTAGGCTTTGGGTTGTAGTTAGGGTGACCAGATAGCAAATGTGAAAAATTGGGACAGAGGTGGGAGAGTAAAAGGCACCTACATAAGACAAAGCCCCAAGTATGGGGACTGTCTCTCTAAAATTGAGATATTTGGTCTCCCTTCTTCTAGTGACCTCCCTTGTGCAAGACATTAGCCTCTTTATTGCCTAGGGTGAAGATGTGTTGTGTATCGCTTGCTCAAAGCTCTCTGGACCCTGAACAGAAGATTTGCCTCTGTGTGAGCAGACAATTAAAAAAAAAAAATCAAGGACAATACATCATCCTGAGTACTTTGTCCATTAACTTCAGAATAATAGCTCAGTTTTAATTATTGATGGCAGTGTACCAGCAAATGTCCTATATTATACTCTGCAAAAATAATAAAACCTTAGTGATAGGGCATCTCTCTGGAGCTTCAGTTGTTATCTCTTTGAGGAGAGAGGACAGACATGGTGAAGTTCCTGTGCTGATGATCAAAGCTGGACTAGCATGTTCATTTTATTTCTTTTATCAGCTCTTAAAGATGATTCTCTCTTTGCAGGAAAATTGTTGATAGAATAGATGATAACAAAGATGGCTACGTCACAACAGAGGAATTGAAAAACTGGATTAAGCGAGTACAGAAACGCTACATCTATGAAAATGTGGCAAAAGTCTGGCGAGATTATGACCTAAACAAGGATAATAAAATATCCTGGGAAGAATACAAACAAGCTACATATGGTTATTATCTAGGTAAGATTAGTCAAAAGGCAACATTTTAGGCTCGAATTTTCAAAGAAACCTTAGGGAGTGAGATATGAAATCTCAATCATAATCAACAGAGTCAGGCATCTGATTACCGTAGGAGATCCCAGGCTGATATGAAATGTAAATTAACATAGTTCAAAGATCAAGAGTTCCTCAGCTGCACATATGAAAAATATAGCCGTCTATAGAAAGATTACTTTTTGGATCCAGAGGATTTCAGGAAGAGTGAGTCAAATTTTAAAGCTAAATTAAAAGGCTTTGCTCCTATTAGTAAATGAAGGGAACTGCTGTGCTGTTTTCAAACTTTAAAAGCAATGCTCCAGTCTTTTAAAAGCAGTATATTTAAACACTAGTAAATATTTGTTGCATTATTTCTCAGCATTTTTTGTGTGTGGTTGCTAAAAATTCATGTAGGGTCTAAATATATTGTAAGTCTATCAGAATGTGCTGCAGATTATGATCAATTATAAATTTCCAAACTAAAGCAACATTTATTTGAAAATATATTTGAAAGACAAGATTCTTTTCTTCTATGCCTGTGGAAAATTTAATTTGATATGCTCGATATGGCCACAGTTCAACAGTTGAGTTTTAGTCTGCTTCACTTACAGAAATTTGCATATGTTGGTGTGGGGGTCTCGGTCCATTTCCTATTGAGGAAGTGTCCATCTTTGTAACCAACACTTCTGTTTGCAGTTTGAACAGCAATGCTTTAGATTGCGGATCTGATTTAAAGCTCATTGGAGCCAAGCCCTGAACAAATGTATGGTTATCATCTCCCTCCAAAATAGATGGGGACTCTCCAGCATGCGTCTACACGTATTTGGGTGCTGTGAGGAAACTTGTCCTGCTGCTATTGATATTCCAGTTGTCAGCAGAGCCATAAGCCTAAGACCTTTCAAAAAGCACTCCATTCACTCTGGAAAAAGTTAAACTCTCTGCATTTAATTTTTCAAAAGTGAAAATAGCATAAGGAGGTTTAAAAAATGGTTACACGAGAAAACGGTAATCACTAACGACAGAAGGTTAAATGAGATCTAGCTGAAATATTCAACTGCACATATAAAAAACAGTACAGATTTCAGTAGTGATCAAAGGAAACCACCTGGAGGCCCTTTAATTAGGGTAAGTTGTAAACAGAGAGAGATCTAAAGCACCCAAAGGAAGGTATCGATCCAAATCTACGTGAACATACTGACTTTCATTCTGGAGGAAGCCCTCCTACAACTTCAAAGGTCACATTACACTGCTCTGCATGACTGGGTGAAATTCATGTCTGTACAGAGGGTCAGCTCAGTTCTAATGCACCACTTTGATCCCATTTTGAAGGCATATGAGAGACTCAGGAAGTTCACAGCCTTGTGCTGACATTTTACATGCAGATTTCACCCCGTATGAGAACCATACTTTGGAGAGCAATAGATATATTTTAAACATGTTTTAATGCATAATTTTTTAAAAAAATCACAAAACAGTTCCTTAAAGTAGTCATTTTAAAATCAATGAGTCTATGAATGCCTTCATTTTGAAATTATTTTGGTACAAATATTTGTCAAGGTGTTTAATTCGTTTAGTGATGCAGTTTTTCTAGAACTTTCATTTGTTTCATACCCTGGAGTTTAAATCTCTTTGTTTTAAACAAACAATTTTGAGGTTCCACCCAGGAGAGATGTAGTTGCTAGATAAACATCAGATCTCCCTGAAATCAGTTCTCTCTGTTCTCTTCAGTATTGTTTCTAAAACTTGACAAATTGAGCCGCTCAGATTGAACAGATTTTCAGTCAGAATTAAACTACTTCTAATAAAATCTATTAGAAATGCAGCACAGTGAACAATTTATAAAAGCAGACTTAGTTTTCCAAAACTGTAATATTTAATATTGCAAAACGATCTCTTTGTATTCTACCAGGACCCACACAGGCTACTTTGCTAAATCACTAACATGCCTTTTAACATTAAGCTGAAGGGTGAAATCCTGGCCATGAAGCTGATGAGAGTTTTGCCAATGACTCCAGGGGGTTGGGATTTCACCCAGAATATCTCATGTACGCCATTAAACAAGGGAATTTAGAATTAAATTTGGAACTTTATTTTTAAACATTCTTTTTTATCTAGATCTGTGCAGCAGAGATAGAATCATGCCACCATAACAATATCTGGGTACAAGAGGGAAACAAAGACTTTGGCACTGAATTTCTTGGCTTTTGTGGGTATACAATAGACTTTTGTTACTCCTGATACTTCCTTTTGTCCAACTTCCTACATGGATACATAGGCATACAATCTCCAGAGTGCCATGATAACTGATTGTAATGGCTCCATCTGTCATAGCAATATTGTTCAACTAAAAATCCCTATGAATTCATTATTATTATTATTTGGATGCAGAGGGCAAAAACTTGGGGGGAATGTTTGATGAAAACACAAAAGAAAGTGACAGTTTCCAGAGGGGTAGCTGTGTTAGTCTGTGTACAGCAAAAAAATGAGAGTCCTGTGGCACCTTACAGACTAACAAATTTCCGTGGGCATAAGCTTTTGTGGGCTCCAACCCACTTCATCAGGTGCCACAGGACTCTTGTGGTTTTTACAAAAGAAGGGGATTGAAATGTTAAAACAGTTGATCACCAGTGGAAATTGCTTCACTACATTAAATACTCGAACACAGTTTTTGCAGAGCACAATTACACTAAAATCACTAAAACAAGTGAGAATTTGACAATTACCAGGTAGTTCCTAGTCCTGTGTTGGGGGAGAGAGGAGTGGCAGAACCCAATGTGCTGTTCACTGAATAAGTTTATGAGAGCTCTGTGCCTGGTGCCAGAGAAAACTGTCAGTAATACAAAGAAATGGGAAGTTTCTGGCTGGAATCCTCCACTAAATTTTTGAGGACTCTACTGGGGTCCAGATTTGAGAGACAAAAGTATGGGTAAAAAACTCAAGCTCAGCTCAGCAGCCAAATAATCAGGCAGAAGCTGTGGCGAAGACAAGAAAATTCTGCTGTATTAAAGTACCCACAGAGTCACAGCATAAAAAAAATTGGTACAAGAGACTTCTCTTAAAACCAAAACTAGAACATCTGACAATCTAACAAATATGAATGGGAGAACAAAAATTCATGGTTTTGAAAGGAAAACAGGAGGAGGAATAGGCTAATCCTTCATGATTTAGGAAGTGGAGAGGGCAAAGATATTTGCACGCCAATCAAGAGTTTCATCTATCTAAGCATTTATTCTGCATTCATTACTGTGATATTGGATGGCTGGTTTGCAATATAAAATATTTATTACTTTTTAAAGACAGATAATTTTTTTCTTTTTCAAAAAAAATCAAACCACAAAAGAGAAGTGAACTTTTCTAAATTGTTCACATGTTGTTAATAACCTTAAAATGACCCGTGGAATCCTTACACAATCAGACTTAGGCAAGAAATCCCCTCAGGCTAGGACACAAGGACACAGTTAATTTTGTGCTTATCACAGTCCTGAACCTGCTTGGCCCAGACATAAAAGATTTCTCACAGACGTAAGCATAGAGTAAACAGAAATCAATTCCCATCACTGAAAAATGTTATCAAATCAAAACTTGCTTGCAAAAACATGTAATGGGGACTTACCTGAATCAGACTTAAAAGAGAAAGACAGAGTGAGAAAAGCTTCTGGATCAACAGATGGATGTAGAAGGACTTCCATGGAGTTTGAACTGGACCCTAAACACTATAAAGGCACACTTTCTGCTGGAAGGGGCAAAGGTGGTGCTTCTTTAAAAATCTATGTATTCTGTGAAACGAGATCACGTCAGAAAACAGGAAAAAATTAAAACAAACATCTCCCTCCCACAAGCTGGGATATAGACTCTACCTCATTAGCTCTATTCAGCAACAGTCTAAAGCTTTGTACAAGATTCAGCAGATAACTAAATAAATTCGGTCTAAAAGACTGTGGTTGTTTGAGGACCTTAAGAGGCACTTAATTTCTTAAGTTTATTATAAATTCCACTTGCTCACCTGTAGTCCACAATTGCTACTACCCGCCAAGAGCGTCTCTGTGCAAAGCAACTATGGAGATTGGTTTTCTCTCACTCCTGTTTTTCTGAAACCAAAAGATGTTTGTGGAGTGGGCTAGATGAGGAGAATAAGGAGGAAAGTGGGCATTGTATAGAACACAATCAGAATAACAGAGCTCAGTGAAATTAAACAGCCTGTCATTCATAAGCACAAACCCTGTACATCACAAACGCACTTGAATGGCTCACCATGAATTTAAGATTTCATGAGAGAAATCCTGACACTTTGACATTTTAGCAGCCATCCTGACAATTAACTATTGTAATTTTAGAATCTACAAGATCTAAGTATTTCAGCAGGTTTTTCTCTACACTATTATTGCATTATATGGAGATAATGTTGCAACATACTAAAGAGACACTTCTGAGATTGTCTAATGAATTTCTAGAAAATCCAGAAGAATTTCAAGATGCGACTGATCAACACAGTTTTAAAAAAATGCTGCCCAGGGATGAAAGGCGGTTCAAAACTGCAGATCTAGATGGAGATTCAGCTGCCACTCGTGAGGAATTCACTGCCTTCCTTCATCCAGAGGAGTTTGAGCATATGAAAGACATTGTTGTCTTAGTAAGTAGAGCAAAACCAATTGCATTTCCTTTGCTTTTATTGCTCTGATGAGCCTTTTTTGCACTTCCTTAAACTTTCAGTATTGGATTTTAGAAAGAGGCATGCACATAAATAGTAGCCAACCCAGGGAACAGAAAGGAAAGTGTTTCATGTAATTCACTTTTTTTAGGGCTGGTCTACATGTAGACTTGCAGTGAAATAAATGAGTTCTATTTCAGTTTAACTAGAGTATTTAAAAAAAAAGGGGGGGGGGGAGGAGAATAAAATTGTCCATGGCACCAACTTGCACCAAAATATCAGGAAGAGTTTTGATGCAAATCTGTAAATAGACACGCTCTTATTTAAAACTCAGAGTTGGTGTTTGGATACAAGACTGATTGTGCCACTTAGATAATTCAAAAATAAAGTTGATATGCATGGAATTTCCATTGATATGCATGGAATTTCTTCATTCTGACAGGAGATCTGTGTATTCCTTTACATACAAAACTCATATTGGAGTTAGTCAATGTCAAGATTTCTGTGTGAAAAGAATATAAGGGCACGCCATCTCTCAAATGTGAAATTTTCCAAAGGGACAGTCTAGTGAAGGAAGCTAAATGCCATACAATAGTTCAGGATTTCAGTTTTGATAATTTTGAGAAGTGGCACCTTGTAATAAAGAGAACTGTTAGAATTCTCTTATATACTGATCACTTGGACAAAAAATGTATTTTCCAGGAAACACTGGAGGACATAGACAAAAATGAGGATGGTTTTGTGGATCAAGATGAGTACATTGGTAAGTGCTGGAATGGGGTTGACTCTCCTGAACATTAAGTATGCGTCATCCTCATGCAATTCTTGTGTATCAGACAGTGGTTCAGGTGCCATCCCCACAGTGACTGGTCATTCTGCATCCTAGGGCTGCATGGGTTGAGCTGGGCAAGAGCCAGGACTCCTTGTGGTATTGGGCACCAGAACTGAGTGTCAGTGCTTCCCCTGCTGGAATTAAGGCAGCATGGAAGAGATTTCAGAAGCAGCCTGACTTGAGAGGTGGGAGAGGAACGGCAAGGGAGAAGAGGCAGAGTGAGTAGACAAGGCAAGAACTTCAGAGGGGAAGGTTTGATGCTTGGTAGGGAAGTATATTAGAGCAAGAGCAGAGGAGGGGCAGGATATGGGGGGGATAAGAACAAAAGTACTCAGTGAGACAAGAGATGGGGTTGGAAAAATATGAATGGGAGGATATGAACATGTTGGAGATTGTTGGAGGAGGATGGGGGGGTCATAGGCAAGTGGTGGAAAAGGGGTAGAAGCACATGGAGGAGGACAGAGGAAAAGAGACAGGGACGGGACATAAGAGTAGGACCTACGGAAGGATAGGAACAGGGATTGGGAACTGGCAGCAAAGAAATGGGCAGAAGCTGGGGAAAGACTAGGAGTATAAGAGGACAGGGAGAGATTGGGGCAAAAGAGTCTGTAACTGCTAGAGAACACTTCCTTACAGAACTGAAAACTGAACTTATTATTCCCCAGTCTCATCATTCCTTTGCTGTCCAGCAAATAGCTGTGAAACCCACAGAAAAAGTGGGCATCTCCAAGCACTTGAGTGGCAGGTCTATATAAAATAACAGCCCTCTACTGCTACCAATTATTCTGTTAGCTCAAGTAGAGGACTGCAGTGTTCTAAAGAACTCAACTCTGCTGATGATGCATGTGGGGAATTCAGCATGGTTTCATAGGATGGAATTTTTGGTTTTCAATGTAAATTTTTAAAACTTAAGAACTTGCATAAAAAATAATCTTTGTTACAAGGACATTACCTGTGCAATGGCAAGCACTCAAAAGTTGAAAAATACCTGAATTAAGCTGACCCGTGCACTATTCAAGTGGAGCAAAGGGAACAGAATGGGAAATGTAAACTGCAACTCTGGTGCAGAGAGTTATTTTGATCAGGCTTCAGTCATACTAGGTATTTGTCTGCTCTCTTGTTCTTAGATCTGGGACAGCACAGTGGAGGCATAAGACTAGGGCTGAGCAGTACAGGATGTAGGTGTTACACTTGTGAAATGTCATGGTGACACTGTCTGGCTCTGCCCTCCTGGTGATTGATTTTTTTAAATCAGGAAAGTCACACCATAAAAGCATTAGACCAAATTCAGATAAAATCTTTGTTTCTAACGCTCCTGCAAGGATCCCTTCCTCACATCTAATCAGGAACAATATACACACATTAATTAATGGGAGGGAGATTCTATTCCTTGAAATTATATTTAGCCTTAAGATGTGAATGCCTTTCATGTATGACTGAAATAACACAGAGGCATAATTTCCCCAGTAATTTAAGTGTATTCAGTGACACTACCTACATATAATTATAAGGCAATTGTCAACATTCGTTACCATGTGAATGCTGGTTCCTCTTGTCTTCTATAGATAGGAGCATAGAATGTACTAGTCACGACCACCTCACATTGGCAAAGATGATCAAATCAAATTGATGGATCTTGTCAGTTGCTTCTAATAAACAATGTAACTCTTGTGTGTCTGCACTTACTTAAAAAGAAAAAGAGTGACACTGTGTGATTCTTGAAGTTTTTTTCAAGAGCTGGGAAAATTTGGGCCTAAATGATCTATGTGCTCTGACTAGATTAAATATAGTAGCACGGGTCGCGGTGGTGGTGGGGTGTTTTGTTTTCTCCTCTAACCAGTGGCTATGACAGTCATACCCGCATTTTTGCTCTGTGAAAACTAAACACACCCAAAAACCCACACCGTATATCTATGTGCCCATTCATCTTCCACTTATGCTCTGCCCCACACTATATACAATATATATGTGTGTGTGTGTGTGTGCATGATATCAGTATGCTACTTCTATTACTCACCTACCTTCACTTTCTGCATAATTTGCAAGCTAAATAGGACTTTGAAACCTTTGTTTCTCCTCCAGCTGATATGTTTGCACATGAGGAAGGTGGACCAGAGCCTGACTGGGTAATTACTGAACGTGAGCAGTTCTCAGATTTTCGGGATATAAACAAGGACGGGAAGATGGATAAGGAGGAGATTCGGCACTGGATTCTCCCACAGGACTATGATCACGCACAAGCTGAAGCCAGGCACTTAGTCTATGAATCGGATGCAGACAAGGTACTCATTGCTCTGGTATAGTTCATAAATGTTAGATTAAAAGTTTAATCATTCTTTTTACATAGTGTCAGCTAGCAAGAGATCATTCTTAATGACTTTTCTTCTTAGTACAGTCTGAGTAGAGCTTTAGATGATAAAAATGGTTTTGCTAGTGCCTTACTACAGCAAAATAAATTTGGGATGATAAAGTCAGAAACCATAAGGAATAGCTGATAAAGTAACTATCAACTCAGTAGGATAGCCAATGAGCCTACCTATTAGAGAATTAGCTTTCCAACCTAAGCTCCTAAAATTCTAACATAGGTTTTTCTCTTTGGAAAGGGGACGTGAACATGTATTAAAGTGGACTAAGACTAAACTATAGGAAATGAGACAAATTTGCAGAATAAGGTCTGGCCATTTCCCTTCTGCCTCCCACTGCAATAGGGGACTAATGATTCAACAGTGCCTGGATGGGAGCCATGACAACCTGATTGTTCCCCTTTCTCTAACCCTGCTGATGCTCCACTGCTGGAGGATGAAAGATCAAAAACCCCTTACACACACCTGAACTCAGAAGGATTTCACTTCAGTTGTTAAATGTGAAGCAGGGCTGGATTAGTGCAGGGGCTATAGGGACTGAAGGCTAGGGCCTGGCGTAAAGGAGGGCCCTCGAGCTCCAGCCCCTATGAACATAAGAACATAAGAAAGGCCGTACTGGGTCAGACCAGAGGTCCATCTAGCCCAGTATCTGTCTACCGACAGTGGCCAGTGCCCAGGTGCCCCAGAGGGAGTGAACCTAACAGGCAATGATCAAGTGATCACTCTCCTGCCATCCGTCTCCATCCTCTGATAAACAGAGGCTAGGGACACCATTCTTAACCCCTTTCTGGCTAATAGCCATTTATGGACTTAGCCACCATGAACTTATCCAGTTCCCTTTTAAATATTGTTATAGTCCCAGCCTTCACAACCTCCTCAGGTAAGGAGTTCCACAAGTTGACTGTGCGTTGTGTGAAGAAGAACTTCCTTTTATTTGTTTTGAACCTGCTACCTATCAGTTTCATTTGGTGACCCCTGGTTCTTGTATTATGGGAGTATTTAAACAACTTTTCCTTGTCCACTTTTTCCACATCAGTCATAATTTTATATACTTCTATCATGTCCCCCCTCAGTCTCCTCTTTTCCAAGCTGAAGAGGCCCAGCCTTTTCAATCGTTCCTCATACGAGGCACTCTCCAAACCCCTAATCATTTTAGTTGCCCTTTTCTGAACCTTTTCTAGTGCTAGAATATCTTTTTTGAGATGAGGAGACCACATCTGTACACAGTATTCGAGATGTGGGCGTACCATGGATTTATATAAGGGCAATAATACATTTGCAGTCTTATTTTCTATCCCCTTTTTAATGATCCCTAACATCCTGTTTGCTTTTTTGACCGCCTCCGCACACTGTACGGACATCTTCAGAGAACTATCCACAATGACTCCAAGATCTTTTTCTTGACTCGTTGTAGCCAAATTAGCCCCCGTCATATTATAGGTATAGTTGGGGTTATTTTTTCCAATGTGCATTACTTTACACTTATCCACATTAAATTTCATTTGCCATTTGGATGCCCAATCACTTAGTTTTGTGAGATCTTTTTGAAGTTCTTCACAATCTGCTTTGGTCTTGACTATCTTGAGTAGTTTAGTATCGTCTGCAAACTTAGCTACCTCACTGTTTACCCCTTTCTCCAGATCATTTATGAATAAATTGAATAGGACTGGTCCTAGGACCGACCCTTGGGGAACACCACTAGCTACCCTTTTCCAATCTGAGAATTTACCATTTACTCCTACCCTTTGTTCCCTGTCTTTTAACCAGTTCTCAATCCATGAAAGGACCTTCCCTTTTATCCCATGACAACTTAACTTACGTAACAGCCTTTGGTGAGGGACCTTGTCAAATGCTTTCTGGAAATCTAAGTACACTATGTCCACTGGATCCCCCCTGTCCACATGTTTGTTAACCCCTTCAAAGAACTCTAATAGATTAGTAAGACACGATTTCCCCTTACAGAAACCATGTTGGCTATTGCTCAACAGTTTATGTTTTTCTATGTGACTGACAATTTTATTCTTAACTATTGTTTCAACTAATTTGCCCGGTACCAACGTTAGACTTACCGGTCTGTAATTGCCGGGATCCCCTCTAGGGCCCTTTTTAAATATTGGCGTTACATTAGCCGACTTCCAGTCTTTGGGTACCGAAGCCATTTTAAGGGACAGGTTACAAATCTTAGTTAACAGTTCCGCGACTTCACATTTGAGTTCTTTCAGAACTCTTGGGTGAATGCCATCTGGTCCCGGTGACTTGTTAATGTTGAGTTTATCAATTAATTCCAAAACTTCCTCTAGTGACACTTCAATCTGTGACAGTTCCTCAGATCTGTCACCTACAAAAGCCGGCTCAGGTTTGGGAATCTCACTAACATCTTCAGCCGTAAAAACCGAAGCAAAGAATCCATTTAGTTTCTCTGCAATGACTCTATCATCTTTAAGCGCTCCTTTTGTATTATCATCATCAAGGGGCCCGACTGGTTGTTTGGCAGGCTTCCTGCTTCTGATATACTTAAAAAACAATTTGTTATTACCTTTGGAGTTTTTGGCTAGCCGTTCTTCAAACTCCTCTTTGGCTCTTCTTATTACACTCTTGCACTTAAGCTGGCACTGTTTGTGCACCTTTCTGTTTGCCTCACTAGGATTTGACTTCCACTTTTTAAAGGAAGTCTTTTTACCTCTCAGTGCTTCTTTTACATGGTTGGTGAGCCATGGTGGCTCTTTTTTGGTTTTTTTACAGTGTTTCTTAATTTGGGGTATACAGTGAAGTTGGGCCTCTATTATGGTGTCTTTAAAAAGCGCCCATGCAGTTTTCAGAGATTTCACTTTAGTCACTCTACCTTTTAGCTTTTGTTTAACTATCCCCCTCATTTTTGTATAGTTCCCCCTTTTGAAATTAAATGCCACAGTGTTGGGCTGTTGAGGTGTTCTTTCCCCCACAGGGATGGTGAATGCTATTGTATTATGGTCACTAGTTCCAAGCGGTCCTGCTACAGTTACCTCTCGGACCAGCTCCTGCGCTCCACTCAGGATTAAATCTAGAGTTGCCTCTCCCCTTGTGGGTTCCCATACCAGCTGCTCCATGAAGCAGTCATTCAAAGTATGGCCCATGCGTTAATCCAGTGCCGCCCGCCATAGCACCAGTGGGGCTCAGAGGGTCGGGAGGAACAGACAGACTGGGAGGGCCTCTGCTGCCGCTGCGGGGGAAGGGTGGTTGGATCCTGGAGCCAGAGGCCAGGTTCCAGGTGCTCCCATGCCATCCCTGGGCCGCCCCCAGGGGTGGGGCGGGTCAGCATGTGTTTTCTCCGCTCTGGGGACGGAGCCGAGGCTGGGGTAGGAGCACTGTGGAGAGCAGCCTCTGGCTCCAGCCTACCTCCTCCCCCCCGCCCCTCCAGCATGAGCCCACACACAGGCCACGGTGGTAGGAGGCCAGGGAGGCCTAGGGAGGACCCACGGCTGTAAGGTGCTGGGACCCTAAGGCCCCCTATTCCAGCCATGAATGTGAGTGATCGTCAAAAACAGGTAAAATATTTTCTATATTAGTAATCAAAAAGGAAAGTTAAAAACATAGGTAAGGTTGCGCAAGTTAATCAGTGGCACACTCTATGCTGGAAGTTCTGTGTAGGAATCAGTTAATTATGAAATACTTCGAGCATTTCACTTCAGTGAAATCAATGGGCATTACACCATTGATTTCTACCAGGACCAGGATTTCACTCTTCCTGTGGCCTCCTCCCTTTGAGAATTTTCTCCTACTGGTCATCTTGGAAACCTGTACTGATGTCTCTTTTACCTGCTATTAAAAATGTTCTAACAGAGACAACCTTTTTTTGTTGGTTTTTTTCCAGGATCAAAAGTTAACCAAAGAGGAGATTCTAGAGAACTGGAACATGTTTGTTGGCAGCCAAGCTACCAATTATGGGGAAGACCTCACAAAAAATCACGATGAGCTATGATATATTTTTAACAACTCAGTGTGCCACAGACTGTTGTTCAGTTTCTCTCCACATTAATGAAGTTATTGTGTTATTTTTTCTGACCGAATAGCTTGCACCAATATGCTTTTAAGAAAGCAGTTTATTACCTCAGAAGCGGGGTAGAAATAGCCTCCAACTCTGCACCATTAAATACAAGACTTAGTTGCTGCAGTTTTATTGTAAAAAACTCTTCCCTATTCTGAAAAGATTGCAGTATCACTTTGCAAATCAACTTCTAAGATACAGTTCTTAGGATCATTAGAAATTTTTCATATTTTCTTTAAATATCCCTGTAGAGAAATACAATTTTTATCAGAAAGAAATTTACTGAATGTTTAAAGATATTCCAAGTTTAGAGGGTTTTTTTAAAATAGTAAATAAGAATTTAGAACTATATTCTCCCTTCCCATGCAAAGGGGAGATCTTACCTGACAGGAGCCATGGTGTTTTTTCTCCATGCTGCAGTCTTTCCTCCTGGTTGGGTCCACAGGTGCTGGATGAATAAAACCTCATGGAATACAGGCATCAGACCTATGGATCTTAACTGTTTGAGTGCAACACCTACATCTAATCACTGATCCCCAGTTCCCTTTTACTAATCAGTAACAGCATGTCTGTCACAGTGGCTGTCACTCCATAGTTTTTGATGAGGACAGTAGAGTCCATGTTGGCCACTACTACTGCTAAGAGCAGAGTTAATCTGGGATGATTAGTGGGCTGTTGATTATGCTGCCTCCTGTGAGAAATTGTGCTACATGGACCTGCTGTTTTCCAATTCATCACACATTTTGTACAAGTGACACTCTCCACTTTTACTATGTAGGGTCTTTGCTGTCTCATTCATGTCATGTGGAAAAGCCTCTGGACTGGACCCTTCTTCAAAGGATGGATCTTCTGTTCTCCTCTGCTCCGTACAGGATGTATGTGGTTTCAAGTTCTGGGTTTGTGTATCTGTACACAAATTTATATTACCAAATTGTATCATAGGTGGATGATTTTCCTTCAGCAAAATAAACTTTCCATATGACTATTTTTTTTAACTGTATAATATGAGTTGTACTTTTTATATACACAATGTGCATGATTTTTTGGTTTGTTTTTTTTTTCTGTACTGAGTTGGCAATCTGCACAATAAAACCATGGCTTTCTTTTTGATACTGTGAAGGTGCAAAAATGTTAATAAAAGAGTCGTGTGATGGGGGAAATAAAGACATAAATCAGCTGCAAGCTTCCAAACCTGTGGTCTCCGGATCATAGGTAGTCCATTGAAGCACTTGTCAGCGGTCCACAGAGAACTGGCTGGGCACATGGCACTGGTTCCTTCTTGTTTCCAGCTGATAAATCACACTAAAAGAAGCTCGCTCGCTCTCTCTCTCTGTCCCATGTGAACACTAGGCTCTAATAAGATCACCAGTGGCAGAGAAATTTATCTGCACTTGCATGAACAGCAGGAGAAGCATCCACAAGACATTCCCTCTAATTAAAAATCTGGAACTAAGGGAAAAAATTCTTAAAAGTACATTCTACTTTGAAAAGTAGTGACTATGTAAAAATGACAAATGGCACCTTTTTCACTCAATGGTGCAGAGGCCTCATTCTGATCCTCTTCAGCAGGTTGAATTTCCTCTCATATGCGTATACTGAGTTAAATCAACAAGAGAAAAGTTGTGCTCCTTTTTACTTCAGTTAGCAATGCAGAGTCAATGCAGCTATGGGAGAATGAGCTGGATTCTGTTCTGGTTTATGATTATCTAGGAACAGAATCATTGGCTAAATTCCAACTGTAGGGTCAGATTCTTTCTGCATTTATAAACATGTAAGTCCAAGGCATACAGGCACACAATTATATAGTGGTACAATATAGTGAGCCATAAAGAAGACACTATCTCTGATAGTTTTTTTTTTAAACCTACCATAAACAACTGAGCAACTTTGTTCTAGAAATCACTAAAAAGGCAACCCTGGAACCACCACCTCCATAAACAATGTCATATTGACAGAGAATAAGTGTACTTTAAGGTCATCCTATATTTCAATTCAGTTCAAACTAGATTTGATCTATTTTGGGCTGATATGAGCTAAAGGATTATATAAGATTATGTAATCTTGAATACATGTTGTAGCTTTTTGGTTTGTATAACATTGCCTAAAATGTCTGCTAAAACCCCTGCTTTATACACTAAAAATGCAGTAGGACAAAATGTGATAAGCCACAAGCAAATTCTTTGTCTCTGCTCTTCCAGAATCCATGAGACAAAGTGATGCTTCCATGCAATGTCATCTATGAAACAATAAAATTGTATCTTGGCACAGAAGCAGGAATTCTCTGCAGTGTTTAACTTATTATTTGACTTTGAAGTCACACTAGTGTATACTTTATTAGTCATAATCATCACTGGGTGTGCTCATCTTTAACAATGGTTTCATACTGAGATTTCAATTTTTCAAAAAAAACCTTGGCATGCTTCCCACACACAGACAGCACATGCCAATTCTATTCCATCTCCTAAATGTTTCAGACAAAATGTGCGCTTTAAAAAAATAAAACTCAAATGGGAGCTGGGTGCTGAGACATGAGGAATCAATGCTTTCAACCAAACATGACACTGCTGAACATACCATATTCTGTTCATATAGAACTGCATGCAAGTTTTGACAAGAAAAAATTTCTCTTACTTGTTTGGTTATTTGAGAGCACTAGGATTGGGCTCAAAGAGGACCCAATTTTGCAGCTATTCTTATTCTTAATTTCTAGTTATGCATGTAATAGCCAAATACAAAAGTAGGGCCACTGAAGTCAGTGAGATTACTGAATGAATATGGCCTGTAAACATTAGCCTACAAAATACGATGGAAAGATTTAAATCAAATAGATGAAAATGCTAAACAGACTTTAATAAGTTCAAAATTAATGTACTGATTAAAATTAGATTAAAAATAATTAGCTGATCAATATTTGTGAATAATCTTAACATGACTATACACATTTACATTTTGCTTTACAAATGATGTAAACATTAAGACATGAATAGCATGTATGCAGCAACATTCTAAAGGCTTTTCTTTCTGCAGTTCTTTTAAGTTTCACTCACCAAGGCTCAGTAATACAGAGTATATTTTGTGTATTAAGTCCTCCTTTCAACCTCAATGCACTAAGAAAGAGTAACTCTAAAAGAGACTAGAGCTTCTGGGTTTAAATTTAACACTATTTAAGGAAAGAAAACCTTTGCTAGGGGATATAACTGTTAACATTGTGATTTTTCAAGCCTAAGGTTTCTAATGGGGTTTGACTGTTCCAGAGATAACATATTTTTTTCTAGGTAACAGATTTCAAGTCCGATTATGAGCAAATGTTACAAAATTTTAGTGTAATGTGAAATACTGTAATGTCAGATAGCATTATTTATCTGCTTAATATGACTAAAAACATTAATTGCTGGGAGCCATAATTCATCCCAGCAACATGAAAATCCATTTTGTGCCTATCTTGTCAGTTATTGCAGATTTTCATAATGATTTGTGAAATGGTGAAATTCTTTTGGGAAATGTGTTTGTATATTTCCACCTGCAGGTTCTGTATGGTCATTTTTATTACACAGATCCTCCATTAACTAAATGTTTTCATTATGGCGGTGCCATGACACATCAAGGATGCATTTTTATCCTTTTAGATATCTGAAATAGCCTTTATTATTGGGCATGCAGTTTTAATAATTAGAATTTATTAAATGAAGTAAGTGGCTAATGTTCATTGACTTATATTCCCATTTAACTATTCAATCAGGTTAAATATGTCACCTCTTCCAGTCAAGGTACTGTATGTAACTCTCTGAGGAACGATAAAATATTTCACATACTGATCTAATTACATTTACACAATGATATTAAAATGGTTGCCTAATGCTTTACTATTTGCAGTGCAAAACCTAACCTTGCTCTCACCGAACTCAATGGCAAAACTCCCATCTTCCAGTCACTTGAAAGAAAGGAGGTTTGAGGTTTAGCTTCTACCTGTTATATAAGCTAATGGAAGAACAATGGGGCAATCCAGAGCCAGAGTTAGAAACAATCTTGTGCCTCCTCAGGTCCTGATTCTGATCTCACACTGTTGTAATTCTATTAACTTTGTCCTGATTTACACTGAAATAAATTAGAGCAGATTCAGGTCAGGAATCTCCATTTTATAGAAGCTAAAGTACAATGCACTGTCAGGTTATTTGAGCAAGGCATCTCCTTACAATAGTCTCTTTCTTGCCTATTTCCTGAATGAGGCCATTCTTACAATGCAAGTAATTCTGGTCAAATATAACCAACATTCCTCATCCAGTCAGACTACAAGAAGCAAAGTAGTAATGCCTATAGTGGAAGGGGCAGGGTACAATCTTAATTCCATAGCTGGTGTAATATATTGTGTGAACAGAGGACTTGCATTCCAATGCTTAGAGGTTTCCCTCACTAGCAAGCAGCATCTATATAATTCAGTTTGTGCTTCTAAATCAATGTGTTCATAGATAGCCAAAAACTGTTTTGGTGTCTTGCACACAGAGATGGAAGAGTGTGACCCAAGGCTGTTGTCTGAAAATGAGGTGCTAATGTTATTTGCTCTATTAGTTTCTCAGAAACTATCACATTTTATTTACTTTAAACCCAGTATTGAGTGCAGTTGTTATAAATCTGATAAACTTTAGAACAATCTAAGTTAAGCAGGTTTAGCAGTCCCACAGTGCAATGGAGAGTAATGCACTGGTTTGTGATTGTGTATACGTGTGTATCTTACATTTCTCCATTGGACACAGTGAGAAAGACTTTTTTCTAGATTTTAGCATTCTGTCTCTCTACATAGGCTAGTCACAAGAACTTTTTTTTAAAACTTGTACGTAGACACAAACACACAACACTTACTACTACTGGCAACTAGGAGAGATTTATCTTTAGCTCAAAACGTTAGAACTTCCTGTTGTGGGAACAGAACTTCCAAAGTTCTATTCCTCTCTCTGCACATTTGCCATCTACATTGGTTAAAATCATGCCCATTTTGTCTTAGATAAATATATGCAATTTACCTCAGTACTTGCAATATTATCTAACCTCTATAATTATATTAAAAAATCCAGAATATTGCAGATACCAAGGTAAAAAGTTATTCGGTTACCTGAGGCAATTGGCAAACTTTAAGATTTGGTGACAGTGTTCATAGTGATGGCAGCTATGAGTTGTTTATAAGAGTCTTTTTTTTTATTGCACATGAAAGGAACAAGCAATTTTAATTCCAAGATAGCTATATAAAACCAGAGGCATGGTACTGAATCTGATCATTAAACAAGAGTGGGGTTTGATTTAGAAAGATGTTTTATGTTTCATTGTACAAACAGAAATTTTGATAATACATCATAGAAATCATTCACAGATTAAATAGGAAATCACTTAATTATATGAAAATAGATAGACAGTCCTTAAAACAAAAGCATAGGATCAAGATGGGAAGAAAGGTATAGACATTACAGTAGCATGTGATGACATCTCAAACTCTGATAGGCTTATTGGTGTTTGTGTGGCTGGTGGTACAAACACATGAGCTGATAGTCCAGCAGCACATAAATATTTCCAATACTATACTGCCCAAGAAACAGCCGTCAATCAGGGTGTTGTGATGTAACCCAGCTGGTTTCTGATGAGGTTTATTATAGAAATAAGGCTAATCAGTAGTACACACTGGATCAACCTATCTTCTTCACACCTAAAGCACCTAGTGGAGACTCAGGAAATTTGATGGGTTCATGAAATGAATTCCTAGTGGTCACCATGAATCCCACCATTGAGGAGATTAATGAATTCATATCAAGCCCCAAATACCTAGAAAGTTAAGCAAAAAAGCATTCCAGATCATTTCTAATCCCATACAGCAGGGGTCGGCAACCTCCGGCACGCGCGCCTATCCTGAGTGCCACGCAGCGCTCCTCAGGCTCCTCCTGCTGGCTCCGCCCCCCCATGGTTTTCTCAGAACTGCATACCCTGATTCTATTTGGCAAAAAGCCAGCGTATTTTATATTTCAATAAGAAAATAAACAATTTTATTTTAGTATAAGATCAAATTTAAGTTTTATATGAGCATGCCAGACCAAGAGATTATTGACTACACCAACAAGTTAGACAACCCTTCCTCCCTGCCTCATGCCATACATTTTAGATTCAGCTGAGCTGAGATTCTGCTAACATTGCTTCCACTCCATCTCACATGGACTCTTGATGCCAAGACAAGAGAAAGAAATGCTATCCTAAAATTCATCAAGTGAAAAGGTACAATATAATTGCATCTCTCAAATTTCCTGAATCTTTGATTTGATTATAATGTAGAGAATACATTTCAAGATCATAAAGAGGACCTCATCAAGGAACCACAAGTGAATTTCATGGGAAAGTGGGAATGAGAGAGAAGATAGTAACTGAACAGATCCTGTACCCTTTGGGGGGGAAGGGGGAATCAAAGGTTTCTTTTCCCCATACAATCATTTTTCAAATTAAAACTTCATCACATCAAAAACTTTTCTTATTCCACTCCCTGTTTCTTAGATATTCTTTCTTTCTCCTTATCTCCAGTTTTTGTTCTTGGTTAACAGTACAGAACTGGCACCTTAAGGAAATCCCAAAGCTTCCCAGTCTGATAGTACTGAAGTATCATGTTTGCTCTAAATTAGCACCAGCAAAAATACAATGGAAATGGAGAGTAAAAGGAAAAAATAAAAATGGTGAAATTCCAGTTCTCCAATCCACAGACATAACGAGCAAGATGGATAACCTTCTATGCCATAGGCTTAGGGTTACATTGATTGAAAATATTTGTTACTTTACAACAAATTCTTTACCAATGAGTTCTATACAAGAGAAACCCTGATACCACTGCTTTAGAATACAATGGTACATTGTGCTAGAAGGGATAACTCGGTGGTCTAAATATCAGAATTGACTCAACCTTTCATCCTCTGAGGTAGATAAATTCAGTTCCACGTAGTTTACTATTTAGTGTGGACACCAAGGCTATGTCCACACTGGCAGTTTAAGTCAACTTAAGGAGATTTAAGTCGACTTAAGCAAAGCTGTGTCCACACTAGGCTTTCTGTAAGTTGACTTAAGAAATTCCTTAAGTCGACTTAATGAAAGCTTAAGTCGACTTAATAAGAACTGCCTATTAGGTCAATTTAAGCCTGCTTAGGTCAACCTAACCCTTCTTTAGGTCAACCTAAGCCCAGTGTGGACGTTTAAGTCCACTTTGTTAAGTCGACCTAAAGGCAGGTAGGTCGACTTAACAAAGTGGACTTAGTCCACGTCCATGGACAGCACTTTGTTAAGTCAACTTAATAAGGTCAATTTTAAGTCGACTTAAAATTGACCTTATTAAGTCGACTTAACAAAGTTGACCTAACTTTTCCTAGTGTAGACATAACCTAAGATCATAGATTACTTTTCCCAGAGTTAGGAATTAGCCCCTGTATCCTTGCCCCAATTTTTTCTGCCCAGCTTATTAAGGATGATTTGGCTTCCAGGTATCACTGGCTACACAACAGGTGAGTCACCATTTTTTGTTACTAAATTCAGTATTTGGAATCATTTCCTCATTGCTAAAGGGTAGCAGCCAATGAAGCCTTCTTGGAAAAGTGAGGGTTTATAGTCATAAAAAAGGCTAGGGACTAGAACAGAACTTTTCAAACAGCATAAGAAACTAGGAGGTGATTTTCTGGGTCCTTACATGGATTTTCTCCTGAACTTACCTATATACTCAATTTTTCTACCAGTAATATTTTTGTGTGGCTGCAACCCTCCGTCTTAAAAATGGATGAATTACATGCACAAAGCACCAGTGAAGTTTCAAAACATCTGTGTGTCCTTCGGAGTGAGAAGCACTACTTAAATATCATATATTATATCGAATACAGAACTGCATTAAAGTTTAATTAGTAAACTATATGACACCATCAGGAAAATAACTGGAATAACGCTCTGCCTCCAAAGCTGACCACACCTCAGTTGCAATTTTACAAACAAGACACTAAGTTTCAATATCCCTTTCTAACATACACATACAGCATATACAAACGTGATAAAAATGAAACCCAACACACAGCATACAGAGCAATACATAAAATACAACACACCATGAACTACTGCCTTCAAATTCTACTTCATTCAACTGGAAACAAACCATTTTTGAAAGGTTATCATGGTCCAAAAATTTATTTAAAATACCAGCCAAATCAGACTGACCAAAATCCACTTTGTTCCTTGTCTTGTTTGGCAGATGACTTCAAAGATCAATAAAGTTGTCTTTGTGGACAACCATGAAATATTCACCAGTCTGAGTGTTCTGAAGCTTTTACAAATATTCAGCCTCATTAAACATTAAACAGCCTTGAGATATAAATATAAAATAACTATCAGCATCCTATCTTTCAGATACAGAACAAAGGTGCTTAAAATATGGAAAGCAACAGCAAAATATTAAATAGTTTGGGAATTCACAGACACACTAATTTTAAAAAGCTGTCAGTAGTAATTGGCTCACTCTGATATGCTCTGCCATGAAAGTAAGATAATGTTATAATAGCAATTTGTGAAACAGAAAAATAGGTGGTAAGGAACAAAAAAAAAATCATATGACAAATTTACATTGTGGGAAGTTCATAAGAAGTACTTCTATGTCTGCATGCATACAGACCTAAGGCCTTATCCTCATTAACACTAAGGCCTCTTTACTCCACTCTGCCAGCATAGTGAGCCTTCAAGTGTGTGCAAATGAGAATGAGGTCCCTATTCTCTTCTCCCTGTCTTTTATGTTAAAAACCTATCAAACAGCATAGAAGAGTTTAAGGTTCACTACGGAGAAACATCAGTTTTACAAATCACTGAAAGTGACTGGACGTAAGCTGTCAAAATAAATCAATGAACAAGTGTGGTTATCTGAGATTCAGCTAAGGGATACTTACCATATAGCAAGAACTTCTACTTTGAAGTCTGTATTTTAGTTATACCGAGCAATTAGAGGACCATAATTTCATTTCTTGGGATTTAATATATGTAACCGATTTAATACTTATGTTTCATAACAGTAGCCTTAGGTTGCTTTATAGTTTTTGCATATTGACAGGGTAAGATAAAATTCAGCCATGACACACACTTCAGTTTGTTATGGTGGGGCTGCCCCTATCTCCTACTCACGAAACAGATGTACTGGCTCATCTGTCGGAAGTTAAGAAATTTTTTTTCCTGTGGTTGGGTTATTGCATCACTCTTTCATCTGGCATTGTCATTGTTGGATATAGAATTGACTAGATGGACCATTGTACTGCTCTCTTATATGAATTTGATTATTACTCCCTATTGGGGGATAAGAGAAAGAAGGGAAAATAGAAATTGCCTGTTCAGGGAGACTACATTTGGTAACTGGTAAGTTTAATCAAATAAGTGAGAATCATCAAGCTCTCTATTCTACTGCACCAATAAAAATTTAATCACTCAGTCAGCACAAAACATTATGGCCAGTCCAGAATGCAACCCAGAAACTAAATTCTGCACACCTACAGGCAGATGAAACATCTTTTTTTAAAAGAATATTTTTTACATTTGGCAAGATGTGACATATCAATGTGCTCACATAAAAAACAAATGCATTGGACACATTAGGAAATAATACACAAACAGTATGTGACATAGGCTATTTTTGTTTCTTGCTCCTCAGAGTATAACTAGAAATATACTTTTGTATTTCTGGGAACTAAAAATCACTCTTCTACATAGTTGCTGTACATTCTGCACAAAGAAGAGTGCCGCTTTTCTAACAACCATATACTGGACTACATCTAAACACTTTATCCTTACCACACATTTGATTTTCAGAGGTGCTGGGCTCCCAAGCACCCCAGGGCACATAGCTCCTCTGACAGTCACTCGCTATGCGTTTAATTGATAGGGATTCTGAAATGGAGATGAACAAGTGCTGCATACTGTGGGCTAATTTGGCACTTTCCAATCCAGCCAGACCAAGGGACAGCACAGCTATGTGCTGCCCCAAATACAACTCAGCCAGATAGAGGGCAAAGGCAATTTTATTCCACCTTTGCATTCTCCAAATTCAGGGGACCTATCTGGCCCCTGGTGCAACTCAGAGCAGTCCCAGAAGCTGCACAATATCACATCAGCCTCACATTGCCAGAGCAAGCCTGCACTCTCCTATTTCCCACACTCCTCCCTCTCCGGGCATATTCAGGAAATACCCCTGTACCCAGGCTATACAGGTGGGCTACTCCATCAATTCTGTGCCATTGATGAGAACCCTTTTATGTAATGGGCAATACCCAGGCAGATAGTCCCTCTTGATATCAATGGAATAGCTTACAGAGGTCATATTGGGGCATGTGCTTTCCACATCAACAATCCCATGTGCATGATTTCCACAACGTGTGTGTCTGATCATCACAATACTCTAAGGGAAAAGATACATTTTACCTACTGTACATTCAAGGTTAATGTGTAAAAATTAAAGTTGTTGAGAAAGTAATAAAATAATTCAACCACACCACCAAATCTCAGCTTAGTAACCAGTACTGGCCCTCAGTGCTACATAAGCCCTGTGTGATGTCTGTACTGGGGACTGCAGCTGAAATGGCCAGACACGGCAGGTGTGCCTCCTTTATATGCTGTGAGAAGGGTTTCTGCACTAATCTCTCAGAGGCTGGCCTGGAGCCTGCACTAAGGAGAGGTCAGAGGATAGGGGTATAAGGTCCCCAATAACCCATGTAACTGGCATAAGCGCTTATGGGTTGGAATTGCTGACAGAAAGAGAGAGTGGATGGTCTTCTAAGTAGCAGCACTTAAAGCATTCAAACCTGAAAATTTGGCCTTTATCCAGTTGGAGTGAATTTCACCCTCTGTGTTCTGCTCTGCCTGTAGACATACTATGCAGACTTACTCTTTATCAGACAAATATACCATATTAGTGATACATCCACTATAACCAGGTACACTGCTTGGCTTCAAGCAGCATGTTCCACCAACAAAGTTCTAAGATACCTAACTGAACCCAGTCTCAGAAATAGTTTTAGTTGTTGCCTAAAATTCATACATCATAAACAAACACAAGTCCCACTCAAGAAGAAGTTCCCCTATCCTTCCCACATAGATTGAAATACCATATACCAGCTCCTCAGCTGGCATAAACTGGCATAGTTCCTCTGAAACCAGTGGAGATACATCAGCTTATGCCACTGGAAGATGGGGCCTTTTAGTTATTTTAAATATTTGTTGGTTTACAAAAAAATCCTGTAAGTTAAGAACAGCTTAAGAGCTCCAAGCTGTTTTCAGCTGCTGCATAGCAGGGAGGTACTGGGCTAAGTGCAATAGCATTTTAAAGAGTGATAGAGGTGAGAAAAAAATCCTTGCCATTTGGTTTGGAGTGGAGCAGAATGAACAATTGCTTAGAGAGAGCCATTTGGTTTTACAGGGGCCTGTAAAAACAAAAGTCTGGATCCAGAGCCATTTACTTACTTTCTCTAACAGAAATGAGAGCATATTGGAAGGAGGAAGAAGGGAGAAACACCAATAAAAAAAGATTTGAGATTCACTTTCAAAATTTCCTAAGTGACTTAGGAATACAGGGCCCATTGAAAGTTTCTGAAAATCTCCTCCTAGGCCAGTTTTTTAAAAGTTTTCCTTGATCCAGTTTCCCTTTTCCTAACTAGCATAAAGCTTTTTTTTTTTTTTTTTTTTTTTTTTAAAAGGACTCAAAACTGGATGAGAAAATATATAACTGGGTACAACTCGTCATTTAAAAGAGACATGTTAATAGTGCTTCCTGCTCAGTTCCTGTCCCAAAACATCTGAAAATGCTTAGCATTTTTCTTTGTTTCCAAACCAGAAGCCTTTGTGATAGGTTTGGGAAACAGACTGGATAAAGCTAATTAGAAATGATCATTGGTTAAAAAAATGTTAATGTGGAGTGGAAGCCATTTAAAAAACAATAAGAGATTTTTTAATATAAGTTCATTGCAGTAAATCAGTGTCAAAATGACAACAGAAGCCAACATGGCTCAGCACAGATATATGGAAAAATATGCATGATAAGAAGCTTCTGAACCCATCCTCACTGTATGAGAAGTGAAGGATTTGATGAAGTATTAAAAAAGAAAAAAATTAAAGTAAGTGAAACAAGTTAGTTGAAAACAATCTCATATGAATCATATATTGTAGCAAAGCTCTTAACTCACAGGGTAAGGTTTTTAAAAGTCAAAACCAGACAAACACAAAGAATCAAGAACTGTTGTCTTTCTACAATAGACTAACACGGCTACCCCTTTGGAATTTGACTTTTTAAAATGAGAGCTGAAGATCTGAGATGGAAACAGGAATTAGCAGAGATACATTAGTAAAGAATTAATCTGCAACTATCTTGGACAAGTTCCTAGCTTGTGCTGCATGCCTGGTCAGAGGAACTGAAGTGGGGGAAGATACTTCTCTGAACTGCTTCCTACACCACTGCAGGCTCTGCAGAATTACTACTTCCACCCCCATACCAGTTGGTAGAGTGCAGGTCATCAAAGATATTTCATCCCCCTGAATCAAAAGGATGAACCAGGAGAGAAATTGTGAATTTCTGAGGCACAGTTCTTTCCCTGGACTGTTACAACTATGCACTGCCTCCTTTACAGGATAAGGCATGACGGCCTGGTTCCCATCAGGCCCTAATTCTCTGGGGCAGATTCTCTAATTGTGATTAGTTTCACTCATGCAGTAGATGGAGGGGGCTGCAGGGAGCATGGTGCAAGTTAGGTCTGCACAGGAGCAGTTCTTCCCTACACCGCTGGTTAAATTCCTTCAGAAATATCATCATGGTGGAGAATTTAGCTTCAATCCATCACACGTCTTCCCCTTGGTTTCTTGCCTGTGCATCACCCATGTAATTTTCTCAACCTCTTCCTATTCCTTGGTAGGATGGCAGCTGGCACAGTATATGATGGAGCGTTCCCTTAGACAGAAAGATTTCTCCACAGCCCACTGAAAAGCCAATTTGCACCACATTAGAGGCACAAATAATTTGTGAATCTGACCCTCTTTCTTACCCTTTGCTAATGAATGGAAGTGAAAGGCCAAATTCATCCATGGTTTAACATCACTGAAATCAATGGAGTTACACATGGTACAGTTTTGATCCTATTTGTCTAACTCAGAAAATAAACTTAGTGGATTTGAATGGGACTAATTCCCGTGAGAATCACGCACTAAAACTGGTTATTAAAAGTTAGAATGGCTTACATGGACAGCTTAAAACTGAGATTTCTGAAAATAAAATTTCCTGGCCTCACAAATTTCCTTCAAAATACCTTTACGTTTCAAATCTCTTTTAATGATTAATATAATTTTTAGCATGTTCTTCTCTATGTTCAATTTCTGTACTTCAGTTCACTTACAACATGAAAAAAATTACCAGTTTTACTTCAGTTTCAAGTTCATCTCACAACAGTTTCCCTTTCTTGGGGTCTGTCATCAGGTACAGAGCTTAGAGCAGTATGGGCGCACTGCTGTAGCGCTTTAATGAAGATGCTACTATGCCCATAGGAAAGCTTCTTCCATCCGCCTAGTTCATCCACCTCCCCAAGAAATGGCAGCCAAGCCATTGGGAGAAGCTGTGCCATTGACATAGTGCTGTCTACAGAGAGAATAGTTCAGAATAACTACATTCCTCAGGGGTGTGGATTTTTCATAGGTCTGTAGTGTAGACCTGGCCTCATTCTCAAGTGGCAGCAGAATGATCTCATTGCATATTTCGCACGGGGCCGTGGGGGGGGGGGATCATGGTGTGTGCCCTTTTATGGGCTAGAGAGCCAGGGAGTGACTGTGTTCTGCAGCAGCAGACGAAGCCAGCATAGGGATGATGACCCATTTCCCCCACTGGAAAAAGGGGTGCGTGGGAGTATATAGGTCCATGCTGGCCCTGGAAAAGCTCTTTTTTACCTGGAGCAGGCAGAGCAGCAGCAGAAGGAATTATCGGGTTGTGTCAGGATCCGCTGTGTGCATTGCGCTAGTGACTAGTCGCTCCTTTGTCCAGGGGCTCATAAGGAATTTTTTCCAGATTGGCGAAGGCAAAGGGTTTCCTCCTCCCCCCTTCCCACTGTCCTCATTGTGGGTTTATGGGGGTGAGATTAAGTTGGGCAAACAGGAAATGAGAGTTAGGCTTTGATGTCGCAGCTCATTATGTAAATGTGGGGCAGATGTCCATTGCAGGTATCCTATAGGAAAGGGATAAAGTGAACAGATAAAATGGACTAGTAAAGATTTAAAGGAAGTATTCTTTAAAAGAGAGAAAATGGGACAGTGACTATGACTGGTATGACAGCAAGCCCCCCTCCCCCTTCCTTTATCATCTTCCCCATTCTCATTTGAGGAGGACTTGGTGAGGTCTCAACAGTGGATCAGCTGGGGACCAGGATGGGTGAAGGAAGGGCAGACAGAAACCCCCAGGCACATATTGAAATGACTAGGGAATTACCTGCACTGTACATTTGTATTTGCCAGAAGCTCCCAGACATTTAAGAGTAAAGTTGTGCTCTAATTAAATCATATCTAGTGTCTCCTGTCCTTTCAATATAACTGGACAGTGCTGGTTGCCAATTCTCATAGTTTCAATTGACAGTCTTGTTACATTTGGAGTAAAATCTAAACCCCAATTAAGTTAATGGGAATTTTGCCACTGGGTTGAGTACGGATTAGCTTTCACCATTAGTGGTTTTCTTAAAGCCACAGCTGCCAGGGTCAAGTGATACTTTTTAAAAAGATGAAAGTTGATGTTCTCCGTAAAATGGTGCAGAGAAAAGCTTGAGAACTGGATCTGAAAAGTTCAAAAACCAAGAGGCAAATAAAAATAATCCAATATACATTTTTTTTTTTAAATCTCATTGTTTTAAGCCAAATCTCATGGTTTGTTTGAGGCCTGATTTATGAATTCTAAATATTTGAGGTTGGCAATACTGCAATCTTTAGCTCACAAACGCTAAAGAGAAAAGTTTATATCCAAACAAAAAGCTGTTTTCATTAAACTTTGTAATGAAAAATGGAAACATCAATATTGAAATTTTTTTCTTTCAATAAAACCTAAATGTTGGGGCTAAAGTATGTGATAGTGACCCTAATTCAGCACAATACTCAGCAGTCTTGTCCCAATCCCATTGACTACTCACACACATTTAAAATCAGTAATTCATTTAACTATTTTGTTTTTATCAGGGACCAGTTATTACTTAAAAACTAAGATTGGTAGATTGCCCGGTGCCAGAACATTAGGAAGTTGTCCACCCCAGGAGACAAGCAGAGACTGAATTCTGACTCTGAGTCACAACAGTTAAGTCCCAGCTTCCCCTTTACTTGAAGCAGGAAATACATTGTGCCAGATCTTCTCCTTGTGTAATTTGCTTCCCTATCCCATCACCTCAGCTGTGCATGGAAGGGCAAGTATTGACCTTGCAGCAGCAGCAGCATCAGGGGAGGAAAGAGTGACTTATTCCCCTTTATTCTCCTGCACAGGACTATAGAACAGCTCATAACTGAGCCCTAAGGAAGCACTGATACCAGGCATCATACATCCAAGAGAGGAAAAAGAAATGGAAACTTAGAGAAGTCTTCACTGACATTTTACAAGTTCACATAGTTCAAGACATCCCTGAAGACAAGAGAGAGACCATCATAATGCCATTAGTTAAGAAAAAGCCTAGGGAAACTGAAAACATACATAGGGAAAGCATAAAAAACTGTTTTAGGAGACCAAGTGGGGGAACACTTTAAACAAACGTCCTAGTGATTCAATTAGGGATCTCAGACATGCCAGAAGGAGAAATTCTCTAAGGATATTACCATCAGGATAGACAAAGGGGAAGCAGGGAAGATCTTATATGGAGATATTCAGAAATATTTCCCAAAGTTCTGTGTTGGAAGTTAAGTGCGTGAAGAACAATTTAGAGCAGGAAATGAGTTATTGCAGGAATACCCACAGGGATCAGTATATGTGGAATACGGCTTTTTACCATTTACCTAGTAAAAGTGATGGCTTGGGCGGATTATTCTGCAAATAAGATTTGTAGTGAAACTCACAGAAAAATAAGCCTAGGTTAATACCACAGAGAATAAAGACCGGTCAATTATTCATTGATAAGGTAATCAATAAATCTTTGTTAAAAAGAGGATGCAAATCTAGGAGGGATGACTTGGTGTCTAGGTAAACTACAACCCGGCCCACTAGTGAATGGAAGGCCAGGTAAGCTTCTAGAAAAAATGCTTAAAATTTCTATCCAAGAATTAAATTTGGAAGCTACGGAAGATTTTCCAAAAGAATCCAATTGAAGCAACTAACTAAATAATTTGGCCAGTACACCCAGGATCTATTTTATATAAATATCTTGTAATAATAGTTTTAAAAAAATCAGATTGAACAAGCCACATTATTGCTTATCTGCAAGGAATAAAGCAGTCAAGAAACTAGTGGGCATTACTAAAGGGAAATACAAATTTCAGCATTAAAACCCTGCTTTTCAATGCTAAAATATAAAAAACAAAGTTGCAACAACTCCTTTGTTAACAATTGTATAGAATGAAATACTATAGAGTAGACCATAGGGATTACCAATCCAGTTTATGTGATGGCTATTTAGAGGAATATTATCGGAGAGCTACTAGTTCAAAAGAATTACTTCCTATACACTAATCATATGTGCCATGCCACTGAGATTGCTGAAAAGTGAAATCTCTATTGGGAGGGAGTAGAGTGAAAGTACAAGATTCTGGAAGAAAATTAACGAAAAATGCATTTAGTTTGTTTCCAGCCCAGAGGGCTCTTACAGAACTCATGGGGCCAGATTCTGAGCTGGTGTAGTTTCACTCTCTTCAATACTTAATTCAATAAATTCTGTTTAAAAGTTTGTATTTTTTCAGAACTAGAGATATAGTATGTTTAGGAATTACAAAGCAGAGATGTAGCCAGCCCTTGCTTTCTTGCCAGGCCCCTGCAAGTGCAGGGTGGGCCCAGCCAAGGGTACCTTCCGGTCACATGATAGGATCACAATTCAAAATGACTTGGACAAACTGGTGAAATGGTCTGAGGTAAATAGGATGAAATTCAATAAGGACAAATGCAAACTACTCCACTTAGGGAAGAAAAATCAATTGCACACATACAAAATAGGCAATGACTGCTTAAGAAGGAGTACTGCAGAAAAGGACCTGGGTGCCATAGTAGACCATAAGCTAAATAAGAGTCAACAGTGTAACACTGTTGCAAAAACAGCAAACACCATTCTGGGATGTATTAACAGTAGTATTGTAAGTCAGACAAGAGAAGTAATTCTTCTGCTCCACTCTGTGCTGCTTAGGCCCCAACTGGGATATTGTGTCCAGTTCTGGGCACTTCATTTCAGGAAAGATGTGGCCAAATTGGAGAAAGTCCAGAGATTTATGAGGGAAGATTGAAAGAACGGGGTTTGTTTAGTCTGGAAAAGCGGAGACTGAGAGGGGACACAACAATTTTCAAGTACCTAAAAGGCTGTTACAAGAAGGAGGGAGAAAAATTATTTTCCTTAACTGCTGATGATAGGACAAGAAGCAATGGGCTTAGATTACGGCAAGGGAGATTTAGGTTGGAAATTAGGAAAAAATTCCTAACCATGAGGGTGATTAACCATTGCAATAAGTTGCTTAGGGAGGTTGTGGAATCTCCATCATTGGAAGTTTTTAAGAGCAGGTTAGACAAACACCTGTCAGGGATGGTTTAAGAGGGTATTTGGTCCTCCCATGAGTGCAGGGGACTGGACTCAATGACCTCTCATGGTCCCTTCCAGTTCTATGAATCTATGATTTTATGAATGGGTGACTAACATTTTTCTCTTAAATTTTAGGGAATGCCTTAAACTTCTTGGTGTCCTGCAAATTTCCCTAAATTTATACTGTCAAGGTGGGTAAGGTAGTTACCTGTCACTGAACCAACTTTTGCTGGTCAAAGGAACTAGCCTTCGAACTACACAGAGCTAGTTGCCCTGCACTGTCCTCATGGTTTAGTACATCACAGCCAAGAAAACAATGGCCTCCACACCCTCTGGGGCTCACTCACTGTTACTATCTGTACAACTATTAGTTTAGCCTTTAGTATGAAAAGTTAATCTCCTAATATCATTTCCAATCACTGAAAACACTGTTTGGAAACAGTTATCATTCAGGAAACCTTTTCTGAAACCAGCTCTGTAAGTTATATAGCATTCTGTAATTACTGTGCACCTTTTAGACTTGGCTAATTACCTCTTTTATCTATTAAAATGTTTTTCTCAGATAATATAGTCAAGAGAGAAAAGTGTAAGCTCGGTACTTCTAAAGCAGTTTAAATTTCAGCAAGATAATGTCACTGATTTGGTTAATTCAGGTGAATATCAGGTTATTCAACCTAGGTGAATTTAATGATTCTGGACAGGTCGTGCAATGAATGTCCCTGTAAATCATTCATAATTACAAACATAAAAATTAAAAATCAGTCTGAAGAGAAAGATAACGTAATATTAATGATGGAGAACAGTAATCTATAGAGAGACGTGCTGCTGCTTTAATCAAGGCCATTCTGATGACAAGCCTCTAAACCTCATGGGGACTGCACTGGAACTAAGAAGCCAGGGCTTCTAATCTGGTATAGCTTTTAATGAGTCCACCTGATTAAACAACAGAGGTTTCCAATATGCTTCCCATAGTACTGTGGCTTTTTTAAAAAAAAAAAAAAAAATATATTTTTTTTCTTCTCTCAGCGAGACTGATTTATTTCAGCCTATCATTTGTTTTTCAGATGGCCTGTCCCCATTTTCATCCTTCCAACTTGTTTTCTGCTATACCCATTCTAAGCTGTATATTAGAAGATTTGCTTGTGTATGAATCCAGGGTCAAAGCTGAGGTTTTGATCATTGCAGATCAAAAACATCATACTGCAAAACTTCGTGTTGTTTGACCCTTATCTTTCATTTTACAGATATTCAGAGCTTAACACACTGGGGCCCTAATTTCTGAAGGGGGCATCTAGTCACATCTGTAATACAAATAAATGATAAACAACTTTAAAGCACTTTTCAAAATGGTTAAAAACCCAAATTAATAACCAAAATGGACAAATCTTTCCTGGCTGTGGAACTGGCATGGTTCTAGCAGGCAAGGTGGGTGGATGTAATTTTGTGCTGGGGATTCCCCCCTCAAAGTAATTAGGTGCACAGATCCTCAGGACCTCCTGCAGCACTACACAGGCAGTGGGACTAACATGGGACAGATACAGAGCATATACTGCCCGTGCTTCCATCCTTCCCCTTTTAAACAGGGCTCTTTTCCCCCCTTTGTTTTAAACAAAAGCTTTCGGAGATGGGCCAAAACAGAACCAAAGAATTTAAAGCCCTTGGAATTTTGGAATCAGAGGGTTCAGATTTTAATGTCAAGAGCCAAACATACCCATTGGTGGCAGTTTGGAACCAAAATTAGAAGAGGCTTATTTTTCAGTTCTACTTTGACTGAGCCTGAAATCTTGCAACAAATGCTGTGTTCATCATATTGAGACTCAAGATGACAGAAATATTATTTGTGGAATCATACTGTTAGAATTTTAAATGTCATCTTTTGTGCCTATAATTATTTGTGACTACAGAATTCAGTACGCAGTTGACATTGGAAGATCACTTTTAAAACTTTGGCTACTAGGCCAAAATTTTTAGAAGTGGACCCTAGCTTTAGTGATCTCAGATTCTGAATAACCAATTTGAAACATCTTGGATTGATTTTCAGAAGTGCATCTGCAGCCCCCACTGACTTCAAATGGAGATATGGCTGGGTAGTCACCACTTGGGAGTCAACGCTTCTAAAAGTCAGACCCAATGTGCCTCATGTTCGGCACCCAAAAATTAGTGACACGTAAAACATATGGACTTACTGCCCACAATGATAGTCTGGGACCCATTCATGGGGGAAAAGCTGACTTCTTAGTCTATTAAAATTAAAAATCAAAACAAAAAACCAATAACTTCTTCTCACAGCGGTAAGACAGAGTTATTGGAATCTTTATATTGCGTCATATTAATAGCATATCAGTCTTTGCTTTTTCCCCATACAATACTAAAGTGTAGTCACGTTAGCACATTTCATTGTAAGTTAGTAAAAATGAATGTTAATATGACCTGATACTAATTCACCATGACAGAAAATTCCTAATACGATAAAACTTTCATATCATATTAGGAGGAAAAAGTCTGTTCTTGCCTGTTCCAGGTCACTTTCAATGTTGCCTTTGAGCATAAAGTAATGGCAAGCATTTGTCTGGCTGTGTAAAGGGTCCCTAATATAGTTAAATGGGAAAATGAAATGATATTCAAGTGTCCCTATCTTTTTCTGTGTGCAATTTAGTCCAATATAAGAACACTCACAAATGCAATATATCACTTAGACTTAATTTAAAGGAGGCTTCAACTCATTAAAAACCAAGGGACTCAGTCCAGAAGCAAATTTCTGTGGCCATTTGGGTACTGCAAGTGGCATAAGGCAAAGGAGGAGTACATGAGTATGTGGAGAAGTCATTTCTTCCCCTTTTGTTTTCTTTTGTTTTTTTAACAAAAGCAGGCTGGAGGATAAATCTTTGGACCAAAATGACTCCCTTCATCATCTCTGAAACAGAACTGTCAGCCTGGGAGAGTATGTTCAAGCAGTGGTTCCTTTAAAGGCTTTTCTAGATTACAAACTGCCATCTTATTGCCTCTCAAGTGTCTGAAATTGGCCTTGCTAGAATGGGGGAACAATGGAATGTCCGAAAAGGTGCAACATCCACTTCAGAATAGAAAGTAGTGATCTTCAAGTTGTGAGGCTCAAGAGAGAACAGTTACTTACCTTTGTAACTGTTGTTCTTCAAGATGTGTTGCTCATGTCCATTTTCAATTAGGTATGTGTGCACCACATGCCCCAGTGCCAGAAGTCTTTCCTCTAGTGATAGCCATAGGGCCACCTCTGCAGCAGCACGTGTATACAGCCATATATAGTGCACAGCTGCCCCTGCCCCTTCCTCTCAGTTCCTTCTTGATGAAACTCCAACTTCAAGTGCTTGCTCATGTCCATTTCCAGTTAGGTGACTTACCAGCAGTATCCCCGCAGATGAGTAAGAGTTGAAAGACATAGAATTATAGAATCTTATGGTTGGAAGGTACTTCATGAAGTCATCTAGTCCAACCCCCTGCTAAAAGCAGGAACACTCCCACTAAATCACCCCAGCCAGGGTTTTGTCTAACTGGGCCTTAAAGACAAAAGAGTCTTGTGGCACTTTTAAAGACTAACAGATTTATTAATCGCATGAGCTTTCGTGGGAGAAAATCCCACTTCGTCAGACGCTTTGAAGATAGGAAAGTTACAGAGTGGGAGAAAATTAAATGCAGGGGAGTTTATGACATAGCATCAGGTCAGGCTGTA
>ML685785.1:27849119-27952378 GCA_007922175.1 Pelusios castaneus
CTCCCACTCTGTAACTTTCCTATCTTCAAAGCGTCTGACGAAGTGGGATTTTCTCCCACGAAAGCTCATGCGATTAATAAATCTGTTAGTCTTTAAAAGTGCCACAAGACTCTTTTGTCTTTCTACAATAGACTAACACGGCTACCCCTTTGGAATGGGCCTTAAATGTTTCCAAAGATGGAGATTCCATCATCTCCCTAGGTAGCCCATTCCAATGCTTCATCATCCTCCTAGTGAGAAAGTTTTCCTAATATCCAACCTCGACCTCCCCAGCTGCAACTTGAAACCATTACTCCTTGTTCTGTCCTCTGTTACTACTGAGAACAGCTTAGCTCCATCCTCTTTGGAGCACCCCTTCAAGTAGTTGAAGATTGCTATCAAATTCCCACTCAGTCTTCTCTTCTGCAGACTAAATAAGCCTAGTTCCTTCAGTCTCTCCTCATAAGTCATGTTCCCCAGTCCCCTAATCATTTTTGTTGCCCTCCGTTGAACTCTTTCTAATTAGTCAACATCCTTCCCGTAATGAGGAGCCCAAAACTGGACACAATATTCCAGATGTGGCATCACCAGTGCCGAATAGAGGGGAATAATCACATCCCTCAATCTGCCGGCAATACTCCTACTGATGCAGCCCAATATGCCATTGGCCTTTTTGGCAACAAGAGCATACTGTTGACTCATATCCAGCTTCCCGTCCACCATAAACCCCAGGTCCTTTTCTACAGTGCTGCTACCTACCTGATCATTCCCCAGCCTGTGGCAGTACATGGGATTTTTCCGTCCTAAGTGCAGGACTTTGCACTTGTCCTTGTTGAACCTCATGAGATTTCTTTTGGCCCAATGCTCCAATTTGTCTAGGTCTCCCTGAATCCTGTCCCTGTCCTCCAGCATGTCTACCATTCTCCCCAGCGTGGTGTCATCTGCGAACTTACAGAGAGTGCAATCTATCCCATCATCCAGATCATTAATGAAGATGTTGAACAGAACTGGCCCCAGGACTGACCCCTGGGGCACTCCACTCATTACTGGTTGCCAGCTAGACACTGAGCTATTGATTCCTACCCACAGAACCCGATAATGTAGCCAGTTTTCTATCCACCTTACAGTCCATTCATCCAACCCATACTTCCTTAACTTTTCGACCTGAATGCTGTGGGAAACCATATCAAAAGTTTTGCTAAAGTTGAGGTATATCACGTTGACGGCTATTCCCACATCCACAAATCCAGTCATCTCATCATTGAAGGCAATCAGGTTGGTCAGGCACAATATGCCCTTGGTGAATCCATGATGACTGTTCCTGATCACTCTATTTTCTTCCAAGTGTTTCAGAATGGATGTTTGCAACACTGCTATGTTGAGTCTTTGGAAAGAGGACCTGTTGGAAAATATTCTGATTGATATGGAATTAGGAGGAAAGTCAGATGTGGTTGTAGTTGGACCTGGTCCTTGTAGAAAACTGTATAAGGGGGCTCATAGGGCCCTGATCTCTGACAGGGCCCTGATCTCTGACATTCGCCTTGCTGATATGATTGTGCTAGGAATGCAACCTTCCATGATAGGTGCCTAAGGGCAGTGGTTCCCAACCTTTCTCTGCTGTGGCACACCTTTAATTATTTTGAGGCACACCACCCTATAGTTTCCCAATGAATTCATGAGCCAATGAGCCAATCCAGAACTCTTCGAGTAGTTTTTCAAAAAATTCCATGGCACACCTGCTCAGGCCTGACAGCACACTTGTGTGCCCTGGCACACTGGTTGGGAAACACTGCCTAAGGGAACAGGAAACCAAGGGCTCAAAGAGTGAACCAGTGAGCCCAGAGGTTCGGATCCCATTGAGGGATTGTGTCCCATACCATTGGAAAGAGCCTTTCCAGGCCCCTGAAGAATCAAGCTGTCATCTTGTGCAGAAAGATCATTCTGCCCAATATCGGGGATAAAAGGCCAATATGGCCACTAGGTATACTTTAATTGGCAAAAAGGCCAAACCTTCCTGGTTTAGATGGAGGAAGTAGCCTTAAGATAGCCTGAATAGGTGAGTTAGTTGGGGGAGATATTGTAATGAGCTTCCCAGCAAGTGAAGCATTTCCACCTGGCCAGGTATGACACTTTGGTGGAAGGTTTCCTGCTTCCCATCAGGATCCGCTGGACCTGCGTAGAACAGGATCACTCTTCCAGGCTCAGCCATGGAGCATCCATGTTGTCAGGTGCAGGGAGGCCAGGTCTGGATGAAACAGTTGACCATGGTCTTGGGAGAAAAGGTCTGGTCACGATCGGAGTGCCCAAAAGTAGATCAAGCAACATCTTGAACCAATGCTGGAGCCACCAGGATAACCAGTACTCATTCCCACTTGATTTTTATCAGGACTTTGTTGATCAGTGGCATTGGCAGGAAAGCATGCATAAGGTTGCCCACCCATGACAAAAGAAGGCGTCGGTCAGTGCAGGGTCCCTGAGCCTCTGCAGAGAACAGAACTGATTGCACATCCTGTTCCACCCGCTGGTGAAGAGGTACCCCCTGGAAGTGCCCCACCTCTGGAAGATGAGCCCTAACACGTCTGGGTGCAATGACATCTTGTGGCGAGAACAAAAGGATCTGGTGAGGCAGTCCGGTAGTGTAATCCTGACCACCCCAGCTTCCAGGTGAATGTTGTGACTCATGCAGAAGCTCCACAAACATAACACCTCCTGGCAAAGGGCTGGGGACCTGGCCCTTCTGGCCTGATGATATAGTACCTCGAAGCTGTTTTGTCTGTGAATACTTGAAGAACCTTGCTGGAGAGCTGAGACAGGAACACTTTGCAGGCCAGTCAAATTGTCCTGAGCTTTCTGATGTTGATATGTAATGTTAGCTCATCTCTGGCCCAGAGGCCCTCAGTCCTGAGGTTACAATGGTGGGCTCCTAATTGTAGCTCTGAAGCACCTGAAACCAAAGACTAAGTTGGCTGTAGGACCGCGAAAGGTACTCTCTCTCATGATGTGGTTTTGTCCACCATAAAAGGGAAATTTTTATCAGTGGAGGGATCGTGAGGATCATGTCTGGATGGAGATTACAAAGTTGCTAGACATATTTGCATAAGTGTGAGGTGTAGCTTGGTGTACTGGACTACATAATTACAAGCTGAAATGTGACTCAGTAGCCTGAGGCATATCCTCACTGTGGTGAGAGGATAGGCTGACACTTGGCTATGGGCTCTGACATGGCCAGGAACCTGGCTTCCGGTAAAATTGCTCTGGCTTACATAGAGTCTAGGACCACACTGATCAATTCTATCCTCTGGACTGGTTTGAAAATTGACTTTTGCTCATTTATTAACAGGCCCGGCACATGGTCCAGACAACCATGACACTGCACTGGACTTGCATCTTTGAGTGGTCCTTGTTGAGCCAGTTGTCCAGGTAAGAGAAGACCTGTATGCCCCATCACCTGCGATGGACTGCAACCACTGCCATGCACTTGGTGCGCACACGCTGCACAGCTGATAGACCAAATGGGAGCACCCATGGTAGTGCTGCATGTCGACATGACATGTAGGAACCTCCTGTGACCTGAGAAGGTAGAGATATGGAAATAGGTGTCCTTTAAATCAAGGGCAGACTTTCAATCATCTGGATCCAGAGAGGGGATGAGGCTAGAGAGACCATACAGAACTTCAATTTATTGAGATATCTGAGGAGGCTTTGCAGGCCTAGGATGGGCCTCGAGCTTCTTTTTGCCTTGGGGATTAGAAAATAGCAGGAATAAAATCCTTTCCCCTCCAATTCTTGAGGAACTTTTTCCACAGCAGCCAGTCTCAAGAGGTCTTGTACCTCCTGGGTGAGGAGTTGCTCAGGAGAAGCAATGGAAAATAGGTAGGAGCAAGACTGAAGGGTGTACCCAGTGACTACTGTGTTTAGTACCCAATGGTCCAAAGTTATGGCAGCCTAGGCTGGAAGGAAAAAATGAAAATAACATGGGAATCTGGATCCGGGGTAATGGCTGATATAGGTTGCCCTTAGGTGCACCTTCAAAAGTTCTTTTTGCCCCCACGGTGGTAATGGCCTGAATCTGCTTGGTAAGTGGCCCTAACATCTTCTGTAATCGCTGTTCTTTTTCCTTTAGGTTGAAGTTTCGGTTCACTTGCAAACTTCTGCAGCCTCTGGGGCCTAAACTGCCTTCTAGCATATGACAGATTGTAAAGGCCCAGGAAGCACAATGTAGCTCTAGAATCTTTCAGTCCATGCAGTCTGGAATCCGTCTTGTCTGTGAATAGGATTTTACTGTCAAAGGGGATGTCTTGGATGGACTGTTGGACCTCCAATAAGCGTCCAGACTATTGAAGCCACAATGACTTTCTCATTGACACCACAGATGCCATGGTCCTGTCCACTGAATTAGCTTCATCTGAGGCCATCTGAAGGATGGCTCTGATTACTGCCTTCCCTTCCTCCAAAATTGCCTCAACCTCCTGCTTAGAGGCCAATGGCTAGGAGTCTGAGAATTTTTCCAATTTTGCCATATCTTCTCAACAGGGCCTGTTGGTTGCATGTGTGCAGCTATAGGCTTGTAGTTGAATAAACTTTTTATCCAACAGGTCTAGTTTCTTGGCCTCTTTGTTTTTGGGAATAGAACTCATTTGGCCTTTCCTGTCTTTGTCATTGGCTGCTGTAACTACCAATTGCAAAGAGGGAGGGTGTAAAGGTATTTAAACTTATTTGCTGGTACATAATAATACCTTTCTGCCAGCTTAGATGGATTGGGCAGGGAGGTTGGGATTTGACACAATGCCCCTGCCCATTTTATATTCACCTCATGAATGAAGAGAGGCATCCTAAGTGGAGCTGCTGCTCCCAGGATGTCAAACACCTCATCCACAGGCTCCTTTAGTTTCTTAGCTTTGAGGCCCAGATTGGTTGCCATGCATTTGAGCAAGTCCCGCTGGGCCCTGAAGTTACTGTGTGGGACAGCAGTGGAGGGCCCCGCCATGGCCTTACTGGGTGAGGAGGAGAAGGATGAGACTGGTATCGGTAGAAGATTGGGATCATCCAATCCCAAGGGGTAGCCTTCTCTGGGCTCATTGTGGTGGGGAGGGCACTTCCTGGTCGGATTTCAGAATGAAGTCCGGTGCCATGAGAAGGGCCACTGACAACCGGAGTACCGAGGCTTCAGAGAGTGAGTGACCTATGCTGGGAATCCGTGGACCACTGTCGGGAATCCAAGGACCAGTGATATTCCAGGGATAAGCACTGACACTTTAAAGACATGTGCCGAGGATCCAGAGACCAGTGCTGGGAGCCTGACTTCCCATGGCTTGGCTGCGGAGACTGGTGCCACTGGTCTGGAAACCACTGGTGGGTTGGAGAGCAGCGCCTTGGTGACAGGGACTTCTGTGGAGGTCTTATTGCAGGCTTTACCCTAGAAGAGCCCACAGCTGAAGATCTAGGTGCCTAGTCCCAGGGAGGAGGTCTTCCTTCTTGAGGTGTGGTACGGGGATCACCAAGAGGTCCTTCATGGGCCCGAACACCTCAGGTGTCTGAGGGCCCTTGCCAGTCCCAGGAGTCAGCGGTGGGTCTGGGAGGGGGTTTGAAACCCACATAGGGAATGATCCCTTTAAGACTTGCAGGGACAAGCGGCCCAAAGCAGGCTGTGCTTGATCTCTCATAGCCTTCTTATCTTTCTTTGGCAAAAATGAGCATCCCCCTTTCATTGTGTGTCTTTTGGGGTCTTTTCTTTGGTACCAGAGATGGTGATTGGTGCCGGGAAGACGACGGCACCAAGGGAATGCTCTGTGCCAAAGCCAATGTACTCAGCAATTTTAAGGTCAGAAGGGGCCATTATGATTATCTCCTGGTCTCCTGCACAACGCAGGCCACTGAACCTCATTCACCCACTCCTGTAATAGACCCCTAAGCTATGACTGAATTACTGAAGTTCTCAAAGCAGCTCTGGTGTAGGTTGTTCACCAGCATAAGTTTCTTACATGAAGTACAGGGTTGAAACCCCGGGGATTAGGGCATGGTCTGTCCTTGGGTTGATCATTAAACTAAAACTATTGCTGTACACTAATGGTAACTATGAAGAAACTGAATTATATACACTGGAACAATGAAAGAAACCACTAGGTTGGAAGATGACTTGTAGAAGGAAGAGAATGTTCCAGCATTGTCACAGGACGTGAGACGGAATTGGGGGGGAGGCATCGTGCTCTATATTCAGGTGCATGTGTGCTGCTGCAAAGCGCACTGGAGCCAGCCCTATGGCTATCAATAGGTAAAAAATTTCTGGTACTGATGCATGAGGCACACACACACCTAATTGGGAATGGACAAGAGCAAGTACTTGAAGAAGAAACTCAGGAATAATCAAGAACATGGGGGATTACATTGCCCGGTTTGAATATGATGGGTGAGATTCTCAGCTGCTGTAAGTCAATAGTGTTCCATTAAGTCAATGGAACTACACCAATTTACAACAGCTGAGGATCTGACCCTATTTTTTTTTTTTTTTTTAACATTTGGCATATAGGTGCTTGTTTAGAATAGAGTTTGATGGGTAATTCTCTAGTTCTTTACAGCTAAAGTAGTAGGGGTTATATGAATATCACACAAGTAATAGAGAATGTTCCCATATCCTCCATAGATATTCCCTGCTGGGCACAATTTGTTCATTTTACAGATGGAACCTTTTGATAGAAACATAGTAAACATTTTAAAAGGTATACACAAATACATACACACTGACTATCAAAGGATGGCAATGCAAAGATTTTCTTCAAGCGGTAGAAAAGAAGTAGCAGCCAGATAGACTTTCTTCATTTGTTCCTTACAACACAAATGAACACTTGGGATCAGATTGTCAGTTAGTGTAAAACAGTTTAGAAAGTCAAATGTAAAAAGGTTTTTCTTTGTTGTTTCTTATAGAGAATGTGATAAGAACAGAGAACCAAATTTATCCCTCACAGAACGCAACCAAAAACAACCAATTTGCACGAAGGATGAATACAGCTTGGAGAATACACCATGAGTAAAATATTATAATATTTATTAATATGCATTTTTTAACCTTGAGTAAAGGGTTTGATTAATGAATGCATTATAGACTGAATACATGTTTTACAAAACCCATCTAGTAAGTCTGCCTCATTGCTGTTCCATAAAATGGAGGAAAATTACTGGGTTTTTAAAAAGTGCAATTTTAACTGTAGTATTGCTTGAAAAATATTACAAGTTCAAAATATAATTACTATAATGCTATTTTTGATATCATATCAGCAAATTACACTGAGTCCCTACTGTGACACTCATATCAGGGTAAGAATTATCCTGTTGTGAGTGTCGATCCCAGGGGAAAATGAGGCAGCACAAATGGCTGATGCTTCAGCAATTAGGTACTTCACGACTGCAGATATTCTTATTTAAAAGATACTTTATAGAATGTTTAACCTGTAAACATCTAAAACAGTTATCTTCTGTTTGTTTTTTGTTTGTTTGTTTTTTTTTTAAATTAAGCTTCCAAAGGATCATCCTATGTAACAAGAATTTCTTCCTTATTTTGCCACCCATTTTTCTTTTTGATCATGAGAAAATCCATTTCTGCTATTAAAAGACACACCATGAAATCTGGAAACATTGGTAATAACTGCATCTTTTCATTAGTACTAATACTCTAATGACATAGGACAACCACATAACGCACCGAAGGATTATATAACTTCACATCAAGCAAACAAAAATTTCAAATTTCAATCACCTCTGGGAGCAAGAAATTTTCCTTTCGGAAAGTTCTTAAAGATTAGGAATTATAGGAGAAACAGAAATATGCAGTGTGTTACAACTCTGGACTCTGAAAGAGATCCAAGTGCAGACAGTTCAATGAGGTTTGAGACCAACCAAGACTACAATACTGTATGAAAACAAAGATACAGATTTGAAAGGATTTTGCAGATGGTTGTACACATCACAACCTTAAGAGTACACTAAAAAAAGTCCGGAATCACATTTTTGCACCAATATGATATCAAATAATTAATAATGTATGATCATCTGCTTTACATTTCCAAAACTACATGCTCATATACTACAATGCAAATTCTGCATGAGCTGATGTTTTGTACAACAAATTGAATGCTATTTCAGTCAGTTCAAAATTTAGCCGTGTAACTGAAAATGATGAATAAAAACAAATCACAATTTAAAATCAATAAATATTTTTGGGCTTTCAATACCGTTTTCATCTTTAAGCACAAGAGGAAGGTTTGACATGCCACCTTCTAAAAAATCTCCTTGCAACCTTTAGTATCAATGTTTATTAAATCATCTTGGCTATGTCTACACTGGCAATTTAAGTCAATTTAAGGAGGCTTAAGTCAACTTAAATTAAGCCACATCCACATTAGGCTTTCATTAAGTCGACTTAAGAAATTCTTTAAGCTGACTTAATGAAAGCTTAAGTCGACTTTATAACTACCACTCATTAGGTCAACTTAAGCCTCCTTAGGTCGACCTAACCCTTCCTTAGGTCGACTAAACCCAGTGTGGAGGCATAAGTCCACTTTGTTAAGTCGACCTAAGGACAGTTAGGTCCACTTAACAAAGTGGACTAAGTTGACTTAAAGTGTTGCCACTTGTTAAGTCGACTTTAATAAGGTCGATTTTAAGTCGACTTAAAGTCTACCTTATTAAAGTCGACATAAGAAAAGTCTTTTCTAGTGTAAACATAGCCCATGAGAGTATCCAAATTTATTTTGAGAACATTCACATTGGAACTTAACTTTTCTACTAAAAGTGCATGAGCATAAGAATCTTCTTCTGCTGTTTTTTAGTTATTTTTATTTAATTATGTTGCAGACTAGATCTAAAATGCAAGAGAACTGAGCCAGGCAGCTATTCCACTCCAGTATATGGACTGAGTTGAGGAGTTATCCCATACCCAAACACATTGTTGCATACTGAGAAAACAAAAGGAATGATATACTTGAAAAAAGAGTAGAGAAAAGGGTGGAGAATACCATTATCCCTGTTGACTGCACCATTCAAGCACTGTCCAGTCCTTAATTTACTCATTGTGTCAACATTACTATTGCAAGGATCCTTTGCCCACAATCCTGAGCTTATAAAACTGTAACATATTTTCCTTGGATACCATTATGGTTCTGAAACAGAAGGGCATGGTTTTCTTCTGCTGGCATTATATTTGTTCTATGGCTATTTGGATAAAATGGGTCAAATTCATCCTGTAGAGCAACTCTGACTTCCTTGACCTTAAAAGATATGGGACCAAATCCTCATCTAGTGCTAAATCCATTGACTCAACAGAGCTATTCCAGTTTATACCAGCTGAGAACCTGGACCAGTGATTAAAAATGGAATTTAGAATGGACTTTTAATGTTAGTGTTCTGTGAAACAGCACTATACCTATGGGTCAATCATTTTAAGTATAGCAAGAAGCGTGTATGAGCATGCTTAGTAGTAACAGGCCTTATAATAAGTACTTGAAAATCAAAACTATTTTAAAAAGAATAAAAAGCTATAAAGAAACATGCCTGGAACCCAGAGACTGTATTTCTTACTGGCAGTATTTAATTAGCTTAAAATAATAGTGCTAATGACGTAGTAGAGACATAACAGAATGAAATCTAAATCATAAAACGAAAAGAGATTTCTGATGCATCTTATCTGTGCCTACTATGACTCTCAGGTTGCTGACAATTACTAAGTCACATGGGACAAATGATAATCAAGCCATTTAAGCTGCAAACATCTCCTGCTTAGCTCCTGATGGCCCTCTCTGTATCTTCTGCAAGGACGGAATTCTGTTTTGGAGCAGTGAGTGGTTCTGGAAGTCAGTTCACAATCTGTTCTCCATAAGCAACAAATATCATTGCTGAAATCTATAAAACTGAAAAGGAAATAGGATTAGGATAACGGTATAAAATCAGGGTCTTCTGTTACAAACACCTGGATTTTGGCTGTCAGAGATTTTAATAGTCATATTTTTAGTGCTTAATAAATAAAGGCTTACTGCTACCTCAGAGAAAATGCTCCTGATCAGATTAGCTCCAATCCTCCTCATGCTGCATGATGCATATTCTCAAATTGCACGTTCCTCTGTGCTATTCTGATGTATGTATCTCTCTTTTTAGATAAGAAAGGCAACAAAAGAAAATAAAAATCCACATGTGTCATGTGGCTAATAGTAGTCAACTTAATGATACTCCAGCACTGGAAGCTGAAGTAATAGCCAACAGCAAAAAAATTGGCCAAATACTTAATCCTGAACAGAATAATCTCATATGAGAAAATCTTAGTTACAAAATAGGAAAGACAAATACAAGAACATTTGGGATTCTTTTCTTTAGCACACTAATTACTAATTCTTTTTATCACAAACAGGGTTTCTTTCTTTCTTTCTACAAAACTCATACAGTTAGTACATAAGAAACAAACACAGTAGAACCTCAGGAGATATGAGCACCAGAGTTACAAACTGACCAGTCAACCACACACCTCATTTTTAACTAGATGTATGCAATCAGGCAGCAGAGGAGACCCCCAAAAAAGCAAATACAGTATAGTACTATGCTAAATGTAAACTACTGGGAGAAAAAAAAGGAAAGAAGCATTTTTCTTCCACACAGTAAAATTTGAAAGCTGTATTAAGTTAATGTTCAGTTATAAACTTTTGAAAGAACCACCATAATATTTTGTTCAGAATTACAAACATTTCAGAGTTACGAACAACCTTCATTCTTGGGTGTTCGTAAATCTGAGGCTACACTGTATTTTAATCTTATTATGTTTCTTTTATATTTTTGTCAGTATCTCAGATATTTTTAAACTAGCTGCCACTCTATGATATGTTCCCTTTTAGTGAAAAATATTAAAATAAAATAGGGTTATCTCTTTTGTGAGCCATGTCATATATGGAACTGTAAATGCCCTGCAGACTTTCTCTAGTCGGTTGCAATGGACTGTCTTCACTGTGAGGACACTGAAAGCTGATTGTAAGGTTAGCACACATCCTCGCAATCAGAAATTCAGGTTGTTTTAATAAGGCTCCTACTTCTCTTCTAATAAACATGACTACTTGAAAATGAGGGAACTAAGTACTGCTTCCAAAGCTAGCCATTATCACTTGCAGTATTAATGAAGACTTTATACAAATAGTAAGCTAAGAATTTAGTACTAATCCCTAATGCACACAAGATAAATTATACATAGTGGTCTCCCTTAAACCTTTCCAACAGTCTTAGTTAACTAAATGATATGATGTTGTAATTTGCTGGACTCCTACTAAATATGTAGAAATAAAAGGAATATTATAAAATACTGAGGTATCCTTCTCTAATTACCTAAAGAAAAATAGATTTGGGGGAAAATGCTCATTAATACAAAGCTGTGAAAAAAATACTTACAAGAGAGGAATGACTTCCATAAAAAGCTGAATAATCATACATATAGACATTGCTGGATTAAGGATATTTAAGATAAAAATATTATGATAGAAATAAAATAATGTTTTGGCAATATGTTCCCAGCAAATTCATGCTGGGATTATGCTTCCTGTTACAATATATTTGCTCATTACCTGGAAGTAGATTCTACCGGGTAAGGAGAAAGAACCAATAAAAATATATAAATCTTTTTGATATTTGTTACTTATAAAAACTGATAAGAAATTGAATGAATGACTTAAATAATTGCATCATTAGCTCCAAAAAGCATTCAAGGGAACTGTACAGAGAAAAATGACTTACTGGCTATTGTTAAGATTCATGTTGCAAAATATGGAACTGGCAGAAAATATTCTGCAGCATAACAATAGGATATTGCCTTGTTTTACTGTCCAACTGATCAGAACTCATCTAAGTCTAAGATGTCTTTTATCAACAAAGGATGGGACACATCATTCTCCATCCATCCATTAGTGATCTATTAACCCTAAGAGGCTCACTCTTGCTCCTCTACTCCACTGAGGCACACTGTACATGAAAGCTCCCTCCTCTAACCTATACTTCAGGCTATTAATGTCAATCTAATGTTAACACTATGCCAGTCTAATCCGTGCCAAAGACAATGAGTATAATTAATGATGTTATGTGCTGTGTCTCTAAGTGTGAATACAAGTGTGGGGACAAACAGTCATGCAATAGACTAGGGTGTGTGTTAGTATTGCAATACTTAGTTTCTATATAGTTTTTTTCAAACGTTCTCTATTACTTGCAACATTCCTATACTTTCGGTAATTTAGTATCACCCCAATTTTACAGAGAAATTAATAGAGAGGTAAAGTGATTTACCAGTGTCCACATAGTGAGTGACAGGCTGAGTTATCCAGAATTTCTGAGAAACCTCCAAGATTTAAAAAAACGGGCCTTTTCTACTGGGAGGAAGCCAAGACTTTTCAAGTTTTTCATTAGATAACAAAGAGATCAGAATGTCTAAAGTTCCGCAAGTTAGAGCACTTACATAGAATGAAGGAGACCAGGTTCAAATCCCCTCTACCATTCTTTCACACCCAGCTAAGTACCCTAGTCACCAGGCTATAGCTACATTAGTGGGGAGCTCATCAATCACTTTTGTTTGAGCTGTTCCACTACGTATAAATAATTAAATATTCATTGGCCTAAGGACTTGAACCTGGGTCTCTCACAGCACACATGAGTGGCCTAACCCCTGGGTTGTTGGCAGTTGGGGTAGGAGAAGAGGAAACTCTCTGACCAGAAATACCATCCTGGAAATGAGAACACTTTCCTAACAAAAATTAAGTCAAACTGACTTGTTCTGATGCAAAGTTCTAGTTTCAACAAATCAGCATTTTCTGACAAAAATTGTTTTGCTAAAAAATTCCCAATCAATTCCAGCAGTAGCTTCCAAATGCTTCCCAGGATCAGTGCACTGTGTACTAGCTTCTATGTAACCGCAGAAAGAGATAGTCCCTATCCAGAGGGCCTGACCACAAAAGAAGAAAAAACATACAAAAATGGGTAAAGGGAAATAACATTAGCAAACTGATCACTAATGATACACAAATATTTGGTTAGTTCCAGTCTGGTTCTGATAAAATAAATGACATGCAGAATTCCTACTTTTGTTATGAGACCCTATACATAGCTGCCACTGCCTCTATTTTTATGATGTTAGTAATTCAAACCCATGATGGCATTGATATTTTAAGCTTTTTTCATTTCATTTATTAATCATTGTTCAATTTTAAGTTTTAACTTGCCTTTGCACATACAAGTATGTATACACACAGAAAAAACCAACCCACGCCACTGTATTTCAAGTTGTGTGCCACTGTGTAATCTCGCCTCCGTGCCTGATCCTCACATTGTCTCTGTTTAAAAAGAAAAATTGAACTGACATTTTCATCATAAAGTATATTAATATATTAAAATGAATTTGATTAGTTCCCTGAAATACAAGATTAATGTTTTTAAACTCTTGAGGTACTAATGTTTTATGCATTCTCTCGCATGTATGAGATCATGATTTGTCATTCAGGATCACTGTGATACTTCCCTTTCAGACTTCCATGTGTTGTCAGTGTAAGTTAACGAGACATCTGGAATACAGTCATAGTGTCAGATAAGCAAGTATCAGAATTTTCTCCTATGGGATTTTATGATAAACATAAAACAACATTTAACTACTGATAATTGAGCTTGGGTTGTAATATGGCTGAGTTGAGTATTATATAAATTTGTAGAACCTTAGCTTCTAGGAGTCTCAGTCACAGACCAGGGCACACATTGTTCTAGGTTCTGTGGTGATCAGTTAAACCCTGAGCATTTGGGCAAGACTCTCCTGTCAGACACTCAAGAAAGAATTCTCTATAACAACTCAAAAACTACCCATCAATCGACCCACGACAGGCCATGGGCATATCTACCACCAATAGTAAAAGATAGTCATCTGCCACACTAGGTTGCCCATCATACCATCCCCCTCCATACATTTATCAAGCTCAGTTTTGAAACCAGCTAGGTTTTCTGCCCCCATAGCTCCCCTTGGAAGGCTATTCCAGAACTTCATTCCTCTGATGATTGGAAACCTGTGGCTAATTTCAAGTCTAAACTTCCTGATAGCCAGTTTATATCTATTTTTGTTTGTGTCCATAATGGTGCTGAACTTCAATAATTCTACACCCTCCCGGGTATTTATCCTTCTAATGCATTTATAGAGAGCAATCCTATTTCCTCTTTGGTTAGGCTAAACAAGCCAAGCAATTTAAGCCTCCTCTCATAAGACAGGTTTTCCATTCTTGGACTCATACTACTAGCCCTTCTCTGCACCTGTTCCAGTTTGAATTCATCTTTCTTAAACATGAGGCACCAGAACGGCAAACAATGTTCCAGATGAAGTCTTACCAGCACCTTGAATAATGGTTCTAACTCCTCCCTATCTCTACTGGAAATACCTTGTCTGATGCTTCCTAGGAACACATTCGCTTATTTCACAGCCACATCATACTGGCGACTCACAGACATCCTAGAAACAACCAATGTGTCCAGATCCTTCTCCTTGACTGTTACTGCCAATTGATGGGTCCCCAGTTTATAGCAAAATTTCTTGTTGTTAGTCCCTAAATGCATGACCTTGCACTTTCCACAATTAAATTTCATCCTATTTCTCTTACTCCAGTTTACAAGGTCATCCAGATCTTCCTGTATGATATCCTGATCTGCCTCTGTATTGACAATACCTCCCAACTTTGTGTCATCTGCAAACTTCATTAACACATTCACAATTTTTGTGGCAAGGTCACTAATAAAAAGGCTAAATAAAATTGGTTCCAAGACCAATCCCTGAAGAACTCCACTAGCAACTTCCCTCCGGCCTGACAGTTCACCTTTCTTTCAGTATGACCCATTGTAGTCTCCCTTTTAACCACTTCCTTATCCACCTTTCAATTTTCTGCTCCTCTCCTCCTCCTGAAACACCCCCCGTATTTTAAAAGACCAAATAACAAGTTTAACTGGAGTAACAATACAATCTAGTTGTATATAAGTCTTTCAAACAAAATATCACAAAATGCTCTAGAGTGAGGGTATCTCAACACTCAAAACACTACAGTGTCTGTGCCACTGTAGCAGTTCAGCAAGAGGCAGTAGCTAGGTCAACAGAAGAATTCTTCCATCAAACTTGCACTACCTACACCAGGGGTTAGATCGGCATAGCTACATCTCTCAGGTGTGCGGATGTTTCACAAGCCTGAGAGATGCAACTATGCCAATATAAGTTTTCAGTGTATACCAGCCCTAAGAGCCAATCATGACCAAAAGAAAAAAGAAGTCTCTAAGATATCACTTAAAAAGTGAGGCAATGACAGTGGATGTTGATGCAGGAGCAGAGGGGCAATATGGAAAGGAAAGAGCTCCAGATACATGGGACAACAAAAAGGAAAGAATAGTCTCTTCCCACTCAGAGGAGGGAAGTAAGCAGATAAAGGAGCAACTGGTTAGTAGGTTAGAAGCACTGGCTCGAAGACAGAATTTTGAAAAACACAATGGCTGTTTTAAATGAGATTTGGAGATGTACAGAGTGAGGTGAACCCATTATATCAAGCAGGAGGAGACTCTGATCACAACATGTTACACTTGGGAAATTCAATGTGGAGGTTTACAAAGACGATAGGAAGTGAGGGATCCATCACCAAAATCTATACTCCATGTATCTGGAATTTAACAGCAACATGAAACAATAGTTTAGCCAGGATAGGTAATAAGGGAAAATACTTTATTCATTTTTAACTGCTTGGGAATTTAAGAAGGCCAATTTAAGCTGGATGTTTTCAAATAAGCATCAAATTCTAAACAACAGTGGAATAGGTTCCTGAGGTTCTTTGAAGTAAGAATCCTGCTTCGTTGCAGTAAAACAGAAATTTCTCCTACCTGTAAAACAAGGGTCTATAAATTCCTCTGAACAAATCAGCAATCGATGAGTTACTTCCTGGGAATTCCAGCCTTCTCTGCCTTCACATTGATACAGTCAGCCAAATTTGAGAGTCAGGAGTAAAAGGCTTTACACAACAAGTCTTGCTGTTGGTATTTCTGGTATGAATCTGAAAGAACACATCAGTTACCTAACATGCTACTATTGGAGCCAGACCTTCAAATAGGACCAAAAACTTAGCTTCTGGCTTCTCCACATTATATACCTTGCTGTTGAAAGAATTTGGAGGAGGGTGGGGACTACGTGAAGGCTCCATGTCTGCCTTACACACAGAACCAGCTTCTTCTGAAGCTATGAAGTTCAGTTCTGAACTGACAGATATTCTGACTTGCTGCGCAGGGGAGAGTTCACTGAGCACAATTTTGGCTGACAATGTCCTTTGTCAGCTTTCATTTTGTTTCTTTCTCTTTTCAGAATGCCCCAGAGTCATGGGAAGTACCTATGGCAACTAATGCTGGAAATTCTTCCTCCCGAAGCCCCAAGGAACAAGGACCAAGCTTGCTATGTGTAAGCTGAAAAAGGAAATAGTCCTTGGAACAGATAGTCAGTAAAGAGGATAAGAGCAACCTTTGAAGGCAATTTCTCCCAAAACGTAATTCCCCAGAGCTTCAAAGTGAAGATCAGCCACCTGAAAAACCTAACTTTAAGACCTTCCCAGACAAAATTCAAACTTCTAACCAAAAAAACAAGCAACAAACCCCCCAAAGACTTAATATAATCCTAGAGCCACCCTTGGATGGTAACAAAGTGATGGAGTCGGCAGTGAAGAGCAGGGTTTAGGTACCAACGGATAGAAATAATATACAAACAAAAAAAAGTAAAACAATTTTTCAAAATATTTTACAAGTATACAGTAAAAAGCAGCAACCCACTCTGATCCCTGGAAACAAGGTCAACTTTGCTTTCCTTAGTTCAGCCAATGGAGAGCAATTTTGTCGCAGACCCAGAAGAATTCTGTTTCTTTCCTCCTCTTCCATAATTCACTCAAAGCCATAATTTTCTTGTGTCAAGCAGTATCTTTAAGCCCTAATGGGTATGATAACACTGTAATAGATTATAGCACCGAGCTAAATTGAACTGTTTATTTCATGAATAATTTTTGAGTAAGATCTAGCAGTATTAAAAGACAATTTATGACCAAGTATTTACTTAATAATGTATTACACTGAGTTCCCAGTGGCTGTGAATAACTGCTAAGTACTGTCATCAACACCCTCCCTGCTCAACCCACCAATTAAGATCACCCCGAAAGTGCTACATCAAAAAGAAGCAGGAATGACGCTTCCTTTAAATTGACCTTTAAATCTGAAGTTTACAAGGCTGTAGTAGAAACTTAACATCTTCATTTACATAATATTCTTCTGAATTACAAGTCATATTTTATCAGAAGAGCTGAGCAAGCTGAAGGGTAGGAGAAAGCTGTGAACCTGTAGCAAAACATTCAAATCCCAGTGGGGCAACAAGTTCTCATGGAGAGGTTATAAGTCACAAAAAAATGTAATTACTATTAAGTTCTGCAAGTCTTCTGTCTCTGTAGCCAAAGATGTATACTTTGTCTAAAAAGCAATTCCTGCTCTTCACGGACCTTTTAAAAAGATCCAGCTAGACATGGCGAAAAGAAATTTACAAATCTTAAACTGTTTGGACTATTTGGAAATAGGAAGTGACATAACATATTCCTGGTAGCAAGAAATGCTGCTCCCTTAGCTAAGTCAATGGAAGGGTATTTGATTGGAAGCTTCAGAGTCCAGTTCTAGCCCCCAACAGCATCACAGACAATTAACTTCAATCCATCAGGAACATTGTGATGACCGTTGGACTCAGAATACTTTGGCTAGAGAAAATTTCCCCTCAATGCATTTTAACACACAGGATCTATCACATACAGTATCATCCCCTGACAACTGTGTGAAAAGATAGATTGAACCCCAGATAGTCAAAATCCTGAAACTGCCCAATGGATATAGCTCATTAGGAAACAAAACAAAACAAAGGTTTTAAATGAGAGCTCACATGTTAACAGTTAATCACACAGATCTATGCTAATATCTGAAGAAATGAATGCAAGCACCGACCAAGGTCACATTCAACATTATGTCAATATTAGACTTCCACTAATTATTAAATCTAAATCTCTGATGTGAATGAAGCATCTTCTATTCCTCTTCTTCGGTGGAAAAGAAAAAAGATGTTTTTGTCCCAGCTACCATACTGATCACTTCCTTTGTTATTCAACTACCTAGAGGACTTTGCAAGAAAGGTGAACGGGAGAGAAAGATAAAATACTTTGCACTGATACCTTTCCCCAACTCATTACTTCCTTGCTAGGAGAAGATGGGTTTTTTCACACTCCACATCTTAGCTAACACATGTTAACTAACATGTTAAAACTATAACTGCCTTGTCCATGCTAGAATTTTTCCATAAGTTAGCTAACACATGGTAACAATTCACCTGTTTTCTGAGTGAGGATGCATACAAAGATGACAGAGGTTGCTGAGCAAAAAACCAAAACAAACTGGCTATAGAACAGTAAGGAATATTCAACCTGTTCCGAGTTTTTCAGTGGCTTGAACTGCACACTTCATAAATCTGCAGATACAATGCCTGTGCATTGTTGGATTCTTCTGTGCCTGAATTATGAAGGCTCAAATACTTTCAAAAAAGATTTTAAAGACATTAATATGTGCACGCATGCACGCGCGCACACACACACACGGCTTGCTTTCCTTTAAGTTATCATTATTTATAATAAGATTTCCAAGAAGTATAATTGTCTTTTTCTGTTCCCAATAGACAACACAGTCATGAGGCAACTTGAGATCAATCAGTAGATTCCCATTAAAACCTTCAAATCACATACCATAATCAGATTCAGTCCTTCAACTGACTATCTGAAGATCAAAGACAAGGTGTTGACCTGTACCCTAAAAAGCTGCACTGATTTCAGTCACCCACTGGTCACACATGCTGCCAGTTCAGCACCTTATTCATCTACTAACAGAACAGGACGATGGAAAATAAAATGAGCACTTGTCTGGACCAGGGCCCTACATGCTCAAATCCAAACTGAAGGCCTGATTTGGTAATGCTTACTCATATGAGTACTCTCACTGAAATCAATTTGGTTTTCAAACTAGCTTTTCCAGTGAGAATTAAAGCACTCAGTTATTGGACTAACCTGCTCCCTGAATAGATTACTAAAATCCCAAGTGATTTATGTTTTATAAGTGAATCTAACCAAAAGTGTAAATTTGCTTACCTAGCTTGCTACTCAGCTGGTTTGCTGACCACAGGTTTACATCTGGTTGGGCATTTCTTGTCATTCACAGTTATAGACTAAGTCCCTGCTGTTCCACTGGTTTTTGTTCTCTCGTTTTTCTTTTATCACATAAGTTTCAATGTTCCTAATGAACTGTTAATAAGCTGTCAATTTGATATGTAAATTAGAGGAGAAAACATTGCCAGTTTCTCTAACTCAGGCTGTGGCTACACTGGGGATTTCAGCCACCAGTGGCCAGCCACTGGTACAACCACAGAGCACGAAACAGGGTAGACGAGCAAAGTGGCTGGAAGCTGCGGTTTTCCCCTCTACACTGAATCCTGATTTCAAGCAAGAGTAAGCTGTACCAGAGCATATCAAAGGTTATAGTGACTTTGTCTCTCTTCAACAGGGGTTGGCACTAGTAATGCAGCTAAGCCAATGGCAAGCAAGGGCAATGGATGAAATCTCTAGTGTAGAGAAGTCTGTACTAAAAAGCTACATCTCAAGATTCTTTACAAAATAAGGACACAATCTTATTAATATGCTATAGCCTTCCTACATATATATCTGTCTTTCTTAGCTTGTCCAGATCTTTAAAGCACACACTCATCAGCATGGCCTATGAGCATTTCTTTGTCATATTTACTACTTCAAGATGCCATTCTTTCTTCAAGGCTGATAATTAGAAATGTGAATTAAAAGCTTTGACAAAATTAGCATTTTCAGTTAAGGGCTCTCTTATCAGCAGAGTAGCTGGACTCATTGCAGGTAGGAATGCGAGGCAAGAAGGAATCTTTCCCCCTCCCTTAATCATGGGGAATACATGTTGCTGTGCCCTTCTGCATTTTGAGCAATGACTTGTCGATCTGCTTGGCAGCAGATCCAACAGCATGACCACAGACTGGGGCACACAAATATAAAGATCAGCCCCAAGAAAACAACTCACTGAAGGATAAAAAAGCCAACAGATATGCTATTCCTGTCCACCAGTAGTAGCCCTGAAAGCTGATATGATTCTCTCTTAATCTAAAGAATTTTTCTTGACTCAATTTTCTTCTCTGTGATTCTGCAAGGAATAGAATGATACCATTAATGTGAGACTTATTGATTTACCTGTAATTTGGATGTTGGCTAATTTGTCTTAGTGAGCTCAGAAAATTAAATACACTCACAATTCATCCACCATGAGGAAACTTTACTAGGTACAAAGAATTTGAGAGGCATACAACAGTTGGAATATTAACTCACTTAAGTTGCCTCTGATTGTATGATGTACTGTATCATATGCAGGTTCAAAACAAGCTAGAGGTCCAAAATGAAAATTTACTTGGCTAGCCTACAAAATTGGCTGCAAATATTGTGTGTGTGTGTGATTGAGAGAGAGAGAGAGAATAGATGTTGTGGGGTTCCTTTGCCTTTCCTCTGAAACATCCAAAAATACTGTCCAGGCAAGGGAGGCCAGTATGAAGACAAGTACTTTGAGTGTGAATTATTTTAATGAATTATTTTTTTAACGCACCCATCACTGTATCTATGGGCACATTAAGAAATCCAACTATTCAATACTTTTAAAAGAAAATTAAAAGGCTCCTCATCTCACAATCAAATATTAAACATGTATCACTCCAACTCAGTTTGCCCTCCAGGTAAATGCCTGAGTAAACCAATCAGTTTACACTGTGCCTTGAATGTTAACAAATTTGGATTGAGTCGAGTGAACAGGACAAGGGAGTTCCACAGTTGAGGACCCACATCTGAGAATGCTCAGCTAACTCCCTACTGTTCAAATCTGAAGATCTCTAGGGAGGGTACATCAACTAATCTCAAACAACAAAGCAGTGCACAGGGGGAGATGTGGCCTGTTTAAAATATTATATGGATTTGGCAAAACATAAAAAGGAGATGTATTTGTAGAAGCAATATAAGATTTCTTTTTAAATGCAGTTTGGAGACCAGAGGGCTCCTCTAGAGCTAATGATCAAAGAAAAATGTTATTGAAAGAAATACTAATGGTTTGGACTGTGAAGATTGGTGATCAATTAAAAAAAGGGGACATTCTGTAATGTAAAAATTAAGAGCAAATAAGGAATTCAGCAAGAGCTACAGTCTCTTTAATCAAGTTTTTATCATTTCTTAACTACACCATATGAGTTTGGAAAACAGCAGGTCAAAGAAAGATACAGTGAGAAAGAAGGGTTATATTTTAATATGGGTTTGCTGGTACAAGCAACCACTCTCCATCACGTATTTCCTTAAGGAAACTCATATCAAGCTCTCTTATGCACAAGTGGTTACAAAACAACAAACAGAACTATGGGTTTAAATGCTAAGAAAAAACAAAACCAGAGAACTGTATTTCAGTTTTACAATGCTGAATAATATACCAAAAATGTTCATCAGCTGCAGTTTCCAACCTGGGTAGGGCTTTGGGAATATAGGGATGAGAGACGAGAACAAGCTATTGATCACTAAATCTACCTAACTTTTTCTCTTCAGGAGTAGAAGATACCCCACACAGGGAATATATCAGAGAGCCAGATATTCAGTTAATATTTGGTTTTATCCAGAAATCCATAGAGATTTTTATTGAAAATTCTGCAGTTGCAATCCATGCTTGTAATTGTTACCCTTCAAGTAATCTGCTGAGGGATTTAATTATCTTAATAAGTTTGTTATAAAGGCATTTTTTTAAAATTGAGGGTAAGCACCACCTGTGAGGTGCTGAGAGCCCTTATCACCCACCTCTTTAAATAGAAGTTGTGGGAACTCTGCACCAACCAGGAGGATCAGGACCAAAAGTATAAATCTCCTGTTACAGCCTGCAATCAAGTCAATAGGTAAGTCAGGGCAGGTATAATTGAGTAAGGCCTATGTAAATTCCATTTCTAACAATAACTATTGCATTTCTCAGGAGAAACAGTATTATCTATACACAGTCCATTATTAAATCCTGATTTTTCCCAAGGTGCAGCTCCCACTGACTTCAGCCAAAATTTGTGGATGCCTTGAACTACTTGAAAATCAGACTAGATGCAAGATCAGGTGGACGCAAGTGTATGTTTCAACATATCTAGCCTATGTGTCCTTAGCAAAACAATGATTCACTACATTTATCAGTATCTACCACACCACAGAAACTTTAGTGGTTATTTTAAAGGGGACAGGGAATTAAATCTCAATTATACCAGTCTTGCTAGGACACCAAATATTCCTCTCTTTCAAGGATGAAATACACATGATAGAAAGAAGAAAGAGCTTCAAGGGTCGTGTCATACAAGTGTTAGTATAATGTTCACATCAGCATCACTGTGGCTTTTTAATTTAAAGCATGTATTCCTTTGAGAATTACCATTATCCCCCTCCACCACCACCATTTTTTAAAAAACACTCTACCTATTTCATTATACAATTCTTTTCAAAGATCTTAAAGTAACTGTCATGGCATCTGAAAAGAAGCATTCCTTTCCCCCACCCTCCACCTTCCCTTTAAAAGGGCCCAGAGGGGAAAGTCAGCACATGAATTATTATAGCTTTCATTGAGTCTTTTTGAAAGGAAGAGTTAAGTGTTATTTTATATATTTTTCATGCACAATGTCAGTTATTTCTTAGTAAACATATATTTCAGGCATTTCATCATGAAAGTTTAATAGAAAAGTTGGAAAAAATGGAGCATGGAGAGAAGAAATTTTATAACATATATCTTATTTCTAAGAGACTGCAAACATGTCTACAAAATATAAACAAATAAGGTAGTTACAGATATATTAGGGAGAAGAAAAATCTAGCAATGAGCTAGATGACCATCAAAAGCTCTGAAAAAAAAATACTAATTGCTTTAAAAAAAAAATCCTAGAATCAGTCACAATTACTGTCTAGAGTACAACCTTTCTTAACAAACCCGAAAAGGTTGCACTTCCTTTATAGTAGGACTGTGAATCTATCTGTGGCTACCTCATGCCCTCTAGTGGAGTACTGAAGTGTGTGTGTTTACTTGACTGACAGCAGGGTTCACGAATGCTCTTGTCAGCCCCAACAAATCCTTCTTATTACATCATGAATTTTGATAAGCCCATTAGCCAGCCAAGCAACCAGGAATAGAATGCCTTTCTCACTTGATGACTACACAATGAGGAGTAATATATTTTAATTTAAACACCATAAACCTATTGAGTGCTTAATTAACTTTAACCGTCTTTAGGGGAATGAAGCCAATTTGAGGGGGTCAAAAGGAGTTGTTTCAATATCAAACAGTTTTACATAGTCAATCCATTCATTCAGCCTACAGCTACTGATTAACACACAAAATTAACATGTTAGTAAAAATTCATATTCAGGTCTCTGGGGAAATTAAGATGCACATGCACAGAGCATGATTAGCACAACTATTGTTTTCCCCCAACAATATAATTTAATGGGTTTTTAGAATTACAGAAAGAGAGACTCAGTACTGGTTTGAATTGATTATTTACCACAAAGCTTTGAAATATTTAAAAAAAAATAGAAAACATCATGAGCCAAAAGGCCAGCACCAGACTGAGAAAGGGACAGAGTGAGTTCACATTTCACAGGGTTTGGTTTAAAAGAGGGAGGGAGGGGGGAACTAAGCCTCACAATCTCCTGCATAATATATCACATTCTTACATGTAGTAAGCCTCTCCATAAAGCAGTTTCCTTCCTTCCTTCCTTGCTTCTGTATGATATCTCTACATTATTTTTCATTACATCACTCGTCTTACCGAGAGAACAAACACCCTGATTCTTTTCAGTTTGCCGTAAAATGCCGTGCACACCAGCAATGTTTTATAATACTAATAAGAGGATTAGGAAATGAGCAGAGTGGGCAAATGGGGTGAATGAATGAGAGGTGAAAGTTAAAACTGATTTAATCAATAATAATAAAGAATACGTGGTACTTACGGCCTGGTCCAAAACACATTGAAGTTGATGAAAGACTCCCATTGATTTCAGTAGTCTTTGGATGAAGTCATAAGAACAACCCTACTAGGTTATGCCAAAAGTCCATCTAGCCCTCCTTCCAACAGTGAATACTGTCAGGTCCTTCAGAGGGAATGAATAGAACAGGCAAGGGATCCATCCCATCCACCATTCCCAGCCTCTGGCAAACAGCTATCCCTGCCTATCCTAACACTACTGTTTGATCTATCCTTCGTGAACTTAGCTAGTTCTTTTTTGAACCCCGTTATAGTCTTGGCCTTCACAACATCCTCTGGCAAGGAATTCCAGAGGTTGATTGTGCATTGTATGAAGAGATACTTCCTTTTGTTAGTTTTAAACCTGCTGTCTATTAATTTTGTTTGTTGACCACTAATTTGTGTATTATCAAAAGGAGTAAATAACATTTCCTTACCAGTCTTGATTTTGTAGACCTCCTTCATCTCCCCACCCTTAGTAATCTCTTTTCCAAGATGAAAAGCCCCAGCTTATTAATCTCTCCTCATATGGAAGCTTTTCCATACTCCTAATCATTTTAATTGCCCTTACAGCTATATCATCCACAGATCATGCACACTTGGCAAATTGGATAACTATCATTAGTTCTTAGAGAGGCAGAGGGAATGTTAGCAGCCACTGAGTTACAAACTGGAGGCAGTTGGGTGACACCAATGGATGTAGAAGGACAAAAACAAGTCAGAGTGAAGAATGTCTGAATTCTTATGTAGCCTAATGGCTTATTACATACACTCATGTCAGTGATGCGTATGTATCTTTATGGGTTCAGAGACAGAAACCATGTAGGCCTAAAATACTCCAATGCCACTAAAAGAAATAAAATCCATTACCACTCTTCTTCCTGGAAAGATGCATCCAAGAACATCAAGTGCAAAGCAGGTGGATTAATCAACAATTAACCAAGGCAAGCACATGCCAAACAAATGGTGCACAGGCTTACTAGGTTTAATAGACCTCACTGTGTTATGAAAACAGTACAGTAGGAATTCTGCAATCATAAATGTGAGCCATTGTGCATGTGGCTGGCAAGAAACTTGCCTACCAAGAGTGAAACTGTTGATACTCACACCATCTATAGGTTTCTACTCAAGTTTATGTTTGGTGCTCTTGTTGATCCCAAAGATGTAAGAAATTTTATGAGGGATCTCAGAAGGTCAACATACATTATTAGGAAGAAGGCTTAAATTCAGGGCTTTTATGATATTTTTTACAGCTTTATATGGAACTTTTCACTGTCCATGTGCAAAGCTGGCTCAAATGGAGAAAATCTAAAAGTTTCTATTGTATAGACAGGAAGATGGAATAGAGAAGGCAAATTACTTTTATCAGGTACTGAGGAAACCTTTGGGAAGGGGAAATATAATGAAAACTAGTCAAAAAGAGGCCCATTAAAATGGCCACCCTATTTTCCAAGATGAAAAGCCCCAGTTTATTTGATCCTAATTGGATCAAATTTTGTCTGGTCTTAACAAGGCCTCTGTTTTTACACCCACAGTTTGGTAACTATGTACAATTTAAATCACATAGACATCTTGGTATCTGAAGGCACCTACAGATCAGATAGTTTGACATCTACTGGCGCAAATAATTGCAAACAATACACACAAATATGGAGGCCAAATAGAAACCTACAGATATCTTTATATTATCAAAATGAAAAGCTTAAAAGCAAAGTGACTGAGCTAGAATGGCGAGCACCAAATGAAGATCTAGACAAATTATGTTTCTGGAACAAGAAAGTATGTGAATAATCAATATTCCCATTTATATGTAGTTATGTTAGGTCACAGATGTAGGAGTTGCTCTCTACATGAGGAATTCTTCAGGCCTTATGTTTCCTATCCAGAAATTCTGGAGGAAAAATACAGAATATATCAGCCTGCAGATTAGAACAGCAAGGTTAACACAAAATGGTGAAAAGAATTGGAGTAGCAAACAAGTTAAACATCACATCAGGACACAGTTTAGAGAAATAACATTTGGTACCATAAACAAACCAAAAAAAAATGTCCAAAGGTTGCTCTTGACTAAATCAGAAAACACATGAGATAGTCAGAATGTACGTACAGTTCAGCCATTTTATAATAGTGACCATAGTTGAAGTTGACATCTTTGTAGAGGGATCAGATCAAGAAGTAGTAATGTCACACTACATTTCAAGGATGATCTACTTATTTATTTAAAGATGAGGAAGTCAGATAAAAACAACCTAAAGAGAAAAGTGAGGAAATCAAAAAGTAGCCTTTAAAAGTAAAACTAACTCAAGTGATGACATCAGAATCTAAGCTTTAGAAGGTAGGATGATGTCAAAAAGGGCTAACAGGAATTTGCAGAATAAATAGCCAAAGCTAGAGAAACAAGTAAAGTAGCTAAGGAGTAGAGGACATGCAAGAAAGCCAGTCTGATCTGAAAAGGGGTTAAGCTTCCCTGGTTTTCCTCAATGCCAGGATCAGGCCCATAGAGATACCTAAAATAAGAGATGGTGGAGCAACTCAGGAAATTCATTTGCAGTCATCATGGCTGGCCCTAGATCAAATGGCACCCCAGATGAATGTATCTTTTTTGCCTCCCCCCATTTGTTACATTTTTAATACCTTATTTTGTATTGCATTTGTAACCCATTTCAGGATTTTGATGCATGATTTGCATGCATGATTTATCCCTGTCAGATGACAAATTTGCACAGTAGGAGCTGTAAATCTATATTTATTCATGCCTTATATAAGCAAATAAAATGTTTCTTCTAAGCTTATAGAACCCTTTTAATTTTAAGAATAACAAATGTACTAATGTCAAGAAAATGAACTGTGCACCAACATTGGGTGGACTATTAACTAGTGTTATAGTAGGTGTCAGCCTTAGACTGTTAACCCTAATCTTTTCATTCAAAAGGTCACTTTTCTCGCCTTTGCCCTCGTGAATGGAAGCATAGCATCTGAGAGATCCAAAGACTGGCCAATGGCATTTTCAAGTGATAAACCAGCAAACAATGTCACAGTCTCTCGACTATGGAGTCTCATTAACTATGTCCTCTGTTAGTTGCTATTTACACTTCAATTCATAAAACACAAATGCACTTTCACAATTACACAACAAAAAAAGGTTCAAAACATCACACTTCATCGCACTGGGCTCTCATTTCAGTTCAGTTCATTCTTACATCTCACTGACTGCCTAGTGAAGCCCTGTCCCTTACATATATGTGGGGGCATGGCTGATAACATTTAAGGAGGTCTGAGGAAAATGTAGCTCTCAGAAAGTCTGGAATGTTCCACGAGATTTTACAAAGGTCCAGAACTTTATAGGTGGTTAGTGAAAAATGAATCCACATATAGAAACCTGAAACATTTTACTTCAAATATTCTATTTCCCTTTTTGTCACTAACAAGAACAGCATCTGGATCCTGGAACCCCAGGCTAGCTGCCCAATCCAGCAGCATCTCAGGACTAGACTCCATCTTAGAATTCTAGCAGAGGTGGGAAGAGCAATGCAGGGTCTCTCCTCTTCCAAGCCTATTAATGAAATTAATTTTATTATAAATATTTCATGGCAGCAATTGAGACTTCTGACTGAGGGATATGGACACTAACACACTACAAATATTAAATAATAAACAACCATTGCCATCCTCACAGGGTGAGAATTAGAATACTATAATAGACTAAATCCTGGTTAAGACACAGAAAGCAAAGAGTAGGGATAATGGACCAGTTCTCAGCACACAAAGAGATTAAAATTGGATCATTCATATATTTATCTGTAATGAGTGTATATGTTAATTTTTATATGGTAAAATTTGCTGCCACCACAAAATTACATGTGTTAGTAAAGACTAGCGAGAATATTCTGAAGATCTCCAGAAGCACCTAACAAAACCATGTAAGAGCTCAACATATTGGCAGGCAAATTTCAACATTCACTAGACCAACAACATACTTTAAAAGGAACAATTTAAACTCTCAGTACAATATATACTCATTGGTTTTGAAACTGGTTGCAACCTTCTATGGAAGATATCTAGGGATCATTGTGGATCATTTAAGGCATTTGCCCATTGTGCAGCCATGGTCAATTAAAATTAACAATACTATTAGGATGTATTAGGGAAGGAAGAAAATGATGTTATATTAATTGTTGGTTTATTTTCACCTTGCCCCCCTCATCTCAAAAAAAATGCACAGAAGTTCTGTAGAACTTTATGAACGGAAATCAGGTTTTCATGGAAAGAGAATAACAAAACTAGAACTACTGATTATGAAAATGTGAGGAATAATAGGAGACAATACATATGGACAATTGAATACTTCTGCTACCTCTTCTCACAATCCATGAACAACAGGACACAAGAAGAAATTAAAATGCAATAAGATCAATAAACAAGAATTTTAAAAAAGTCATATGCGATATTGCAATAGAACTCCTGACCATAGGATATTTTGAGACCAATATCTTCTTAGTAATATTTAAACAGGATTTGTCACTGTCTTGAATAAGAGAACTTCTGCTTTTGAAATATATTAATCAGGATAAAAATTGAAATGGTATTTCTTCTCATATTTTATGCCATAACGAGAATGAACTGAGGTCAGGAAAAATTTCATCTTAACACAATATTGTACAATTAAATACATTCTGAGAAATATGCATCACTTAGAAAAGTTCCAAAGGGTGGGGTCACCCCCCGCATTACACCACAAGATACTGGACTAGAAGACCTATTCCCTTAGATCATCTCAGAGTTCTAATGAACCTAGTTCAAATAGAAATTATCTCAAGGAAGTTCTATGGCTTGTATTATGCAGATGATCAGACTACACAACCACAGTGGTCCCTTCTGGCTTTAGAGTCTACAACTTGGATGAATAAGGACAAAGAATTTAGCTATTTGCTTTCTTATTAGTATGGTTCATTCTATAGCAGACATCAATTATCAACCCAATTATAGTTTACTTCAGCAACTTAATTCAAACACAGCAAAAACCAAAATGTAGATAGCCACCTTTTTTACAGGCAGTACCATGTGAAGACAAAAAGATAAAGTCCGTGGTCTGAAAGAAGTTCGATTTTTTTTTCATGGAAAGTATGAGTAAGTATGTTCCTTAAAAACATAAATAAATCAGTTTCTGATATAAAATGGGCCATAGTGGAATTTGTAAATTGTGTGTGTGTGTGAATGGACCATTAGAGCTCATGTAATGATTTTTATGGGAAATACAACAATGTACAGGATAGCTTAGATGGCTAATACAGTATCCTCCAAGTAACTAAAAATCTAAATAGGAAAAAACCTTCCAGCCCTACACCTGTTCAGGAAAATAAAACTATTTTAGATTACATACCTCCTGGCTGTTATTTAATTTAGTTTTTCAAAATGACAAAGGAAATGACATTAAGAAATAGACCAATGGTCAATCTATCATAACACAACTTGTATTTCTATTGCACCTTTCACTCAGAAGTACAGCAAGATGCTTGAACTATACAAACCACAGACACATTCACTCATCATGTGGAGTATGTCAGCTGTCAAAGACAAGGCACACATTCCATTTTAAACACATATTATGTTCTTAAGAGTTTTGCTGAATTGGGGACTATGGTAGTGGATTGTAGGTGGATATTTGCCTTTGCATTTGCAAAACTAATGGTACTTTCTTTTATGTGGATGACTGAATTAGCAATTGGTGTGAGAATATCCTTCAATAAACACTTTTAAACTGCAAATGCTGGTTTGAACCCCATTTAGAAACAAAACAGAACAAAAAATCTTCTTCCATTACGATCTTTTCAAGCAGAACAAGTGAAGAGTTATGGGAAGTTCATGGCACTTCTATGATGTTTATCACAAGTACTATAATTGTCCCTTAACGGGTCAGGAAAGAAAGACAGACTTGCTTCAGTGGTGGTGTCTGTTCTCCATAGATCACACTTATTTCTATATTTAGGAAATGTAATTATGTCTAATTCAAATTACAAGAGAGAATTATAAACACAAAGCTCTTCCTTCTTTCCTGTTAATCTTCTGAATATTTTATTTGCCTAAGCATACCATTTTCTAAAAAGAAAACAACTTATTTGGTCCATATGGAATTTATTTCATTGGACTGTATTCTAACTTGATTCATTGTAATTTATTACATTAATTAGATAGATTATGTGACAAATTTTACAATGAGCTTTCTCCTCAAATGTAAAACGCTTTTTTCAAAAAGGAAGTGTACAATGAACTGCTTTCCCCCAGTTGTAAGAGGAAAACGGGTTTAAATCCAGGGTTATATCACTGTGGAATTTGGCTCAGAGGTTTTTGAGAGTCCTAGTGTATACATCTTCATGAGATCACAATCTACAATGAAGCTGAGTACTGGAAACATCCCCAACCTTTGGGAGTATATTCTACATTCCTGATTTAAAAAAAACAGGTACTGTTGTCCAACAAACAAGCAAAATGATATTTAAAGAGAGCCCTTAACAACTCCACAGCTCAGTATGTGTAAGTCCTTTTTGGAAGTTGGCCAAGAAGCCAGACCAATAAGGATTTTCACAGGAAAACAAATTACTCAAAGTGTGATCAGAGGGATAGATGACTGTATTCAAAATCCTTTCCTACGAGTGTTCTGTTTTTACATAAAGCCTCACTGCCTCTGAGGTATCATTTCATCCTTCAGATTAAATAAAGACTTTTTCTCTTCTTAATAAAGTGATCAAAGCACTCAACTTCTTCTCCATGTTTTTCACCAGTGGGGTTCACCACTCATAGCCACATACAAGGAATGCTCTATCATTGTGGTCTCAGAAGCCAAGGCAGGAAAGATCATTCCAGAAGCAGCACCTGGGCTCTTGGCTATTTCTGTGTTCAGTTCTGGAACTGTCCTTGTGTCTTTTCTTTTGTTCTTTTGTACATGAGAATCATGTATTCACATAGTATTTACCTGCATGATCCTTTACTGTCAGGATGAGATATCACCACAGGCATGCACCTGCTTCCATGTTCAGAAATTTAAACTAAATACATTCCAGCAAGTCGCCTCCCTAAGTTCTCCAAAATCTCACCGCTATGTCTACACTTGCAAGTTAGTTTGAATTAAGGAAGCTTAATTCGAACTAACGTAAACCTTGGCCACACTAGGCTTTCATTAGTTCGAATTAAGGGCTTCCTTAATTTGAACTAATAAATTCGATTGCTTAGTTCGAATTAATGATTAATTCGATCCGTTAATTCAAACTAAGTCAAATGTGGCCATATTAGTTCGAACTAAACAGCAGATTGACCTTCCTGCAAGTGACTAATTCGAACTAAGCAAGTGCCATGCATGGCCATGGCTAATTCGAACTAGCATTCTAGTGGGGCCATGCTAGTTCGAATTAAGTTAATTCGAACTAACTAAAATTAGTTTGAATTGGTTAGTTCGAAATAACTAATTCGAATTAGCTTTTGTAAGTGTAGACATAGCCACTGTGAGCTGAGAGCGAAGTCCAGTTTTGATGGCTTTCAAAAGATCACCCATTTCTTTAGCCCAACACTACAGTATGTAAAACAAAACAATATTTTGTGATAAGTAGGATACAAGGCAGCATGCAGGCATATCAATTAGAATGCTGATCTACAGATCTAAATGTATAGGAACTCAGGTATTGTAAGGTACAACCCTGAAATTATATTTTGCCACCAGAAAAGTCACAAGCAGATTTTCACTATAACAGAATAACCTACCTGGCAAAAGATTACCAGACCACCCCACAGACAGGGCCAGAACCTTATTTTCAGCTTCCACAATTACTAGGGAGCAACCATTTGTATGTGGAGGAATGGGAAGAGAGATACAGGGCTCCAGAAGGATAATTTCACTCATATAGAGAAACAGCCAAAATAAGAAAGGCTGTCTAGCTAACAAGGAAATTTCTATTCTGAATCTATTTCTTCATGCATTACATATCTCACCTAAGATTATACAGTTTATGGATATAGCTCATTTGTAAATAACTTGGCACCACCCAAGTTAGCCCAAACATCAAATGTCTTTGTTTAAATTCATCCTTAGATATTATTTTAATATATTTTATTCTTTTTCCCCCTGGTGAGACTACTGTACTGAGACCAGAGTATTGTGGGAAATCCTGTTGTGCACACATCTATCCTCTGAGACTCAACTAGCATCCAACTAGAAGTTTCAGATAATCCTGATTTTTTCACCCAACTATAATGATTAAAAACAGGGCTTAATTTTCAAAACAAACAAAACAGGCTGACTTGCTATGACTTGTCATCATGTTCCCAAGTCAGATCTATTTCCATTTGTAGGCTTTGTATTTATGGGCTTACATGACGTTAATTACACATAAAACATTTTGGAGTAGCACCACATAGCTTGGCTGAAATTGTGCCAGCATGTCACAGAGGGTCCAGGTTTTGTTTTTGTTTGCCTTTTAAAGGACAGTGGAAAGGCTGTTGGACATAAATAATTACCTCCTGTAGGTCATATGCAAGAAAATCTCTCATTAGCTCCAATGGTAGTTTGTCAGCATTAGGTCTACCAAATCTAGCCCTAAATTATTAAAGATTATGAACATATAATGTAACAAAACCACAAGCATGTATTATCAGCATCTCGGCCACATCAGCATCTCATAATATAGAAACAAAATCCAAGCCTAGTATAGATTCCCACATACATTTATATTTTCTAGTGTTGCAAGCACACATTTGGATTGGGGTGGAATTTTACAGTAGGTCATTTATGTTTTTTCCCAAATTATAAAATGCAGAAATGATCCATTTAAAATAATTGCACTTTTGAAATCTTTTTAATAAGAGTTAAATATAATATTAACTTATTTATGTAATATTTTTCATTTCAATGAGTATCAAGGTAGTTAAAATATGTGAATAGATATTCCCAGCCATATGAATAGGCAGATAAAGTTTAAAAGCTCTGAAAAGGTAGTGAAGAAGAATCTCATATCCATGTGAAACTACAAGACTTGGAAGAGATTCATTTAGTCAAAATTCAGTTTCTCCCATGGGAATTTGACCAGGACATCAAAACAGCTATTTCCAGAGGGGTAGCCGTGTTAGTCTGTGTACAGCAAAAAACAACGAGAGTCCTGTGGCACCTTATAGACTAACAGATTATCTTTGGCATGAGCTTTCGTGGGCTATAACCCACTTCATCATGCATCTGATGAAGTGGGTTATAGCCCAAAACTTATGCCGAAGATAATCTGTTAGTCTATAAAGTGCCACAGGACTCTCGTTGTTTTTTTGCAAAACAGCTGTCTTTCTCTTCTGAAAAGTATGATATTGTAAGAGACGAGTGATAAGGAACTCTGACTTACACTTCATTGTCCTAAGCATCTTGTGGCATCTAGCATTTCCTTGGAAGTCTCCCATGCAAATGCTGGCCATCACAACCCCATTTAGTTTATGAGATTAAAAGGTCACAGCTGAAAGTGGTTTGCAGGCTAATATGGTTTAGCTCTTTATGTAAGTCAATTTTAAGCTATCAACTTTGACAGTGTGCCTTTAAGTAACAGATCTTGTTTTAACTCTCTTTAGACAATGGGCATGTCTATATTAGAAATTTAAGTCAACCTTTATTAGGTCCACCCCAGCTCCCTGCCTGGAGCCGGGGTCCAGTCACCGAGCTCTCCATGGGACTGGGAGACAAATGGGTTCTTGATGCTGGCTTTCTTGTCAACAGCCAATGTAAAGAGCACAGTGTCGACACAGACACAGCATTGCCCTAACTATACTAACACAACCCTTACGCCTCTTGTGGAGGTGGAGTTATGATGTCCACGTAGTTACTACATTGTAGTAGGAACTTATATCAGTGGGAGGAAAGCTGTAGTGTAGACACTGACTGTGTAATGGAGACCAGCCCAATGTTTATAGAATTGAATAGAACTGATGTGACAGTCATAAGATAAGGTTTTCACAACATTTAAATGAAACCTTATTTTGTATGGTATCTCCATCCACAGGTAGAGACTATTACAATACAATCTGTTTTGGACACTGCCAGTCTTCCTATGGCTTTATATGACAAATCAGGACTGGCCTGGGGGAACACCTCAAGGGATCAAAGGAAACAGTCTCCACAACCTATTCAATTTGACCTCTGTGCCGGGATTGTTGTCAGTGTGGACAATTAGTTGCAGTGTGGACACTTGTGCTATGGAAAATGGACTAAGATCCAACAGTCAACAGGTGACAGTCATTTTAACTTAAATCCTAAAGCTTTCCAGTAAAAACATTAAGTCCATCCCTAGCCTGATTGGTGCAATATTGGGGGGGGAGGGGGGACGTGAGGTGTAAGGAGGAGAATTGAAATACAGTGGAACCTTAGAATTACAAACACCTCAGGAATGGAGGTTTGTCTGTAACTCTGAAATGTTTGCAACTCTGAACAAAACATTACAGTTGTTCTTTCCAAAGTTTAAAACTGCACATTAATTTAATACAGCTATGAAACACAACTATGCAAAAGAATAATGCTGCTTTACTCTTTTTTTTTTTTTAAGTACTTTATGTTTAACATAGTACTGTAATGAATTTGCTTTATTTTCTTTTCTCTGCAGTTTCCTGACTGTATATTTCTGCCTCAAAATGAAGTGTGTGGCTGACTGCTCAGTTTGTAACTGGTGTTTGTAACTCTGGAGTTCAACTGTACTGACAGACCAGGATTTCTCATGAGTAACTCTAGAACAGCCATTTGGACAACTCCTTTTCTAAGCACAAACACACTCTAACTGTACATGCTACTGACTAGTACTTGCTTCTGATGATAGCATACATGCTAACTGGAGGTGAGGAGAGAGGCAACATACACCTGCAAATCATACACCCCCTTGGAGACAAGGATCCCAAGACTTCATGTGAGGTGGCTCTCTCTTTGCAGTCCTTAAGTATTATGGTAAGAGATCTACCACGCTGTTTACATGGGGGTGAGAGGTTCCATGAATTCTTCTCACGTCCCAACTTCTGTGCACTGTGGTTTTGATTTATATCATACTTGGAGCTATAGGAGTGCGAAAAGTCAAGAGAAATTAAATTTCTCTAGATTGGGGACCCTAGAATGTAACTATTAGTCATACAAGAATTGATTGTTTTAATATAATTTTATGAAAAAATTCTTCCTGAGAGAACTTGTATGCCAAGTTTCAGGAGCCCCAAAGATTTATAATGGATTTTTAACTCAGTGCTGCTACAATTTTTAACTGAGGTGAAAGAGAAGAACAAATATTCTTTCTGCATAGCACTACTTACTTGAACACACGACTGACAGTTCTCAAAAGTTGTGCTCTGAAATGGTTGTCTAGCTATGCATATTTAACACAATTAAATCATCATTAATTCATTAAATGCCATAATAGACTTTTTAAAAATGACAAAAGAATCCTTTCTAGAGATGTGCCATCAGTATTGATATTTGTCTAACCAGGTGATGTCCTTTTCATGCATTGGTTTCCATGTTTTCTGGAAATACATAGTAACAAAATGCACAAGTGAACAAAGTTATCTTACTTAATTCTTTGACACTACAAGTTGGGAATTTCCTGACATGCCAAGCTAATTAAAAATGCATTAGCGCTGACATTGGACCTCCCAATTCACCTGGCACCAAGGGGTTAATCACACACACTTAATATCCTAACTCAAACAGCATTAATTGTAGCAAGGAGCAAGCTTTTATGGTAACCTTAGTAAGATAGTGCTGCTTCTTCAGAACACAACGGTAAAAAGCCACGCAAATGGAGATGAATGGAGCACAAGCCACTGAGGTAATTAAAAATGTATTTTCCATCTCCTAGTAATTGAATTGTGTACAAGCAGCAAGTTAATGAGGTCATCTACCCTCGAGCACTGACAGGAAAGCAGGAATAATTATCTTTCCATTTTTTCTTATGTAGCAATTAATTTTAACCATTCGCCTACACCTCACTCCCACTTCCCTCATTCCAGTCAGTCAAAGTCATAGCTAAACTGAATTGACAAGCAATTGATATGGTAGCAGCACAAAGCTGCCGAGGCGGGTAAGGTAATCAAGGGGTTGCAGCTGTTGAGGGCTAAGCGCTTCCAGGTGAATGTCACCTGAGATTTTACATTCTGCCACTCGGAGGACTAGGGACACACAGTGGTGGCTGACAGCACATCTGGTGCCAGGTGGGCAAGGATAGGACATTGCTGATTCGGGAAGAGAACAGAAGGATGGACTAGGATTGATGAATGGACAAGACTTTAAAACCATTTTAAAAAAAATAAAAGGCTCATCTACTTGTATATCCAGTAGCCTTTTAGAAAATCTCATGCCTTTAGCGTTGAATGAAAATTCAAGAACATCCACTAAACTCTCTCTGCTTCTCCTGGAATTATCTGATATGTAACATACAATCATACAACATCTGTAACATACAATCATGCTTTTAAAAAAATGGGGGTGGTGAGGACAACTCAGAATCGGAACAGGAGTCTGGGAAGCGAAATTTAGTGGGTTTGACCTGTGAAGTGAGGAATCTGCTCAAAAGTTCTGCATGCTTGCACACAAACTTGGAACTGTCTTTGCAAGCTGTGCAGTTATTTTTCTCCTCCCATGCTACCTCCATTTGTTACAATGATCATTTTTGTTCACTGCAGAGATGGAGACTTTCTTCCTGGTGATTTTAAAATTAACAGGTGAACAAAGTTATCTAAATCAAATGTTCCACTGAAATTACTGGGACTATATGTAGGAAACTAAGTTTTAGACCAAACAGCATACAACCTAAATGTATCCTTGTTTATGCAATTCTTTTACTCCCAAAACACATTAGTGAAAACATTTTCAGCATATTACAAGAGGTGGTGCACATTTCTTATTCTTTAGGCAAATTCTGCCCATAATTTTCTGCAAACCAGAATGACAACTTACCACTACTTTATAGTTCCTGCATTTGGCACTCACAGCTTGCATTAATTCAGATTTCTCCTACAACTTTCAATTATTTTGTTTTGATTTATTACTACATGATTTCATCTTTAATGGCTTTTCACCTCATGGGGTACCATGCATTTATGTGTTGATCACTTTGCTCAGTCACATTCTCAAAAATGATAACCAGGGGTGAAATTCCTTTTCATGTTAAAACTATAGGCTACATTCTGTTCTCACTGTCATAAATGTGGAACAATTTTATCAAAATTAGTGAAGCTATTCTGTGTTTACAGTGGTGTAATGGGGGGAGGGGAGGCTTTTTGTGTTGGACTTCAGAGCACAGCTCAGTTGATGGTTTTTCTTTTGCTCTCACAAGGCCCAGTCCATGTTCTATTGAAATAGATTTCAATGGTAATTGACTCACGCCCTTGGTAATTCGTCATAAGTCTTATTTACAGGAGCAAGGCTGTGCTTTCTAAAGTGACAGTTAGTGAACAATGTGACAGAAGTCACACGAACAGCAGTTTGACCCCAAAACTGCAGCTTGCTTAGGAATGCAACTTTGTGCTTAGCTTGAATCAAATTCAAATTTAATGTACAACTATTGAGAAAGGTCAAGTTTGGCTTCAGTCTAACCCTAAATTCAAATGTTATTTTCCCTTTGGTGCTGTTAGAAGCTAGTGGCACTAGGAAATTCTTATCCCAGCTAAGGTGCAGTATAATGGGCTTAGAAAGGGTCACTTTTCCCTAGAACAGAAATAGAATTCTTCTTTTTAGGGGGGTACTTTATCTTTCCTCCACCACACTCTGGTGGTTTTTGTGGCTTATGGGAAAAGCGAAAGACCCCACCCAAAAAAGCAGCCTGTCTACCAATCTTCCAGTCAGGCACAGCCCTGAGACAGTTACTAGCAGAATGTCAGTAGAGACGAGCATCAATGGAAAGATCTCTGACACAGTTTTTACAAAGATAAGCCCATCGTCAAAACTAGTCTTTATCACTTGCATTTAACAGCATTATAAAATACTATACACATGGACATGGAAAGACATGTATTGTATTACAAAGACAAAACCATTCTTGGTAGCTACTTAAGTGTTGTCAGTCAATTCTAACCATACCTTAGCCAGCTCTCTCTCTGTAATGGGAGATTAGACTTGGCAGACTTGATGGGGCATGATATTCTCTGTGTAGTTTCCACTCTTCCTGCAACAGCTTCTTGCTATGCTGGGGCATGTTCTCCTCTCTAGGTACTTCAAAAACCCTGTATTAAAAAAAGGGAGACCGGTTCCTATGTCCTCTAGTGTCTCTGCTAATTTCCTTAGGAGCTAAAATACAGGAATGTCTACACAAACTGAGGAATTTACATTAGCATCTGCTGTGTCTGCAGTAAAATTAATGCAGAAGTGCAAAAATATGAAGCTCAGTGAACAAGCATCAAAGACAGAATCTGAAGAAAGAGCCCATTGTTTTAGTTTCTCCTCTTCTTGCCCTACTTCAGATTTAAAAATTGCTTTCTTACATTGTGCCCACGAAATGTCATTTCTGCTCTTCTAAAAGCCACTGTTCACAAAGTGATACCAGCAACAGTGGTTATGAGAGAGTTATCATTGGAGTACTGGATTCAATTCAGAGAGTTCAAGAGAAACAGCTTCTGTAGAACATATACTCCCAATTGCTGGATCCATTTCAGTTTCACTTTCCTACCTTCTGATATTCTTTTTTGGTACATCTCTTCTAATCTAGGCTCCATCAAAGAACTGCTGAGACACGACAAGACAAGTTTCATCTTCTGGTGGAAGGCACCCAGAGACTTTTCAGTTTCCATAGGCACAGTCTGCAAGACCAGAATAGGAACAACCCAAGAAAACTCTTGCCACCAAAGCTGAGGGGATATATCTTTTCATAATTTCAAATATATAATCTTAGATGTCATGCCCCAAATAACAGAGATGGGCCCAATCTGCAAAACTTTAGAGCAGTATTCACATTTTAAAATCCCCAAAATTTCAGATTTTAAGATCAATAGAATTGATTTAATCCATCAGAAATTGTGATTGCCATAATTTGATTCTGGACGCACATTTGAACAATAAACACTCCCAAAGTTAAAGACCCTCCCAGAGTTAGGATCCAGAGTTGTATTGTTGGTGTATTTGTACTTAACAAAATCTAGACAAAAGAATTGGAGGCCTAGCTCCCTTACTGTCAACAAGGCATTAAACACAGTCCAACTCTATAAAGAGAGTATCAATCTTTAAAGGCAGTAGATGTTAAGGGTGAAATCCTAGCTCCACTGAAGTCAATAACAAATCTCTCCTTGACTGTAATGGAGCTAGAATTGCACCCAAATCTTCTAGAGCAGCAGCTTTCTCTTGAGTAACAGAAAGTATAAGATAGTTTATCTTCTCTATTACTTTTTCTATGAAAGGTACACTTCTGGCCCTATAACAACACACTGGTAATGTCCGTGGCGTACAGTAAGAGTGGTTGCCCCGAAAACAAATTTGTAAAAAATAATCATTAGATTATCTCTTAAATTATTCACTAGTTTGTGTCTTTAGTTTACTGGACTCATTTATTGAAAAAAATCTGCACTCTTATCCTATTCTTTGGAGCCATTTGGATTTTTGTGTGTGCCTCATAGAGAACTTATTATACTCCAAATGCCTGTGGTACTCCGTATTCCAGAGTAGCACCCTGCAGCCCCCATATTCACCACTGCGATATGATTATGATATGTTTTGTACAAAACATGCCTTGTGAGGTATCATTTGAAAGTATTAATCTGTTGAACATTAACATTCTGTTGGATTCCATGTGCTATTATTACATGTGAACTTATGAAGTATTGCTATATGTGTCACTGAAATATATTGTGAGGTTGGGAACACCCATAACCAGACTTTCAATTACAACAACAGAATAGCCATCAATAAGAAGACAGTCATTAATGGTTCATCAACACACAATCCACTAACCCAGAGGCTCCTTAGAGGAAGCATGAACGCAAAAGAAACTAGATGAATGGGGACTGCCTGATTCCTACATCACAGCAAAAATTTTTCTAGCAGTTGAAAAAAGATATAAAAAGAGAGACAAAGATATCATGGCTTGGCCTCTCCTCTTCCACCTCCCACTCCCCCCGTCTCAACATCTGGAAGAATGTTTGGAGAAAGAAGACTTTGAATTGGAGAAGAGTGGTCTCTTCTGGAAGGTAGTCCCAGCCTGTGTATTGAGGAACTGTAACATGCTTGAACCATTTATCAGGGTGAGACACTGTTTGATTTAAATCTTGGTTAGTCTGTTTAATTAGAAATAAACTGATAATTTATTTTTGTTTCTTAGGTAACCATCTTTGATCTCTATGCCTGCTACTTATAATCACTTAAAATCTAACTTTCTGTAGTTAATATATCTGTTTTATATTTTCCCTAAAACAGTGTGTTTTGGTTGAAGTGCTTGGGGAATCACAGCTCAGTTTACAAATGGTAGTGTATAACTATTGTACTCTGAGGGATTGGCAAACTACTTAATGAGCTTGCACTGCCCCAGGGAAGCTTGAGCAGTGGAAGACGGTACAAGTTCTGGGGTGAAGGGCTGGAGCAAGAGGAAATTGGCTGGAGCCTCGTGGTTCATGAGTGGCTGGGATATCAGTCAGGTAATTCAGTTGGTTGTGTCCCTGCCTGTGGATGTGCAGTGCCTATCAAAGGTTTGTGGCTTCACATCAGCACTGGTGTCAGAGGCAGGTTGGTATGTTAAGAGGATCCAGCAGTCCCACAGTCCAGAGAGCACTCCAGGGACCTCATCATTATATCTCTCTTCAAACTTCAGGAATCTAGTTTCCTGTGTAAATAAGTTTCATGTTATCTTCTTATTTAGTAGATGAGTATTTGTCATCTTTTTTTAAAACTATTTTTTTGGCATCATTCACTCTGAGGTGGCTCTTGCAGAACATTTTTAAAATCTAAAAAGCACAAACAGATTACGGTTCTGCCAGAAAGAATGAGATGTTATAATTGTGTTCAGCGGGAGTAGGATGTTGCATGAGGAACAGTATTATACAACTATAAATACTGCATTGTGTGCTAAACACAACTGAAAGAATCCCATAAGCATCTTCTGCCTTTAACTTGAGAACTACTATTAAAATGAACAATATTCCACTCTCATTTACATTAACACAATTCCACTGTACTCCTAAAGGAGCTGCACAGATCTAAAGGAAAAGGAAAATTACCATGGTTATAGTTAAGATTCACTTAGAACTTTTGTGCCAAAAAGAAGAATTTTTTAGTGGACAAGTTACTGAAACTCTTGACGTAGGTCTTTGTGAAGAGGTCAGAACACCTCTTTTGCATATTTCCAGTCTTAATGACTAACAGAATAGTGAAGGTACCAGGGAACACTTGTATACAGAGAAAAAAAGAGATGGTAAATCACAAGAAAAGGTTTCTTACACCAGCAGTGGACACATTTAAAACACTTTCATGTGTACAAACACGTTTAAATGAGTATACTTATTTCAATATCTGTATTAATATTTATTATACCTTTAAACACATCATAACATGAATTCTATAAACTGTATACAAAGACACAGTGTTCCGATCACTATTAATTTCACTCTTCTCTCGCTTCCTCCTCTGTTTTGTTTGTTACACACATTATTTCTCTCATGTCTTGGAATGGACATTCTTTAGGGCAGGGACAGTCTCTTCTTAGTATTGGTATGTCTTCACAACAGCTACAGCACTGCAGGTCTGCTATTGCAGTGCCATACTACAGATGTTTCCTTCAATGATTTTCTATCAGTCTGATTAATCTCTCTCTCCAGTGGTCTACTCCAAAGTGGTGAGGGAGGGAGAGGTTGACTTAACTACTAATCTTTCCTGAATGGAAGGATGAAATGCTGATATTTCTGTCAAAGGCATTTTCGATGAGCTACGCACTAGTCCTGATGACTGAAAGTGCAGCAGGTACTCCATGATGGCCTGGATAGAAGTCAGCATTGACTGAATTCTGTGGGCCAATGACCACACCAAAAGCCACTTTCATTTTCCTGAATAGACCATTCAGGTAGAGGGTTTCCTACTGTTGAGCAGGACCTGTTGAACAACCGCAGAACACCACTCTTCCTCCTCATTTAGTCACGAAGCAGCCACACCATGAGATGCAGGGAACTGAGTGCAGGATGCAATGTGCGACCATGATTCTGTGAGAGTTGGGCAGGATGGAGACAAAGGAGTATGGAAGGCTGAACTGATGGTATGAGACTTCGGAAAACCAGCACTGCCAGAACAACACCAGATCAATGAGAATGAGTTTGGCCTGATCTGCTTACAGCTTGAGGATGACCTGTGGGGTGATTGGGAATGGGAAAACGTGTGTACGAGAGCCAACTGCCAAGAGATAGAAAATATCATACAGGGTGCCTGGACTGAGGTGCCTTCAAGAGCAGAACATGTGACATTTCCCGTTGTCACTCGTAGCAAAGAGGTCAATTGTCGGAATGCCCCAAGCTATGAAGATGACCCAGAGGACAATTGTCTTCAGATATTAGTCGTGACTTGGAATAATTCTGCTGAGATGGTCTGCAAGTAATCACTCCTGTGCCAGGTTATAAGAGGAATGACTATATACAGTGAATAATAATCAAACCCAAGTTGCAACATTAACTATGCAGTTGCAGTAACAAATCCAGATTCTTCAAAAACAAAACAAGTTATTTCCTGAGCGAAAGGAAACTGATGATCCATAGAGCTTATTTAGGTCAACCACTAGAGGGCAAAATTATATACACACGTGTTCTCACTCTGCTACTAAGTGGCTCCATATTCAGGAGAACTCATAAAGCAAACGTAACTCTCTTCATGCTGTGCAAATCACAAGCTTCTACCACATAAGTTAAGGGAAAAAATCTCTGCTGTAGTGTTGAAGTATAAAAGGACTCTCTCTAAACTGAAACCAGCCACCAGAGGGCAAATTGCTTATAATACATGGTAAGAACCATTACAATTCAAAATAAAAAGTGTTAATAATTTTGTTTCAATACAATTTATTCTCATCAGTTACAGTCTATGCACAATATGGAAGGTGATTTAGCTATGTGAAAAGTTTAACTGAGTACTACTAAGCCGTTTTTTGTGCTATAGGAAAACAAAAAAGTGGGTAAGCTGAAATTGCAAATCAGTATGTGTTTATTCTTTAAAATGAAGCTGGTGCAGCCCCATAACCACATAGAGATTAATGTTCTTCATAATAACTGGTATTCTACTTCTGCTTAACAAGAATTGCAATATCCCCAATTCTTTTGTTTACCTCTGCTGTTTTCCTATTTGATTTTCCTTATACTGTGATGTACAGCTACTGTATTTCATGCTTGTGACACCTGCAAGGTCAGTCACTAAAAGAAGTGATTTGACCAGCTGACTATCCAAACCTTTGTTATTTGTACTATGGTAGACATGAATGAGGGCCCCTTTGTGCTGTAAAATTACATAATATATGATTGTCCCCACCTAGAAAAGCTTACAGTCTAATTTTTATTGTAAATTAAAATTTTACATTAAACTTTACTTTAAACTACTTACTGCCAAGATATTCTCATCCATCTTATAGTCTTGCTACTGATTTTCCAGCTAAAATGGATAAATATTTTAATTATTAAATAACTGGAATATTTCTCAATATCATGCTCTTGGGCATATGGTGTTATGAGATTTTGTTTCTAATGGAATTTTGTCTAGGAAAAAACACCTTTTGTTTTAACATAGGTTATGGGGAAAATTTGGGCCCAAAGATGCAAACATTTATTCATGAGATTAGTCCAGGATCAAAGGGACTACTTGCACGAGTAAAGTTACTTGTGTAAGTATCTATAGAATGGGATCCTTTTCATTTCAGAATAGCTTGTTACAGAAATGTGTGTGTTCAGGAAACATTTTTAAGCAGTACGATTTTTGTTTACCTAAAAAGCTCATCCAGCGGTTTTTAGTTAGTCATCCATTTAATTATTGTACAGCCTTGCCTTGATGTGGCTTTACTGCACTGTGAGAAACTTACACAGGTGCACTGCACACATTGTTCCAGGTGCTTTTTTCTTCCTCACGTGGTGCGCATCAGCATTAATTTAATTAAAATCTTTTTTAAAATTTAACATTCAAAAATGGAAGGAAAACAAATGAATTTTAATGAAATGCATCATGTCTCAGGAAGAGTTGGCCACTTTCACTATTACCTCATGAACATGTAGAAGATGCCATATGGGAATTCTAGGCTCATGAAGAGTCAGTGTAGAGACTCATTCCAGAGGGGTAGCTGTGTTAGTCCAGTTCACAAAACAAACAAGAAGTCCTATGGCACTTTTAAAGACTAATAAAGCTCATGCAATAAATACATTTGTTAGTCTTTAAAGGTGCCACAGGACTCTTTGTTTGTTCTAGTAACTCAAACACCCTTTCTGGGGCTCTAACCCAGTCTTAAGAGCATCCTTTGTAGGTCAATATACATACAAAGTGACATTGTGAGCGACTCTCTCTCCAAGCCAGGGGAAAGACAGAGTGATGGTGATGATATGAAAAACATAGAGATCAGATTGAGGTCCCAGAATCAAAAGGCACAGAATAAGAATCAGAGGCCCAGAACTTATAAGAACTGGGTGTAGTATCTCTTGTGATAGCAAAAGATCACAATTCAGCAGTAATGAAGACATCAGTGATTCTCTACTGAAGCTGCTTGACATGTAGGGATCCGGTGGTTCTCCATGACTCTCTAGTTTCCAGACTGACTAATACCACCTAATCTGTGCTGCTTGGTGTCATTATATGGGATCATCCTAAATAAGGAACTAAGTAATCATAGAATGGGCTGCTGACTACACTACTCTGTAGTAATAATAGCTATTTCCATTCTATGTTGTCCCTGTTTTTTTTTAATTTTCAAGCTATTATAATGTCAGGATATTTCCATTCACAAGCTAGCAAATAATTAATTTTATGTCCATCCCCTGCTCCCTGAAAACATGCAAAACTTAAGGAATGTGCAGTAGTAAATGCAACAGGAGGATTTGCAATAGTTGATCAGGCAGCAATACATGAAAACAATGTGAGTTTTTGTCTAAAGCAACTAGAGAGTTGTGTTTCCTCTGTCCCTCAAGATTAAATCATTACATACTAGTTCCAGCTAAAGTCATTTTCCCTTAAATTGAAAAGCACAACGTAATGGAATTTCATCAAGAATTTTTAAATGAATTTGTATCTTACTATATTCAGTCTTGATTACAGACCACATACAGTCAATCACAACAAGCTTAATATTCTCTTATGGCTTCTGTACAGGTTTAGTTTCTTTGCTAGCATTTCATAACTTCTAGACAAATATTCCCCCTCGATATTGTTTCCTTGAGGCATGAATTTACCATAAAAATTACTTAGATTTTTGTAATGGAGTCATTTCTTTACAATTCCTGTTCTCCTCACCCAAAATATTCTTACTTTCCTTTCACATTGACAAGCCATGGCCACCTAAGACATTGCTGGTAGTTGTCTGATAAAAGAAAAGTGGTTTTAGCTGATTCCATACCTTCCCATCTCAACTCCTAATATATAGCATGGAGCCCATTTCACCACTCAAATCACATTTGCTCAACATGAATATTGCTTGCAACTCTGATCAACTTAAATGCTGTTACACATTTAGACTTTGTGTGTTTAGATAAATCAAGGAATTTAGCAACCAATTAGTCATCTTTAAAAACATTGCATTGCTCTTTTCTCTTAAAGATATACAGTATAATGTGGTATTTCCAATACCTGAATGGCATGCTGCTTTCCCTGACATGATTTCTTTATATGCCTCTTCACAGATAAAGCCTAAACAACATAGTAGCACAAATATATTTTTTCATATTCCATATTCCATCATAAAACAGGTTGTTATAAAAACAGACTGAAAGACAGCCAAGCCTGTCAGACATATCAGACACTCTATTTTTTTCACCAGGACACTTCCAAATACTTACATTTCTTCTGTGTTGGGTGGATAACCGGTAGAGATGAGGGGGATATTTCAATCTCAGTGGACCTTCATTTTTTTCCTCTCTGTGGAAATTTCCACCCTGAGCTCTAATTGTGGTAGAAATGTTTATGATAGGAACACCTGATCAATAGTAGCCTGATTGCTACACTCAACAACTGTCAGAAGGGAGAAGAGCACAGGGCTAGATGTGAACTGGAGCACAAGAGGTACGCCTATGCACTGATGAAACATCTGAAATCCCCCAATCAAGGAAGCAATAAAATCCTTCAGGTTCAGAACCAATATGGTCAGGGTATATCTAGGAGCTAAAAACTTCTTTATAACTAGACCCCTACCAAAGTCATGGTCCATTTTCATCAATTTCATGCCCTCAGGTTTTAAAATTAGTCAAGTTCATGTTCTCAGATTTTTACATCTGCAATATCATGGCGTTGTAACCATGGGGGTGAGGGTGAGAGGATCGCAAGGTTATTCTAGGGGGATCATGGGAATGCCATGCTTAATTCTGCCCAGCTATGGGCAGAGCTGAGCATTCAGAGCTGAGCCGCCAGAGAGGAAGGCTGCTAGCTGGGTGCCCAGTTCTAAAGGCAGTGCGACTGCTAGGGCCCCCCAGAGGACTTAGGGAGCCTGGGGCAGATTTGATATACATGTATGTACTGTAGCAGCTCATACATGTATGTACTGTAGCAGACTGCAGGTGAGTTCGGACGGCAGCCAGCCCAGCTGCACCTGCCACCAGGACACATATTTTGTTCCCTGCAAGTCCTCTGTTACCAGGCCACAGCCATTTGCCTTTTCGGAGGACCTGAACTGGCAATGGGAAGAGTCTCCAGAATTGCAATAAACCAAATTTCTTTATTCTTCAGTTAATTTGACATGTACATGCAGAAATGCATTATTATTTATTTAATGCATTTATACCCCGCTTTCCAGCAAAAAGCTCCCAAAGCAGCTTACAAACAATAAAATTGACAGTCCCTGCCCTCAGTCTTACCATCTAAAATGATCACACGTATATAACGTGAGCCAGCCACAGGTCTCATCACCACCCTGCACCCAGCCAGTTCGAATGTCCACAGTAGTCTGATCCCTCCCCACCCCTGACACGTCTGCCTTAAAGTCACAGTACTTAAAACCACCATCCTACACTTTTCAGTTAAGCTTTTCACTTATAATCTCTATGCAAAGTATTTCTTTCTCACTTTCAAGGCTGCAAAGTCATCAATGACATCTTCATAATTTATTTGCTTCGCAAGTTTGTTCTCCACTGAGAGGAGGATCAAATGGCTCAGCCTATTCTCCCCAGTCACTGACCGCAAGTAGTTCTTAATAATCTTAAGCTTACTAAAAGTGTGTTCCCCAGATGCAACAGAGACTGGCAAGGCAATGAGCATTCTCAAGCAAATGTGTATCCGAGGGAACACAGATTCTAGAGTCTTGGCATAAATATGGTTCAGAAGCTCAAGTGCATTGTCCATAGCTCCTCCAGAGGTGCACAGATTTGAGTCTTTCCTAATTTTATAAAACAAACAAAGCTCTGCTTGCAACTCCTCCTTGTTTAGATCCTGTGGGTATGTGGTGGACAGTGACTTTGCAAACTTTGGTACTTCTTTCTCTGTGACTGCTGGTGGGTCAAGGATAGGTGAGAACAAGCTTGAGAGTTTCTCCATGGTTCCAGCTAGATTTCGCAGATCCGAGAGGAGCATACCCGTGGCTGTGATGAACACTTCAGCTCTGAATTTATCCTCAAGGGAATAAAACGTATGTTCTGTATTGGCTGGCTCATCATGGAAATGCTTTCTCCTTTGGATTCTTCTGCATGTTTTCTTGAATTCAGTGGTGAGACCTAGTCCTTCAGCAATGACCTTAGCTTCCCTGAGAAGACTTGGCCAGGAATTATTCAACAGTTGGATTTCTTCCAAGAGGCTTTTCATATGTTGCACTCCTTCCATGGTAAACTTGGATCCTTGGACAAGTTTGCTTCAGCTATCAATAGACTACAATATCTTGTACCACACTGTTGTGAGAAGGATGAACTCAAAGGATTGCAGCTGCTCAATGGGTGCGTCTACACGAATAAATTAAGTCGACTTAAGCGTGCTTAAGTCAACTTAATTTACTCTGAGTCCACACTGGCATTTCCTTAAATCGACTTAAGCTGTGGGCCCCCGCCAGGTGGCTTTGATCACCACCAGCAGCAAAGCAGAAGTGAGAATCACAGGTACGGGGTGGTGGGTCACCATATGTCCGGTTTTCCCAGCAGTGTCTCAGCTGAGTGGGGGACTCACAGCTGATGCTGCAGCCTCTCCACACAGGGGGCGGGGGAAGAGGGACAGCTGGAGCTGCTGCCTCCAACTTGAGGCTGACAGCTAGAGCTGTGGAGCTTCCAGCAAATGGATTAGATTCCTGAAGGTGGGTCTGACCTCTCTGGGAGCAGCCCCTGAAGGGAAGGAAGAAGTCCCATCCCTCCCCATCCCCAGCCAGGGCTATTAGTGGAGCCCTGCACAGAGTAGGAGCCCCTGGCTAGGCACCAGATTTCACAGGGGAGATATGATTTCATGGCCCATGACATGTTTTTCATGGCAGTGAATTTGGTAGGGCCTGATTTATTACTCATGAAACCTATAATCCCTGACACGACAATCAATCTGATACCTATTTTGCTGAAAATATGCACACTGAATTAAATTGTAAAAATCTAACAAGAGAAATTTGAACAAATCTTTGTTGTTTTTCTTCCCCCACCCCTCTATTTTACATGGCACAGACTAGCTTGCATAATCAACCAGAACCATTTAGTATATAGTAGTCTAGTCTTGCTGTGACTAATAGGATGATTGGTTGTATAGCTTCTTTATGGTTGTTCATTATATCGCCCTTACATAAAGTAATTTAATTTCAGTGGGATAATTAGGGTATTTCTAATCTAACTGATAGTCTGAATGAAATGAGATTCTCAGAGGGAGATTTGTGTACCAGGAGACTGGTGACCTTCGGCCCCAATTTTCACACAATGTATTAAACTGACAGCCCTACTTTCAAGTCCTGGTATACTCTATCTTCACAACTTGTGCAGATCTATGTGCTGTAGATAGCAACCCTAAATGAGGTTCCTTTATCCTAAAGAAAACCCATTATTAAAGGAAACCATATCTTAATTGAATTATTAAAAAAAAAATAGAGCATCATTCACTAATTAGAAATGCTGCACCCAATCCCAAATATTATGCACTACACAAAGCACAAAGCTAAACATTCACTCTCAGGCAGTCCCTCAGCAGTCAACTTCTAATATTCAACATTAGCATGGTTTATTCTGTAATTATTTCATTTGTATGTCAGCAAAATCTGCTTTTCCCCCATTTCCTAGAAACAAAATGTATAAAGTAGCATAACATGTATTTTCTATACCACTGACAAACTGGATCTGTGCTACGTTGCTATTATGAGCTAAAAAAGGAGATGGTTTCAGTAATAATTACCATACACTGTAGCTGTCAAGCAGTACAGTGTATCTGCTTGATGATAACAAATAAAGTTCTTCACAGCTCTATTCCTCCTTACATATTAGCTTTTATTTCTTCCTACTTCCTCTCTCATTCTCCTATGCTCCACAAATGCGAATGTTGTGATCTGCTACAGTATTTGTATATCATTTTTCTAATTTAGACTCAATCAGTAAAAAAGAATCTTTCTATTTACTTCGATGGGAGCTGGATTGGGCCCTAAAAACCAAATCCCCTTCACTTCACATAAGCACTTTCACAGAGGCCCTACCTTACTCATGTGAAACTGGATTTGGCCATTAGATTGCAAGCTCCCTGAGCAGGGACCTTCTCTTCTTCAATGTTTCTAAACCCCATGTGCCTTTATGCAGTTCATGCCCAAAACTCTGAAAATATACCCCCTTTCATGATAACCTGAAGTCCAATAGAAGTTTATAATCTGAATGGTCATTGTAGAGATTTTTTACAAAGAGGCTTTACAAACTGAAAAAAAAATCTGTATCTAGCTAGTATTCTTAGTTTTTAAGTACTGTATTTTGATTTAAACACCGCCAGGGACTCATTACAAATTGTTCTGTCTTTCAGACTACTTTATACTGAAGCAACACAAACAGCTGGAGTGATGGACTGAGGACATTCCAGCTGACTTCAGTGAGACCAGGATTCCACCCATACAGCATTATTAACTTAAATATAAATAAAAACAAATTCAAATAATAGATTGCATCACATGACTAAATACTTATTAAGCATAGATATATGCCATTTTCCTTTCCTGTTTCATCAAAAGTAAGAATAACTTAACAGAAAACATATGCAGTTCTTCTTAGCAGATAACATACATAGATACTTAAATATTGAAATGTTATGTTCAGACATAAATATCAATAGTAGATTTCATGCAGCAGGGATTTTTATCAAGTGATTATACAACAACATGCTCCTTCTTAAAACAGATACTTTTAAAAAAATATATGTTTTTAAAAAAACCCAGAAAGCTGCTATGTGTTACAGTTACTTGAAGGCTTCATCTTCAATCTGCAGCCACTAGAAAAACATAGTGAAGGATAAAACAGAGATGAAGATTCTCATTTGTAACTCATGTTCTTTTAAAAAAATTAAAAGGCAAAAATTGCCAATTTAAAAAGAACCTACCTTAATTTTTAACCTTCACTTAGAATTTCTTGGCTTAATGTTATTCAATAATAGTTATTTGTGTTTTTATTTCCTTCACAGCTGCCTGTATGTTCTATCATGTCAGACCTTTTCCCTGGGAATTTGCTGTTAGCAAGTCACTAATCTGAAAGACTGTAATGTCTCCTTTGCAGCAGTAGCAGTCTTGTCAAGGCCTATTTAGGAGACTCATTAGTTCCTGGTTCACTGACCTGATAAAGCGAAGAAGCCATTATAGTTTAATGGGCCAACATAGATCTCTCATATGAGAAAGTAAAGATGCATACTAAAAATGAAGCGCCATTTTCTGCTTTTGGACACATGACACAAAGTAAAGTCTAAAATTAGTTTTTGGAGGGAGGAAAAGAAAATGCTGATCCAAACGCAGTTTTAAAAATAAATGGTTTACAATGTATTTATATAGATGGCCTTACTGGATGGTTTTCTGAGGGTCTGTTAAAATATTCTTGGTGGTCAAGATGAAAATACAGAAATGAGCTCCATGGATTCAAGGATGCAATAATGTTTCACTATGGTAACATGGGAAGTTTTTGTTAATAATAAGCTGCGTCATGTTAGATCATGAAGATAAACAAATACAATATAGGCACATACACACACAAAATGCACCAACAACCATCAACAGTAATTTTTCTTCACTACATTTAAGGGAGACAGTGTGATCCAATAGAGAGGGCAGTAGATTCTATTCTCCACCAAGGTGTGCCATTGATTCAGCATATAACTTTGGGTAAATTGGTTAATCTGTTCTCTGAGCTTCAGCTTCTTCATTTGCAATGTGGAGATAATATTATTATTCTCTTTGGTAAGATACTGGGAGGTCCTAACAAGAACTGTATGTGAGCCAATTACTATATTTATGGTCTTACATTCCAAAAAGTGGGTGCTCAGTAGTGTGTCTTCTTTGTGCGTACTATGCCTATGTAAACAAACTTTAATCACAAATACAATTTTGATATCTATCTTGTTATTTGCATGGGCAATTGCATGTACAGGCGTTTTGCATGGAAAATGGAAATAACTGATCTCCAGTACTATCAGCAAGAGTCTCTTCTCATGCTAAAGACAGCCTTTTACCACTGGTCTTGTTGCTACATTCTACTGTCACTCTGATGTTTGCCTTTTAGAAGCAGCACCTGTCATAAGAAAAAACAAACAAGGAGTCCTGTGGCACTTTTAAAGACTAACCAATTTCTTTATCGCATGAGCTTTCGTGGGAGAAAATCCCACTTTGTCAGACGCTTTGAAGATGGGGAACGTACAGAATGGGAGGAAAATAAATGCCGGGAAGTGACATCTTCTTTCATAAGATGCTGCACTGAAACCAACTGAGGCTATGTACACACGGCAGACTTCTCCCACAATAAGTTGTTGCAGGACAAGCAAAGTGCTATAAATATAATGCTTTACTGTGTCCGCACAGCACTCCCAGTAGCAAAAAGGAGCATTCACACACTCCTTTGAATTTATGTTACAAGGAGCAATGCATGGAGGGCACCTGTCCGACCATGCACTGCTGCAGCCAGCCTTTGGGCTGGCAGCTGGGCTGTTTCCCCTGGCTAGCTGCCCCGGGGGTTCCCCCACAGGGCTGGAGCCGCTGCCCGGGGGTTCCCTGGGGCTAGAGCCCCACCAGGGGTGTTCTCCAGAGCCCAGCCACCCAGCTTGGGGGGCGGCGGGGGCTGCCGCACCGAAGCAGCAGCCCTGGAGCCCAGCAGCCTGGCTTGGAGGGGCGGCAGGTGCTGCCGCACTGAAACGGCAGCCCCGGGCCCAGCCTTCCGGCTTGGGTAGCCCCTGTTGCTCCCCCAAGCTGGGCGGGTAGGCTCTGAGGCTGCCGGCTTCTGGGCAGCAGCCCCCACCATCCTGGGAAGCACAATAAAGCTGTCGTGTACGTGGCCTCAGTGTGAAGCTCTATGGCCAAAGGATCCCCTATTTCAGCAGGAGAATAAAAGATAAGCAAGAGACCCAATTCAGCAGTCCATTCTTATTCAAAAAAAGCACTTAAGTATGCACTTAAATATTTAGCTGAATTGGAGTTTAGGAATCCTGCATGTAAAATACAGGCTAAAGCGGTAACGACTATTTGAATGGGTTGAAATATAACTGTTAAAATATTTGATTAACAAAACAACACTTGACACACATGGTTTCTCTTATGTAAGGTAAGGACCCAAACTTGAGAAGAATTTGATGCAGGACTTGGAGAGCCTTCAGCTCCCTCAAAGGCACATTAATGAGAGCTGAAGTGCTCAGTGTCTCACAAAAAGATATTCACCACCTTGTACAATTCATCCCTACAAAGGAACAGAGGGGCTTTCAATTCAGCAGCAGAAAATTATATTTTTCTAACAATTGATGAGTATGTCCTATATTAAAATCAAAATAAAGGACCAATACAGACATTTTTCTCCCAATGCCACCCCTTTTTTACTTTTTTTTTTTTTTTTTAAAAAGCTTTTCTTTATTGAAGTTGCAATTTCATAGAGTGACAAACTGTTACAGTGTACAAGGGTGTCAAGGAAAGGGAAGAAACAGCAACTCACAAATATTTCAGCATCATTCAAACAATGGGAGCTTTAACGAGTACATATTTCAGTCATGAAAATGTTTACCAGAGAATCATTTTTAAAAGCTACATATACTGTAACACTGTTCTGCCAGAACTGTTTCACTACCTTCTGATCATTGAGCAAAGTAATTTTTAATGCACTATTCAGCCTTTAGGCAAAAGGTCTTGACCAATTGTGGTTCATTAAATATTCTATAGAACTTTTCTGCTCAGTTCCTCCCACCCCTTTTTTGGAGAGGTGGGTAAGAGGAGAGATGCAAATTCTGAATTTAAAGCCAAACGCCACCTAATTATAATCTTACTTATCAGTCTACCAAGATTTTCTTTGTATTTTCATTTAGATATGATAGATCTAAACTTGTATAATATTGAAGTGTTCTGTCAGAGAATTACCACACTTCATCTTAGAAGATAACTGCATTTCAGCAGCAACTCATTTCAGAGACAATTTGTGACTGTAACTTATTAAATTCTTAGAACACTTGGGGATTTTCCAGGATAAAACTGGATATAAATGTAAGATGTTACTACAAAATCTCCAAGTACAAAAACTCTTGCATTTGACTACAGCATTTCAGCTAACAACACACAACCAAATAAGAAAAACATGTCAGGAAATTATTGAAAACACAATAACTTAACCATAAAAAGATACGTTTTAACCCTATTTTTATGGAAATCTATACAGCACTCAGCTACATACATTTGGACATGTTATTCTCCAGTGCTTTTTTTCCTCAAATAAAAAGTGCTGGTACGCCAGCAGGAGGGGCGGTGGGGGTTTGTCAGGACCCTCCACCACCGCTGGCCCCCAGCGGCCTTCCCAGGCCCCGCCTTCCCCTCCCTGCTGCTTCCCAGGCCTCTTCCTCGCTCCTCTCAGCCCCCTCCGCCCCTTCCCCCCCCCCCCGGATCCACCCCACCAGTCCCCCACTCCTCTTGGCCCCCCCCACCTGTTCCCTGACTGCCTTCCCCATTCCTCTTGTTCCCCCCCAGCCCCTTCCCCACTCCCTCACTGGTTCCCTGCTCCTCTAGCCCCCCTCCTTCCTGGGGCCAGTTCCCCACTCTTCTTGCCCGCCCCCCCCCCTCGCCCCTACCCCTCCCCCTCGCCAGTTCACTGACCTTCCCGGCTCTCTTCCTGCTTAGCTGCAGGGGTGGCCAGACTGTTGCTCCCTGGCCAGCTGCTCCCACCCTGAACACACACTGTCTGAACATGCCCAGGATGAGAGATTTGAAAAAGCTGTAGCCTGGCTGCAGCTCCCAGGCATCTGCGTGCCAGATTCCAGCCCCTGGTGGGCTGGATTCTGACCTGCGGCCACTGCTTGTGGCCCCTGCCAGCCCTGCTTCCCAGCTGGGGGCCAGGGTCAGCAGGGGAAAGGAAACCTGCTCCTTTCCCTGCCCTGCTGACCCTGGCCCCAGCTGGGCAGTGGGGCCGGCCAGGGAAAAATAGGGGCTGGTGCAGAAAAAAAGCCCTGTTATTCTCCCACCATGTTTCAAGACATTGAGAGACTGTTTATCTCTTTTCTGAAATTCTGTTGTTTCCACTGATTACTAGATTCACACTCCAACGATAAACAAGGTGGGAAAAGTCTCATGTCCATTGTTCCACTTTCTGTCAGGGAGATTTGAAGCAAACTAGGCCTCACAATAAGTTTTATAACCTAGATAAGCAGGCCTAAGATATCTGACAGCTGTTTTACGCTCTTCATCATCATCTGAAACAATCAGTACGCATTAGAGAGTACTTTTCCCTTTACAAAGGTGATAATTAGATAACAAGCTGAGATTAAAGTAATTACAGTCAGACAGCTGGCAAGGCAGCACAGTCATGTTGAAATATTGTTGATACTTCAGCATCTGGTTCTAATAACAGCACAGGCTAAAAGATTTTACATTAATTACAACACATAATTTAATATAAACATATTTAATTACAATTGATGAGCGATAAACTGTTCAAGAATTACTTAACCCCTTACATACGTCAACATGATTGGAATTCTATATTGTTCTTTCCACTTTAAGAGCATGCTGAAGTTAACATGAAAGGTTAAGAATTTCTCACCACTTTTAACAAGTGATTACTTGACAGACTGCATTATTGATATGTTATCTGAAGCCAGTTTTTAAACACAATTAAAATGATGGCATACTATAGAATTTAGTGTCTAGAAATTAGGGAGACTCACACAATTTGCTGTAAAAAAAATTGCTCTGGCTTAACATGCTCTTTTTATGCCCTTCTTTGACACCTCCTAGAATCAGTAAAATACTGTTTCTAGCCATTCCTCTTTTCTCATTTTCACACTTGTATTTGGTGAAGCCCTTGCTTTATTTTTGACAGTCAATTAGGTACCTTATTAACCAATCCTCTGATTTCTGGCAATTTCTCAAGTGGCAAAAAGTGACAAGTAAATTATGTCTAGCCCTCAGAATTATGATAATCAGTAAAACAAGCTTGAGAATGGATATTGAGTGTAATGGGGAATCCAGTTACTATGTAAATAAACTCAATCAATAAACTCTGACTTGAATAACAAACTGCCCCCCACTATATCACCAGTTACCAAACCAGACAAAGTGAGGGAGGCCTTGTCTATACTAAAAAGTAAGTTGACCTATTATAGGTGTAATACCGCTGTAAAGTGGCTGATGTTTACACTGTCCTTTTTGGGTTGGTGGAATGTGACTTCATCAGGAGCACTTCCATCGACCTAACGGGCAGTGAGGAAAGCTGACAGCTCCATCTCTCAGCTCCTTACTGGGAGCCCACAAGGTCCGGGCTCCCTGTGAGCTGCTCCCCAAGTCCCCGGTCTCAGCCAGAAGCTGGGCTCTAGCCCCTGATGTCCTGGCTCACAGTGGAATGGTGAAATTGACAAGAATGACAGCTCCATCACTGATGTAAAAGGATGTAGTGTCTATGTTGACACTGTGTCACCCTAGCTATGCCAACAAAGGCCCTACACCTCTCGTCAAGGTGGTTTTATTTTGTTCAAAAAGAAGAGGGGTGATCCAGTTTACCAGCACTATTTTGTGGACAAAAGCTGACTTTTGCCAACAAAACTCTCTGGTGTAGCCTAGGCCTGAGATTAGTCAAAAGGACTCAAAATATATTCTACTACATAGAAACAGATCACATTTCCTAAAAATGTAACTTTGTCCTCTGTAGTGACAAGAAAGAAGTCAGTATGCTTAACTTTCTGCTTCTGCAGGAGAGAAATAGAACTGGTCTTGGAGCAAAGGCATGAAGAGCACAATTTACTCTCAAAGCTGTCCTGACATCATAATTGAAGGTATATTTCAACTTTTAAACAAAGTGTACCTTATGTACACACCCCCAACTAGTACTTACTCTTTCAACATCTAAAATGTACACCGAACATGGCACCTAGCTAAATTTAGATCACAGTCAGTCTGTTTCATTATTCACTTCCCACATGCAGAGGCAGCCTAAACTTTTTTGGCAAGCAGTCAGAACATTTTTGTTATGTGTCCCCATACCTGCTTCCTGTCCCTGTCCAAAAAAAGAAAGAAAGAAAAGAAAAGAAAAAAAAAGTAACTCTTCTATCCAACATTATCCCACCGTTACTATCAGGTACACCCAGATGATGGGGGAAAGAGTAGAGGAGTTTATGACATCATTCTTTGGGATATGCTCAAAGTTAAATGACACATTTTATATTAAAATTGTGAATGAGGACTTTTAGGTCCCACTCGACCTACTGATACAGAAGGGGAAGTCAAATTATTTGTTTTTCTTGATTCTATTGATCTGTTTATCTAGTTTAAATTTTCAAGTTGTTGAGTATTTTAGGAAGAGAGCGTGGCTGTAGGTTTTGCTGGGTACATACAATTATCAGGAAATAATGTTCACACTACATTGAGTACAGTAGGTTCATGATGGAATTTAAGTCTCTCTAAGTTCCACAACATCTAAATTTGCACCATGTTATTGGACATCTGAATCATTCTAAAAGGCCTTGGTTTCTAATATTAAACCATGTTGTTTCTTCTTCCTGTGGAAGAGCTACCATGGGCATGCATACACACAATATGCTTCAGCTCAAGGAGATACCAACCACGCACAGTGGAACTGAGAAGTTTTATTCTATTAAAATTCTAAATAATATTAAAAACATCTAATAAAAATATAAAGGATAAAACCACAGAAAAGTTTTTTGTTTGAGATAAAGGCTGGATAGTTTGGGTCACCCCTACATACCTAAAAGCCAAGATAAGTGTTCCTTTTCCAGCAGTCTGTTTTTGTCTTTTCCATCATTTCTTCTCCCCTTGTCTTTCCTTTACTAAGTCTACACTGACGGCCGCGAATACGCTACCAGCAGTTCAATCATCTAGGTTTGACTGACTGGTCAGTCAAGACCCGCTCAATCAATCTGGAGTTCACTGAAGTTTGATTTAGTAACTCCAGCTCCAGAAGAAAAACAGCACTGAGTCAAAAGGACAACATTTCCTTTCAACTCAGTGCAGTGGAGACAGATAGGTAGGTAAGCGTCGAGAGTCTAACGGAGATACACAAGTTATTTTATGTAGCTTATGTATCTCCCTTCAACTGCTGCCAAAAATGGTGGCAAGTGTAGACAAGGCCTTGGAAAGGTATTTTGGGGATAGGGAGTGCCTGTCCAGTGCTTACCTTCAACTAGCTTCCAGAATGATATTAGAATGGCCCAAGACAATAAATGCTCACTTTGTGGCTCCAGACAACTTCAGCTGTACATTCCACTGCCCTGAACGGAGATGTATGAAATGAAAATGATACTTCTCTGTGCTGTGGAACAAACAGCTCACCTTACTCAGGTGCTCAGAATAACAAGCCCTTTGGAATTGCAAGCCTGAGTAGTGTGCAATATGAGCATAGTTTCCTGCAGTCATTTCTTTACATTTTTCTAACTACTCATTTTACATTTTTGGACTGAATAAAATCAGTCACATTTCACAGCCAAATCAGATACATTAAGTACTACCCAATTTGAATTCCTGTATTTAACAGGCCATTGTCAACCAACTTTAAAACAAAATTCTTTCCCTGGCAGATTTTGTCCTTCCAAATATGATATTTTGTTGTGTTTCCAGGGATGCAAGTGCCAAAATAGTCGCCTTTTGGTGTCTCTCCTTTGGGCATCAGCATAAGTAATAGTATCAGCAGAAACATTTACAACTAGCAATTGTTAGGGTTGATACCTTTAAATCTCTTGTCTGAAAGAAAATAATCATATCACAGCACTGTGACATTTGTAGTAAAGTCTAAAATTGGACTTGAAGATTAGAAGCTTGTAATGACTTTCAATGTCCAGGCTTATAGGAAGTGGAACTAGCTCACCAAAATAGACAGTGTCCATGAAAATCAGGTTAAGTTAAGGTAAACTCATTTACTGGTTTAAATGATTACTTTCCCTCTGTGGTTACCTGCACTAGAGTGGTGGATTTAAAACAACCAACAGCTAAAACACCCAAACAATACAGATATGTGGAAAGTAGAGAGATAATCATCAATAGATTGCTACAATTATAAAGAATGGTCAATTTTTTGTCCTAATATTGCAGGTGGGACACCTGAGAATAGGCTGGGGCTAGCAACAGTCTGGGGTTCGTTGCCCGGGCCACGGCGGTGAGAGCGCCGAATCCTAACCACTAGACCATATGGGTCTTCATCGGCACTATGGCCTTCCACCCCCCCCCCACCACCCCCGAGTTACCCAGTGCGCGACCCCAGGTGCAGCCAGGGGCATCAACACTAATAAACTGACAATGCTGCTTCAGTTTCATCAGTTTTTGAGCAGGAATGCTTTTATTTGCACTCCCGGACTGCTAGATTTTCAATGACTTTATCTTATTTTATAAATGTATGTGCCCAGTTACACCTAGTTTGAAATTAATCAAATTTCCAGGTAGAACAACAACTCAGCCATCTACAGACATCTCTGCGCTATAATAAATCCAAGGCCAGACTCTACCTGTGATGTACAAGTGAGGCCTGAAAAGTCTTTTCCCTACTACTACCCAAAGTTCTAGTCCCTTACATTACCAGGTAAGGTTAATGTACAACAGGATTACCTCACCACTCTACACAATGCCCCTTGCTGCCCTGAGCGTTACCGAGATAACTCTGGGTAAGTAATTGCAAGCTTTGCACTGCTCCACTTTTGCCAGTGAAACTACAGAAAACAAATGCACCTTACAGTGCAGAACATACAGCAACTTCCTTTGAAACTTTTCATTTCCTAAGTCACTAATGTTACCTTAAGGCTGGTTTACACTACAGAGTTTGTCAACAAAAGTCAGCTGCTTCCACCTGGAGGGGAGGAGAGAAGCCTGGAGCTGGCTCTTGGCAGTGAATGTAGAGTGGGGTGGGGCAGCCCACCAGGAGTCAGTCTATAGGTCTACCAGCAGGGAGCTAAGAGCCCAATCTCTCAGCTCCCCGCACCACCCTTCTTAGGACAGTGGAAGCACTCCTGGTAAGGACACACTCCACCACCCCAAAGGGGATAATGTGGACATCAGCCACTGCAGTAATTACTTATGGTAAGTTAACTTTTTTTTTTTTTTTTTTTTGAGTGTAGACAAGGCCTTAACTCTTAATTAGATGTTCTCTATACCAAGCAAAAGGAAGTTTAGGCAACTCTGTGGGAAATACTGTCTTAAAAAAAAAAAAAGAAAGCAAGATTAGAAAAATTATAAGTACATCAAAATAGATGCATTCGTCACCCACCGAAACTGTCCTCTTGAATTCTGGCTACCTTGTCTATAAAAATATTTAGGCCTATGAATAACCTCAGCAACTGACCTGCAGCTTAATTTTCCTATCTGGTCCCTAAGGCTGCAAGGAAAAAGAAGAGGCTAAGAAATAATAAAGTTCATGCAAGTGTAAATTGAAAAATATAATGGCCTCACTATTTTCTTATTGAGGACTGTGGTTATTTAAATTAACAAAAACACATTAGCCACAGTATAAATATGTATTTAAATCAGTAATACTTCATTAGAATTTAACTTTCTATATTTTAAAACTTGCAAAATTATTGGTAAGCTATAGTTATAAGGTTTACTAAATACACATAGAATAGTTAAATGTCTATTTACCACTCAAGGGAGCAAGATCATTCACATCATTACATATTGGTTTCTGGTCTTTGTACCAGCATGAGGGCTTCTGATTAGTCTCTCTGGGGTTTGAAGTAGCTGAACTGCACTGTTAGTTTTGTTCTTCAGAATCCCTATTGACCTTCTGCATGGCTGGCTTTGTGAACACAAATATTTACAAAGAAACTGGGCATGTTCTTCTGCTTTTTATTCTAGGTGATCACATTCTGACAAAAAGACGATGCATAAACAAAGCCATTATTGAATGTTAAGTCTGCTACGTGAGCGAATCTTTATTTCTTGTCACTTTCCCCACATAATTTACATTATCTTTTTATCATCATTTTATACTGCACTTCACAATTACAAAATAGAAATCTATTTTATAAAGTTAGAATCTTTCTGAACCATTCAAGGAAACTTTTCACTTATTTTAAATTTTTTGTTTTAGTACATTAAACTTTCTCCTTTGCCAGATCACACCATATAATCCATAGTAACTGTGATCCAGTCCTTCATACAGAATGTGTAATTATATTACCGTGTGCAGGTTTAGAGATTTTTGTTATATACTAAGTAAAAGAGTAAATTTTATGTATGATGACCAAAATTGCTTAATTTGCCCATCTGAATTTTTTTGGCAGTTTCATTTTTTGAAAGCAGGAACTAACATCTAAATTACTCCTTATGTTCAATTATGTCCCTTTTCTAAGATGTGCATCCCAAGTGGCAGTGCTATGAAGTATTCAGACACATAACCCATGTACACAATGCAAGATTAGCATTTGCCTAGTTTCCATGAGAGCTCCATGCAGTTCACCCTAGATATCATGGTAACATAGGACAAAATGAACTGCATACAAACAGTTCCTAATCCTGCAAAATTTTCAACACAGGATTAACTGACTTCAGTGGGATCACTCATATACTCAAAATTAGGCACATGCATAAATGTCTGCATGGTCATTATGGCAAAGTCCTTTAGCTTTTAACAAAAATCAAAGAAATGGTTACAACAGCTCCCCATCAACACCCCTGAGAAAGGGTATGCAATGTCATAAGAATGTTTGTCTTGTGCGAGGGGTTATGGGAAGGCAGAGAGGATTGCAGTGCTTGCATCGGAGGTGCGGGATGCAGTGATTTCTGTCCTGTCACTCCACAGGCTTCTGACTGCAGCATTTTTCAATGGACCGTTTCCTGAGCGTCTGCCATCTCGATACGAAAGGATGGATCCTGCACTGCTCTCCACTGTTGTCATCAGTGTTCTGAACACATTGTGACTGCTCATGTAGTATATCATGAGCTCCCAATTGGAACTGAAAACTGAGGTGCCTGACCTACTGTGTGCCAAACAAACAAACATTGTTTGCACTCATGGAGCATCTGCACATGGTACACATGAAACAGCACTGAATGGTGGGATCTCATTGTTATGCAAGTCTGAGCTGACGAGCAGTGGTTGCAAAACTTTTGAATGCACAAAGCCACATTCATGAAACTCTGTGTAGAATTCATCCCTGCCCTGTGGTGCAAGGACACCAGACAGAGTAAAGAAGCGTATGGCAATCTCCACATGGAAAAAGGCAATTCCAGATTGCTACCAGTTGGTTGCTAATCATTTGCAGTCAGGAAGTCCACTGCTAGAGCTGTGTTACTGCAAGTGTGCAGTCCCGTTAATCGCATTCTGCTATGAAGGACTGTGAGTCTTGGAAATGCGTGTAGAATAGTGGATAGCTTTGCAATGATGGGATTATGTAACTGTGGCAGGGCAACATATGGCACACATATCCCAATTTTCGCTCTGGACCATCTTGCAGTAGAATAAATCAATAGAAAGGGGTACTTCTCTGTAGTACTGCAGGTTCTTGTGAATCACTCCAGGTATTTCTCTGACATCTGTACGGGTTGACCAGGTGAGGCAGGGCCACCCTTTGGTGGGGGGAGTGGGATTTGTGGTTCCATGGGCCTTGCACCGCTGTTCCCCCCCCCCCAACTGCCATGCTGCCCCTTGCTGAGCAGAAGCGCAGAGTCCAGCCTCTGGCTGCCCTGCCCCACCCCCAAGGTGGAGCAGCTGGCCCCTCCAGGGAAGGGAGACCAGAGGGGAGGATGAGAAAAAAAAACTTTGGATCTCAGAAACACTAGGTTTGAGTTTTTGATAAAGATGAAGGGCCACTTATTTGATCCACTTCATCCATCACTAGTTTAAAAAAAAAAACAGATGGGGGAGACAGACCCTGTCAAAGAAGCACTCTATCACATTATTAATTTATATACATTAAAGGAGAGCCTATAGGCCTCAATTATAATAAGGACACCATTGTGCCAATTAAGTTTCAATGTAAGGTGTGTAGAAAGCTTTAGGAACAGAGCTACATTTCAATTAAAAAATAACACCACTCTACTGTCATGATTCAGGCTGTTCTGCTGTCAGAACATTCAGAAAATGAGCGCACTCATTGCCAGAAGCTCTCAAGTTTATGACTCCTGCACCTATGTTGCCCACAAGGCAAACAATTTCCTCTGACCTCATGTACTCATTTATACACTGTTTTCATTAGTGTGTTATTCAGTCCCTCTCTTGCTCCAGTAGAGGTGGGACAACGTTCATTTTATCACCTAACATTTCCTGTATCACATATGGGATGTGACTTTTGTACACAACCATAAAAGTATATAGACAGACCACAGAAAGGGTCAATGATTCATTCAGCCTTAAAGTACACTTTATTTAAAATTAAACCTCAATTTCTACAAATGAACTGGGTGTTCATAACCCCTCTTATAGTCTGCTTTTTCCTTCCTCCTCTATATCCTCTTCATCCATACCGAGCTTTTTGTGCTTTCTGCCATTCTGCTCTTCAATTTTGGAACATCCATCCTGACAATATAAGCCAAGGACCTCCCATTCCTTTCTCCTCTTCCCTCTTTAAAAATTTCCCTAAAAACCCATTTGTTTCACAAAGCATCTCACTCAGCATTCAGTGATTGCTCCATACCATCATACCTGCCTTTTTAGATTTGATGAGCTTCAGGGACAACATTTTTGTCTTTGTTTCACATATTTACCTATTGCAAAGTATCACACACACTTACAGACCAATACATGAAAATTGGTTGTGATGAAAGTTCAAGGATACCAATCAAACATTAATTGGGTCGTGGAGGGATGTCAGACAAACTCGGACTGATTTTAAGCATATTTTAGGTTTGAATTGAGTATTTCACAGCCGTTTAATTCAAGTCAAACCAGAGGGAAGTTCCAGTTTATCAGAGATGAGCCCAAACCAAAAATGTAGACCAAAGTAACACATGAACTTTGGGAAAAAAAGTTCAAATTCAGAGGGTACTCAGTATTGTACCCCTATCACTACTGTGTACATGGCTTCCTTATAAGGTTGTTTATAATACAAAATGTTCCAAAAACATGTAATCTAGGCCAGACAAGAGGACAGAATTTTTTTTTTTATGTTATTCCTTTGCTCTTAAAATAGACATAATAAGAGTCTTGAGCACACGGTGGGATTTAAAGCAAGGTAATATTTAAAAGTCAGCTTCTCTCTCATAACTATTGTAAAGTAATTTGCATCCATCATTTGTTCTTACTGGTTACATATATGCTAATATCCACCCATGTGGACACATTCACAGTATTAAAAAAAGAAAACCTGCATGACTCTGAAGAGTAGTAGGCAGTTTTGACAGAAACATGATCAAAAGATAGGGGACTATTTAATAAAAAATAGCTAAAAAGAATCTTCTTGGTAGGAGCTGTTGCACTATGCCCTATGCTAACACAATTTGATCTTTGATGGACATATTTTTCCTCCATTAGATCTCTCTTGTATGATTCTCCAAGAATCTAGAAACAGCACTCAAGAAAACAGAAATCTCTGGCTTTGCTTTTTTGCCTCTGCTGAGGAAGTGAAAGCTTATGGTCAATTTTAAGAACTGGCAACACTTTTAGCATGAAAACAGAAATTTCATGAAGCTATGAAAATTCATGATTATTTTGATACATTTACATGCAAGCTGACATATAACAGTACATTTTAAGTGCATATTCCTTTTACCTAATTTAATGAAAAAGTGTTCATCTTTTTGATAGGTGCTAATTAGTCATTTTTCTGTCATAAACAGACAAGGAAGATGTTACTGCACACAACTGAGCTCTGCAATCACAGTGCAATGACTCAAAGCACAAAACCAGCATACTGAAGGTTTGCACCTGAATTATTCTTTACACCAAGTAAAACACAGCCTGCAATGTACCTAAACTTGTAATTCAGCATTGTCTAAGTAAATACAGCTTCAACTCAGTAAGGTAACTTTAAACTTATGAGTAGGCTCACTGAAGTCATGTACTTTAACTTACAAACACGTGCTTACATATATTGCTGAATTGGGCCTAAATGTTTAATTGAGGAATGGATTTGGAGGTAGATCCTGGCCTCTGTTGTGCTGCTGCCTGAGGCTATGTCTACATTTACAAAGTTAAGTTGACTTCGTTAAGTCGACTTAACAAGGTCGACTTTAAGTTGTTAAGTCGACTTAACAAATTGGCTACATTTTAAGTCTACTTTGTTAAGTCAATTTAACAGCAGAGATAGCCATTATATTGGTTTTAAGTCAACTTAATAAAGTTGACTTAGCATTAATCCCCGTCTACACTGGCTTTAAGTTGACTTAAGGCTTAAGTAGACCTAAAAGGAGGTATTATTAAGTTGACTTGAGCTTTCCTTAAGTTGACTTAAGGAAATGCCTAAGTCGACTTAAGAAAAGCCCAATGTGGATGCAGCTTTGTTTAGGTCGACTTAAGCGTCCTTAAGTCGACCTAAGTTGCCAGTGTAGACACACTCTGAGAGTTGTGGTCATAGACGAACGCAGAAGAAGCAGAGCAAACTTCTCCAACAGAGCAGTATGAGAGGCCTGAATAACACCATCCACCTTGTCTTCCCACCAACTGCATTCCCCAGGAGTGCTACTTAGGAAGAATTCAGTCCCTCAGTCAGCAGCAACAGACACTAGGCAGGGTACACACTGCTCTCTTTCAAAGTAGAAGCAAAGACCTGATCAACAGGAATCCTTGAGTCTATCAGCATCCATGTCTCACCCATAGCAGCAGCCAAAATTCCCAATTTAAATTTAAATGAAATATTTTATATAAAAAAAACTTTTAATTAAAGAACTTGAAAAACTGTGGTTATATTATTCTCCTGGTTCCTGGTTGTTAAAATAATTAATTAGTTCAATATACATTATTTTAAAAATATTTAGATGATATAAACTGAGAGAATACCCTTCACCTCAACTCTTCAAGGTGTTTAATAAAAATTGGTAAATTCAAAATAAACAGGCATCTCACACAGCATTTCCCCACTTTGAGAAAAGTATTCTGTAGGTAGGGTAAATGAACATGAATACTCTAATGTTCATAATGGAAAAAAAGGTTATAAAGAATGTGAAAACTATCTATATTAATTTGATGAATATCATGCATAACTATTCATAAGTATTGTAGTCTGGCTGGCTCTATAGTCCTTCCCCTCCAGTGGCTTGAGTTCCACTGGGCTTCTGGGCTTCCTCCCTTTGTGTTCTGTCCCAGACCCCCCTGGCTCTGCCTTGATGGCGTCTTCTGGCCCACCCAGGTGCACACTGCTGCTCCTGATCCTCTAAGGGAGGCCACACTCCCTCACTACACACCCCCTCTCTCAAGTTCAGCCCCAGGTCTCATGGCTGGACTGGCCTCCTTCACCCATTCTGGATAAAGCATCTATGTTCACGTTCTTTTTACCCGCCCGATGTTGGATGGTGAGTGCGAACGGTTGCAGGACCAGGTACCAACGCATGAGGCGGGGGCCGATGTCTTTCATGCATTGAAGCCAAGTGAGGGGTGCGTGGTTGGTCACTGCTACAAACCGGATTCCCAGGAGGTAATAGCGAAGGTCCTCCATGGCTCACTTGATGGCTAGAGCCTGCTTCTCCACTTCTCCAGAGTAATTCCTCTCCCAGGAAAACAGTTTCTGGCTAATGTACAGGACTGGGTGTTACTCGCCATCAATGGTTTGAGAGAGGACCACAACTTAGAACCATAGAATCATCGGGTTGGAAGGAACCTCATGAGGTCATCTAGTCCAACCCCCTGCTAAAAGCAGGACCACTCCCACTAAATCATCCCAGCCAGGGTATTGTCTAACCGGGCCTTAAATATCTTCAAAGACAGACATTCCACCATCTCCCTAGGTAACCCATTCCAATGCTTCACCACCCTCCTAGTGAGAAAGTTTTTCCTAATATCCAACTTCAACCTCCCCAGCTGCAACTTGAAACCATTGCTCCTTGTTCTGTCCTCTGTTATTACTAAGAATAGCCTAGCTCTCTCCTCTTTGGAGCACCCCTTCAAGTAGTTGAAGGTTGCTATCAAATCCGCCCTCAGTCTTCTCTTCATGGTTAAAGTCTGGACTGTAAAGAACATGTCGGCATAGGCAGTCTTTAAGTGCCTGGAGGGCCCTTGCAGACTCCGTTCTCCACCAGACCCATTGGTGTCTGTTCCTTTTCAACAACTCTGTTAAAAAGGCTGCGAGGGTCACGAAGTTTGGTATAGACCTCTGGTAGTAGCCCACCAGACCCAAAAACTGTCGTATCTGTTTTTTCATGGTGGGGACTGGCTGGTTGGGGATGGCTTGTACTTCGTTAACCAGTGGCTTCACATTTCCACGTCCCAAGACGTAGCCCAAGTAGGTGGTTTCTTGGAAGCCAATTCGGCACTTATTGGGTTGGTGGTTAGTCCAGCATCTCGAAGGGTCCTCAGCACTGCCGCCACCCATGGGAGGTGGTCTTCCCATGTGTTCCTGTAGACTACTACGTCATTTAGGTATGCGGTTGCGTAAGCAACGTGGTCTTCCAACAACTGGTCCATCGCTCTTTGGAAGGTCGCCAGGGCTCTGTGGAGGCCAAAGGGCATTCACGTGAAGTGGAACAGGCCCTTTGGGATGGCAAAGGCCATTTTTTCTTTAGATCCCAGGGCCAGGGGGATTTGCTAATATCATTTTGACAGGTCTAAGGTGGACATATAGCAGGCCCCACCCAGCCTTTCAAGCAGCTCGTCCATGCAGGGCATGGGATATGCATCGAACTTCGAGATCGCATTGACCCTCCGAAAGTTGATGCAGAATCGCCATATTCCATCTGGCTTGGGGACAAGCACAATTGGCCTTCGCCACTTGCTCTGAGAGTGCTCAATAACTCCTAAATCCAGCATCATCTGGACCTCCTGCTCTACCGCCTCTCTCATTTGGCGAGGGAGTGGCTGGGTGGTTTCTCGTATTACCTGTCCTGGGTTGGTCTGTATGGCATGGTGGAACCTTGTTGCGCACCCAGGGATGGTAGTGAAAGTCCAGGAGAAGGCTTCGAGGAGCTCTCGGACTTGCTTTTGCTGAGTGGTTGTGAGGGTGTCCCCGAGGAGGGGTTCCCCCAGTTCGGTGGGGAGTGGGAGTTGTGGTCCTAGTTCGGGGTCAGGAGGATATGGCATGATCATCAGGGCTTTGCGCTCCCGCCACCTCTTTAAGAGGTTTACATGATATATTTGGTTCTTTTTCCACCGGTCAGATTGGTGAACCTCATAGTTGACTGGTCCCACTTGTCGAGTGAGTTCATAGGGTCCCTGCCATCGGGCTAGCAGCTTGGAACCCTCAGTAGAGAGGAGTACCAGGACCTGGTCCCCCGGTGCAAAGGTCCATGTCCGGGCTCCGCAGCTCTACCCCTTCTCTTGGGCCTTCTGGGCCTCCTGTAGGTTTCTCTGGGCTAGGTCCCCTGCCTTCACAAGGTTGTTATATAACTGGGCAACATACTGGAGCAGGCCTTGACTGGCAGACAGGGTTTCCTCCCAGGTTTCCCGCATCAGGTCCAGCAGCCCACGAGGCTGTCACCCATAGAGTAGTTCAAAGGGCAAGAACTGGGTGTAGGTCTGTGGCACCTCCTGGACTGCCAATAATAAGGAGGGGTGAGATAGTCCCAGCAAAGGAGTTCCTCTGGGAAGAACTTCCTTAGCATCCCCTTGAGGGTTCAGTTAAATCTTTCGACAAGCCCATCCATCTGAGGGTGGTACACCAAGGTCCATACCTGTCAGATCTTCAGGATCTCACACGCTTCTTGCAATACCCAGGAGATAAAGTTTATACCCTGGTCTGTCAGAATTTCTTTTGATAAACCTACCTGGGCAAAGACTTTGATTAACTCAGCGGCAATTGTCTTGGTAGTGGTAGACCGAAGGCGGATAGCCTCCAGGAAATGCATGGCATAGTCCATGAGGACCAAGAGGTATTGGTGTCCAGCCACGCTCTTTGGGAGGGGTCCCACTAGGTCCATGGCTATGCATTCAAACAGGGTGCTCACCAGTGGCATGGGGACCAGCAGGGCATGTGGGGTACCCACTGATGCCGCAAGTTGGCACTCCAGGCAAGATGAGCAGTAGCCCTTGACATCCTGATGTACCCCAGGTCAACAGAATCTGGCAGTGACTCGGGCCAGGGTTTTCTCCTGTCCTGTGTCCAGCCACCGGGACATCATGGGCCAACTTGAGGACTGCTCGATGATGGCAGTGGGGCACAACCAGCTGGGAGGGGGTCTCCTGAGTCCTGGGGTCCTGGGTGACTTAACAGAGGCACTCCCAGACCAATTCAAAGTGGGGCCATTGGACCATACGTTGGGGCCCTATCGGTCTTCCATCAACTACGGCTAGTGGGTTGTATGCCCGGCTCAGGGTGGGGTTCCCTCTGGTCCCAGCAAAAGTCCACTCCCGCTGTTGGCAGAAGAACCACTTCAGCTCTGGATGAGTCCCGAGAGGTTTCAGCCTTTTCCCAGTCCTGGGGGTTCCTGTTGAATGCCTCAGGTTGGGGGTCTGCAAGCTCTCCCTCCAGGGCTAGTCGCTCGGCTGGCACAGCCTGCACAGCCACTTGCAGGACTCAATTGAAGGCAGGCCAGTCCTGGCCCAGAATCATGGGGTAAGGGAGTCTCGGCACCACCCCGACGAGGAGCTCTCAGGTTACCCCCTCCACCGTAAGCATTACCGGCGTACTTGGGTACATTTGCACATCGCCATGGATGCAGCACAGGGAGATGGGTGTCGCCCCTGGGTCTACCCTCAGGGTGCGGCATTGGCATACCAAGGTCTGGCCACGTCCTGAATCTACCAGGGCTTGGAGCTGTTCCCCTCCCAGAAGGACTGGTATTGCCAGGCGGGAGTCAGTCAGTAGCCGGCCTTGAGTCTCCCTTGCACAGACCTGCCTTTGCGAACAGTCCATGGTGGGATGCTGTTGGTGCAGGTGGCGAAACTGGCTGCAAGTAAAACAGGGTCTATCTCCTGCAGCCTCTGTCGGGATCCTGGCCCTTAGCCAGGGTGGGACTGGCAGCACACCACTTTCCCGACTTATCAGCCCCAACCAGGGCTTCAGGATAAGCTAGTAGGGGGCTGCCTCCTGCTGACCTCTCTCTTGCCCTGGGGCGGGAGACGGAGTAACCCTGGCACCAAGGTAAGGCCCTCTGGTTGAGGTTGACGCCCAAGCCATTGGCGCAGGAGTGGGAGCTACAAGGGTTTCTGCAACCAGGAGGTCTTCCATCAGGCTCACAGCATCCTGCAGGGTGGTGGGTTGGTGACAGCATCCCCATGGTGGAAGGAGGTGAATGTACTGTTCAGTAGCAACCTGTTCAGCTACCTCCACTGCGGTGTGCCACTCCAGCTGGAGCCACATCCAGCAGAGGTCTTTTACTTCTTGGGCCAGGGCCCATGGCCGGGCCCCGGCCGGATAGGTTTTCCTGCGGAGGCGGAAACAAAAGGTTTCTGGGCCAATGTTGAGGTCATCCAAAATGGCCGCTTTCAGCGTCTCATAACTCCGGGCATCCTCATTTGATAAGCTCCCTGGGCTAGCCCAGTTAGGTATGGGGCCAATAGGGTGGCACACTGTTCAGGAGGCCAGCCTGCGACAGAGGCTACTCGCTCAAATGTGACTAAGAACACCCCTGGGTTGTCTTTGGGACCTATTTTGGAGAGGCAAAGTGGCATTGCTGGGGTTACTGGAGCCATTGAGCCCACTGTGGTGACCTCTGCTTGGCGTGTCCGCATGGCAGCCAGCTGCTCCAGGCCTTGCCGCTGTTGCTTCAGCTGCTGGGCTCCTAACTGTTGGATCAATTGTTGTTGTTTGGTCGCCAACTGCTGGAGCAGCTGTTGCTGCTGCTCGAGCAACACCGCCTGCTGTTGCTGCTGCAACTGGGCCACCTGTTGCTGTTGTTGGGCCTCCATCCACCATTTCATCCACTGCTCAGCATCCATCTTGGGGCCTGTGGACCACTTCGTCCGAGGCTCTGGACAGCCCCCCTTTTCCAGGGGGAGGTTAGATACTCAGAGAAGGCACCAGTGTAACAAGGTATCTGCCAACCCTCGGGCTGGGCGAGGCATGCAGCAGTCTCTCGCCCTGGCTAGGGTGAGTCTGTATGGACACAAGCCTCCCAGCCTTCAGGCCAGGCGAGGCATACAGCAGACTCTGGCCCCTCTGGTGGGGCAGGCAGGCAACCAACCAAGTCTCTGGCCCCTTGGGCAGGGCAGGCAGGCAGACAACTGTCATGTATTAAGATTAAATAATGATCAATAGACATAGCAGGCTTCAGAGTTCCCTTATTAAGCTTTATTTAGCATGTCTGGCAAGGCCTGCCAGCAGACACACAGGTTTACCTGAGCCCTTATCAAACCTCCCATTTATCAATATGGCAACCCCCAATGGTCCCAGTAACCTGAGACACCACATATTCCTCCCCCTCAAACAAAAACACTGCCCTCCCCACCCCCCAAGAATAAACATGAAACTGGGAGATGAGGGTAGACTGCCCCATCTCCAGGCGAACCCCCAGGGGATTATTCTGCCCCATGATGAAGGGGTCGCCCCTAGCTAAAGATCCAGCCGAGTAGGAGGCCTTCTCACTCTACGTGGTCTGCAGTGAATTTCTGGTGGACCCACACCGGAAGGTGGTATTGGTGGTGGTGTGGCCACAGGTACTGGAGAAGTAGCAGGCTCCAGCAAAGATGTTGTGTCCAGTTGGGCTGGAGTGGAGGCCGATGGTGTTGAAGAAGTGGCTGGAGTAGGAGAGACATGAACCGCTGAATCGTGACTCGATGGTATATCTCTGACAAGGATGAAGTCAGTTAGGTCAGTTGGAGATGTACCCTCAGGACAGGTATGGCGTGGTAATAACTGATCAACATGCTGCTGCCAAGACAGGCCATCTGCTATCTGGATAGAGTAGGAAACAGGTCCTGTTTTGGCAATGACTACTGCTGGAACCCATTTAGCTCTGGAAGCATAGTTTCGAGCGAAGACAAGCTGACCAATTGTGAAGGTGCGATCCTTCATTCTCGGTGCATGTCTGATGATCTGGTCCTGCTGCTGGCATTGAACCACTTGTTGTATTTCTTGTGGTTTCAGCAAATCAAAGCAAGAGCACAACTGCTGTCCCATCATAAGGAAAACTGGAGACACTTTAGTCGTGGCCTGTGGAGTTTTTCTATAGGATAACAAGTTGTCCAGCCATTTCTGAAGGGGTGAGTGTCCCCTCACCAATTTTAGAGCTTGCTTCATAGTTTGTACAAATCTTTCAGCAAGTCCATTGGTAGATGGGTGATATGGTGCTGACCTGATGTGATGTATCCCATCGGCCTTCATAAAACTTTCAAAACCCTGGGAAGTGAATTGTGGTCCATTGTCACTCACCAGCTACTCTGGGAGACCGTAACAACTAAAGAAGCCACGTAGGTTTTGGATAGTGTTTTCCGTAGTAGTGGACTGCATTACAGAGACTTCCGGCCATTTGGAATGGGCATCAACAGCAATTAAAAACATATATCCTTCAAATGGGCCAGCAAAATCAATGTAAATACGTTGCCATGGCCTTTCTGGCCAATCCCACGGGTGGAGAGGTGCTAACTGAGGTGCGTTCCGGATGCTCTGGCATGAGGTGCAAGTTCTAGCCGTCTCCTCAATGGCCCTGTCCAAGCCCGGCCACCAAAAGTAGCTTCATGCAATTTCTTTCATGTGCACTATGCCACAGTGACTGGAATGGAGCTGTTCCAACAAATGTGGTCTTAATGAAGGAGGAATAATGACACGCAAGCCCCACAACAAACACCCAGACTGGCTTGATAACTCCATCCGCCTAGACATATCGAGGCGGAGGTCAGGTGTGACCTGGGAGTCAGGCAATGATGTTCCATGCATCACAAGAGCCATAACTCGAGACAATACTGGGTCAACGCGTGTTGCTCTCCTTACTTGAGTAGCCCTGATAGGTGTGTTTTCCACCTGATCAAAGTAAAAGATTCCTTCCTAGCCCAAATCTTGACGGGCTACTGGTAATGGTAGTCTTGAAAGACAATCTGCATTGCAATGCAAAGAGGATTTCCTATACTTGATCTCATATGTATATCCAGAAAGTATCAGTGTCCATCATTGCATCTGACTAGCAGCCAAATGTGGTATGCCTGTGTGTGGTCCTAAAATCAATGTTAGCGGTCAATGGTCAGTGAGGAGCATGAATTTCTTTCCATACAGGTACTGGTGGAATTTCCGGACACCAAACACAATTCCCAGTGCCTCACATTCAATTTGGGCATAATTAGTCTCTGTCTTGGTCAAAGTGCATGAAGCAAAAGCGATCGGCCTTTCTTCTCCTGAAGGCACAATGTGGGACTGCATGGCCCCAACTCCATAAGGGGAGGCATCACAGGCTAGCTGTAGGGGTAAGGATGGATCAAAGTGTGTCAGAACCCTTGAGTTAGTCAATGCAAGTTTAGCCTTGTTGAACGCAACATCACAGGTTTCAGTCCAGTTCCAGTTCCTGTTTGACCGAAGGAGCTCATGCAAGGGTTTCAGAAGTGTTGCTAACTGTAGAATAAACTTGCCATAAGAGTTCAGTAACCCTAAAAAAGAGCGAAGTTGGCTCACGTTCTGAGGTGGTGGCACCTCCACGATTGCCTTCATCTTGGCTGGAGACTTATGAAGGCCAGCAGCATCAGTTATATGTCCCAAATATTCAACAGAGGGCCAAAAAAATTCACATTTGTCTTGGCAAATGCATAGGCCGTATTCCTCCAGTCATTGTAGGGTAGCTCTTAAGTTCGTACGGTGTTCCTCTTCATTCTTGCCAGTGATTAGGATGTCGCCAAGATAGCACTGTACTCCCGATAAGCCACTCAAGATCTGGTCCATGGCCCTCTGGAACAAAGTTGGGGCCGAAGTAATCCCAAAAGGCAAGCGACGGTATCTGTACAGTACCTTACGCGTTACAATAGTCAACAACTCTTGAGATTCTTCTTCGACATGCATCTGTAAATACACTTGCCTCAAATCAATCTTGCTGAATTTTTGTCCCCCAGCCAAACGTAAGAAGAGGTTCTCAATGTGGGTAAGGGGGTATTGTTCTGCATAAAACTCTGGGTTAACGGTGACCCTAAAATCTCCATAAATCTGAATGGAGCCATGGCAAATGGCACCGGTCTGGCCTTCAAACATTTTGGTTGGCAGTCAGGTTTAATATTTAACTTCACAGTGATTCCCTTTATGCTTCCTAAGTCCTCTTCAAAAACAGCAGCATGTTTAGCTAGTATCGTTGCCAGGTGTATTTCTTTTTCAGTCAATTGATGCACTTCTGCCCAATTGACTTGGATCTTCCTAATCCAAGACCTTCCCATTAAGGCTAGGTAATTGCCTTTCACCACAAACAGTGGTAGCCTTGTTGCCTGTCCACTGAGCTCTACTTTCACCTCAATGGTACCTAACAGGGGTTCAGGCTCTCCTGTATACATTTTCAAAACAACTGCTGTCGGTTTAAGTAGCAGATGTCTAAAGTCCTTCTCATACACAATGTTGGAAACTAATGAAAGATCTGCACCAGTGTCCAGTTTCATGCGCACAGGTTTGCCATCCACCAGCAGTGTCACCCAGAATTTGCATTGGCCAGCTGTTATAGACAAAACATGAAGTGACTCTTCCTCTTCAGAATGGGTGTCACCATGATCACCTTCTGCCTGTTCTAATGCATGTAGAATTTCCCTCTTGTTCCCATCAGACCATCTGCTCATTGTTCTCCAGTCTGCCTTTTTTGCGTGGCTCAGTCCTCTTTTGTTTGCAGACACGTTCAAAGTGTCCTTTCTTGCCACGTCGTCGACACAATAGTTCCTTACACCAGCACTCTGATACATGATGACCCATTTTTCCACACCGGTGACATTCCCGCCTTCCTAGGGGCCGAGTGGTAGGTTCTTTGGATACCTTATGCACCCCTGCATTCACCCTGATTAGTTGCATCTCCTGTGTGGCTCATTCCATAGAACCTGCAATATCAATGGCTTTCTGCAAGGTAAGCTGAGCTTCGGTTAGCACTCAGCAGGCATTTTGTTGTTGATTCACAGTGCAGGCCACACACTAGCCTGTCACATAGCATTTCATCCAACATGTTCTTGAAATCGCAGTGTTCCGCCAGCTCCCTTAGAGCTGCTATGAATTGTGCAATGGATTCACCTTCACCTTGATTCCTGTGATAGACCCAGTATCTCTCTGCTATTACCAATGGTTTTGGGGGGAAATGTGCTCCTAGAACTTCCACAAGATCATCATATGATTTTGCCTCGGGTTCCTCTGGATAAAGCAAATTACATAGCAAATTATAGGTCTTAGCACCTTTAATGGTCAAGAAAACAGGTACCTTCTTTTCATCACGTATATCATTCGCTACCACAAAGTTTTGAAAGCGTGCTATATAGAGTTTCCAAGTGGAGGTGATAGAATCAAAGGCTTCTGGACAAGCTGTGAGTGAAGCCATGGTTGAACCAGTGAGTGGAACTAAGGTTCCCTCATATGGTTGTTTATCTCCCATGGAGCTATGGTTCCCTCTTGTGGTTGTTTATCTCCTGTCCCTTGGCTTCACCAACCAATAGATCAGATTTCAACTCCAGTCATCCCCTCTCCCTCCCTCCAGGCACATAGCACAGGCATGCAAACAGTGAAAAAAAAATAATTCTTACGTAGCTCAGGATTTCCTGGGTTCACAGATATTATCTCATCATCCCACCTTCGTCATCAGTGTCATGTATTAAGATTAAATAATGATCAATAGACATAACAGGCTTCAGAGTTCCCTTATTAAGCTTTATTTAGCATGTCTGGCAAAGACTGCCAGCAGACACACAAGTTTACCTGAGCCCTTAACAACCCTCCCATTTATCACTATAAAATGGTCCAGTAATCTGAGACACCACAACAACCAAGTCTCTGGCCCCTCGGGAGGGGTAGGCAGGCAGACAGACAACCAAGTCTCTGATCCCTCGGGCAGGGCAGGCAGACAAACAACCAAGTCTCTGGTCCCTCGGGCAGGGCAGGCAGACAGACAACCAAGTCTTTAGGGGTCAGGTAAGTCCACGGGTGTTAGGAAGGAGTAATCACAGGCAAAATTGCCCTGGAGGGGAGAGGAGGACGGTGACGCAGGCCCACCCATCTCCACTGCATCCCAGCCCAAGGCCCTAGTCACGGCCAGGGACTCAGCCGTGGGGTCAGCAGGGTCCCAAATGCAACATACTACACGACTAGCTGGTCTCAGGCCGGGGTCCTGGTATTCCAGTTCCCCAGGATTCTCAGGGGCTGGGGACTCTAGGAACACCTCCAGGTCTCCCATCGTGGGAGGTCCCAGCCAGTCCTCAGGGCCTCTGGCTGTTGGCCAGCCCTCTGCAGGCCACTGGGCTGCCCGGGGCTCAGGAAGGATCAGAGGGGCCTCCTTCCCCTCCAGTGGCTTAAGCTCCACTGGGCTTCTGGGCTTCCTCCCTTTATTTCCTATCCTGCCCCCCTGGGTCCACCTTGATGGACAGGCGTCTCCTGGCTCCGCCCACCTAGGAGGACGCTGCTGCTCCTGATCAGTCTCTGTGGGTGGCCACACTCCCTCACTACAACATATTAATCCAAAAGGACGCTCCTAGAAAAAATTAATTTAGTTATTTACTGCATAACTACTATAGCCTCATTGCTCCTAAAATATGCAAGATATATTCTGAAGACACAGGAGAACATGCAGCAAGCAGGTCAAATATTTCCACTATCTTTCTGCCTTTTTTTCAATTAGACCAGGTCAACTAGTTTGTACTAATTTATAGGGGTTTAATGTTGTAATTTTTTCTATCATAAAACATAGCCTGAGATCCATATCTAATTTGCAAACCTTCTCTTACTTTAAGAAGAAAAACAGCACATTTGTTTAAAGAAAAAAAATAAAACATTTGCATTTCACTTCAAGAATATCCAATCTCCTCTTAAATTGAGATGCCAGAGTAACTAGATTGCCATTTAAATCAGATCACAAAATTAGTCCAGGTATAAGACAGTGGAGAGAATGTGGTAAATAGCTTATGAATTCAACTGCAGACTAAGGTTCCCCTGTGGTTTCTCAGTTCTAGCAAATTAGATAGATAAATGGCAGTTCACCTACTACATATTGGTAAACAAACATTTTTCAGCAAAAACCTCTTCTATGTGTTAAGCTGGGCCAGTTTAAAATACTATGGCACAGTGATGTGTCTTAGTGGTAGAGTTCAGAGTAATCCTTGGCAAGGCTCTAATGAAAAAACAACTAATTCTGACATTTTACCATAGTAACTGAAGCATTCATATTATTAATGTCAGCATGATCTAAAACTGAAAGTACAGCCATAGCGACACACAGTAACCTACAATGGAAGGAAAACTATTTTCCCCTGAAGGAATTCCCCTTAAGTGTATTTATATTTTGAGTTAAACACTGACACTGTAAACCAAGGCTGACTTGAGCCAAAAGCCAATACAGAAGAAACAACCAATGCTACAGAGACACTTTGAGGGCCAAATCCTACATGCCTTATTTTGGGCAAAATTCCTATAGACTTCAATAGCAGCTTTGCTTGGTTAAAGACTCAGTAAGGAAGGCAGAATGTGGCCCTTTTCTGACAAATAACAGGTCCTTCTTATAACCTATCAACTCTCAATTGCTATTTCTTGTAACAGAACAGTTACATTTATATGGTTTGGGTTTTCCTGTTGGACCAATGATCCATTAAGAGATGGCAAAGATAACTAGATGTTATGAAACCTTCTCACAAGGCATTTTGAACAACATCCAGTGGAATGCCCTGTTGTCATCTACAGCATTAGAGGCCAAGTCCTGCTCCTATCATAGTCAATGGGAGTTTTGCCAAGGCCTTAAGTGCCATTATGACTAGTTTTTCACTGCATACATTACCCACACAGTCAGGACTGGTTTAGAGAACTCCCCAAACCGCAAATATGCACTATATTTCTCATAATCAATATTAGACAATAGAGTTGGTCCTACATATTACCATATGCAGCAAAAATTCAATGAATCAATATTCATCCGGCTATATAAAGACTTATCAGGAAATATATACATTAAAAAAAAATAGAAAGTGGAAATGAAGTAGAATCCAAAATAAAACTAGATTCTGACGATACGAGCAGTGAGCAGTGGTATTGTCACACTGTGTATATAAATCTGACAACGATTTTTGAGAAAATAGATGCATAACTTGCTGCAATTTTGAATACTAAATACAATTCTGCTTCTAGATTTTTTCCCCCAAGGCACCAGGCTGAGATGTAGCAGTGTACACAAGTGGGGTGTAAAGTCAATGGGATTACATTTTCCTAATTATTTTCTGCTTGAGGTTTACATCACATACACAAAATGAGATCAGCCGGGACTTGCCTCTCTAACAAATCACTCAGATTTAAACATTGCTCAGATAAACAAAAGGGGGAGGGGGCTGAGGCTGAGAAAAGACAGAGAAGTGCTCCTTCAATCACAGTTGCAAGGAACAAAAACCTGGAGGGGGAAAAAAGCTGTTGGACCGCCACCAAATCTTCCCCACTAGAGACAAGAGCCCATCTGCTGAGCTCTGCAACTTAGCTTTAACTACCATTCAATTCGCGTCTCTGCAGAGATCAATCTGCAGAGCTGGCAGATGGACCCCTGCTTCCCTGAGTCGCTGTGTTATTTGTTTAATAAATTTAATTAATATCCATACTGCATTGGATTGCTCCCAGAAAAGAAGCTGAAACTCTCTCTTTCCCCAATAGCTACATGATGAGTGATTTCCCAGAAAAGACCAGATAACAGTGCCCTTGGGCTACTGAAAAATTAAAAGTGCCATGTGCCTACATTTCTTTGCATGTATTAATTTTTGCAGTGCACTAATGCGTTCTTGAAGGCTATTTTAACTTCATGAAAGCATTTGATTTTGGAAAAGTCAAAATTCATTTGGTTTTATATCAGTTACAAAATTATATGGAATTTTAAAAAAGCATAAAATCTAATTGCGCTTCCAACAATTTATTTGGGGAAAAAAATTCTAATGAGGAAGTCCCTTGCAGACAGCATACATTCTTACAGTTTTTGCAAACAAGTTATATGCATTTGTAGTCAAGTTGGACATGCTCTATTTTAATGCTTAAGGATGTGCTAATTCTAACTAATGAAGATACATTCAGCCAATAAAAGTTAAATTAAAAGAACATTAAGGATGACACAAACCACCACAAGCATTTTGATTTTCATCTGGAATATCGGTATTTCACGTTCATTTTACTCCAAAAACTGCACTTTAATTCTAGAAGTAAAAAAATCTGATTGAGAGGAATTCCCACTAGGTAACTCAGGAACTAAATATTAACATATTAAAAGATCAATGTTTATTAATGTGAGTCAGATCTAAGTTAATTTGCTCAGAGTTGTGCTGAGCAGGTACATCAATAGTAATATATTATAGACAGAACAATGGTGTTTTGTTTTCTTTTAGTGTTTCCCCCCCCCCCAATCTTCTCCCCTGGGATTTCTCATTGTTGCTACAACTAGTTCAGCTTACTGTAGAAACTCCAGTAGATAGGGTACCAGTAGTTACCGGTGTTTTTAACATTCTATAATCCAAACCCAATTTGAGTAAAATTAGAAAACATGGCAGTAAAAATAACAGGGGGTCACAACAGCCCTGTCTATCTTCAGTGGTAACAAATGGTGATAAATGTTAGGAATCAAAATTAGCATAGACTCAGCCTTGAAGCAACTGATGAACTGATTATAAACATTTTCTATTCTAAAGAATAGCCCAAGAGTACATTCAAATTCACCTGTTGACAGAGATCTATACAAAGCCTTTCATGTAGCACGACCCCATAGTTGCCTTGTGCATGGAGGGCAGAGCAAGTGAAACAGCTAATCAGAGTTGTTTAAGTGCTCCCTGCACACCATGGAAATGGGCTTTGCACCAGCATATTCAGGGAGCACTAAAGGCAAGACCAGCCAGCTGATGTAATCCTATGCCCAACCAGTGTCACAGAAATTCACAAAAAGAGAAAGAGAGGCTGGAACAACAGGTGTGGGAAGCTCAGAGCTGCCCTGCCCAGGGCTTCAGGAAAAGTTATGGGGCTTCATGGTAGGGGATTTGGTAATGGATTTAATACAATGTGAATAAACTTTTAGGATTCCAAAAATATTTGCACATAAACTAACAGATTTTACAGAGGTTTGGGACAGTTTGTTTTGTTTATAGATAAACTACATATTTTTTCCTTTAAAATATCAAAGGATTATTCCACACTGTGAACTCATTGTATGAAACGTTTCATTTTAAACAAAGGATTTTTTAAAATATCATAATAACACAAGACAGCGCCATAAAATATACATTTTTGGTTTTGTTTCCAACCATCTATGCAGAAGAAATTTTTATTGCACATACTTAAACTTCTGAAATACATAAATTCAGAAATGACAGATACAAAACTATGGCTGCTTTACTAAAGCCCAGATTCTCAAAGGTATTTAAATATTGTTAGCCTCTCCAATTGTGATTGTGCCTCTGAATACAAGGAGGAGAGGCAGATCCTTTGGTCCAGCACGATCGCCATCAGCAATAACTAGTAGGGGTCTGCAACCTGCGGCTCTGGAGCCACATATGGCTCTTTAGCTGCCTCCTTGTGGCTCCTGACTCCTCTGCCAATAAGACCGAGGGACCCTGCAGGAGGCCTGCACCAGGCTCTGGGCTTCCCTGCAGGTGCCCTGGCCCAGCTTCCCCCAGCCAGGAGGCCACACCCATTGTGGCTCTCAAAATGCTTGGTTATTGAAGGAATTTTTTTAAATGGCTCTTCTTATCTTTTGAGTTGCCGATCCCCCTAGATCATCAGTGCTTTATGGATTGTATCCAAGGTCCTGTTGGAGTGGGAGTTGTAGGAATAGGAATCCTGATGAGACACTGTGGTGGGCACAGAAAAAATGGTAGTTTTTGTTAGGGACAGATAAAATACTGTGATGCTTGGGCGTTTTTTGCACAATCTTTCAGGGGTAAATGTTCTTTGTGAAAATCAATGAATCAGACTCATAACTTCTCCACATTTCTTTCCAAATGATTTGCAAAATGAATTGATACTGCTGCCTCCAAAATAGTCAGAAAAATCCTATTTCCTTAATAAGCTGATGATTTTATGAGAGATAGAATTTATAATTTTCTTGTCAACATAAGGCTTTGATTTAACTTTAATTCAGTTTAGTTCTGACACCTCAGTTTAATGATAAATCAAACTCAATCAGTAATGAAATACCATCAGCATTTAGCATGTTATTATATAACTATATTACAAATAAAATCTGATACAATAAAGCTTACATAAAAAATGTCATTTCCTTAATACAGTCAACATGTAGTTTGAATCTCCAAGGGTCCGATAACAACAGTTGTAAAGTTTGCATAAGTCATATAGCCTTCAACAAGATGGATAAAAGATTGGGGTGAGAAAGAGATAAAGGGGAAATTTCAGGCTAGGAAAAACACAATTATATGTATCTCTTCTTTTTCAGTGAGGGCAAATCGCTTGAGAAAAACTAGTCCAAAACACATTGGCTATGTCTACACTTACTAAAATTAGTTTGAATTAGTTAGTTCGGATTAGCTTAATTAGCGATCCCCATTGATTTCAATGGGCCGGTCAGTTCGAACTAAAAAATTAGTTCGAACTAACATGGCCACATTGGTTAATTCGAACTAACTAGTTCGAATTAACCCTTACTTCTAATACCCTATACGAAGTTATTAGTTCGAATTAAGGAAGTCCTTAATTCGAACTAATGAAAGCCTAGTGTAGCCATGGCTTTAGTTAGTTCGAATTAAGCTTCCTTAATTCGAACTAACTTGCCAGTGTAGACATAGCCATTAACACTCCTTCTACCAGGGACTGCCAGTTGCAGGGGAAAAGCAGGGACAATTACTGTTTTTTGGCTTTTCAAATACACTTTTTTTTTCTTTAGTTCCAAAGGGGTAGCCGTGTCAGTCTAGGACAGCAAAACAAACAAGGAGTCCTGTGGCATTTTTAAAGACTAACAAAAATAAATAAATACATTTGTTAGTCTTTAAAAGTGCCACAGGACTCCTTGTACTTTTTTTTTGTTTGTTTGCATTTGCAACTATAATGTTAGCCAAAGAACAAATGACTAAGGGGACATATTCCATATGTTTCAGGCACTAACAAGCTAAGCTAAGGTCAATAAAACATACAGAGTAGCTAATGAAAGATTTTACAGCAAACGGAGTTCTGTCTGCCCTCAGGGTGAGGAGGAATCAACAATCATGAAACATGAGTAAAATATTCGAGTTCAAGAGAGCAAAACATGCTTCAGGGTGACCTCTCATCACAATAGTATTACAATTAAAGAATTAATTTTGCCACACATGGAGAAAAAAATACAGGAGATTCTTTCAAGGATTAACACTACAAATATGTTATAGCAATAAGAGAATAAAAACAATAGTATGCTCTAAGGAACAATATAAAATGATGACAATGGATTGACAAACACCAGACAGCACTTCTAAAAAATGTTTTCGACATTAAATTGAGTCAATGCAGATCAGCAATCATTACAAAATAATCCGAATTCCCAAGGTTAAAGTCTCATGGAAGATCCACCACCTAATGCCATCATGCCTAAATGGACATTATCTTCTAAGACTGAATGAGTCTCTTGTCCCCTTGAAGTGTGGTTGACCATGATCCCACTCCTAAGCAGCAGCCTGCCACTGAGACCATATTTTCAGGAGGCAATAGCATGGTGATGTAAGTACCTTAGCCTCGGCAGTCAGAATTAGAGTTCTGAATGTAGTAGTCTATAATAGCACAATGTAGTTCCTATCAGATGAACCTACCTTCTCAAAGGGTGGTGAATTCATTCTAGATTGGGTGGGTACTAAAACAGAGAAAGTAATGACTTTTTTTGTTGTTGCAAAGAGATCCCACATTCTGCAATCCTCATGCAAAGGACATGGGAGCAGATAGTTCTGAACCTCTGTATCTAGTTAATGAAAGTTGATTATTTCTCAGGGAAGCTTTGACTGGGATCCACTCAGCGGGCACTGTACCACCTGGGAGATGGATCATAATTTTATAGAACTCTACAACCAATCAGAATGAATTTGCAAACTGACAGGTTGAAGTTCCCTATTATTGATTTTTATGGTCACTCAGTGACTTGTTACAGGACTGTTTTCAAAAATTTTCTCCATATAGTAAATTACAATATTAACAGAAATCTATATGCCACTATATTGGCTTCCAGGATCAATGCAAATTAACGAGTGGCAGACTGTATATGTGACAATGAAGTGGTTAAGAATTACAATACAGTATGCACTGAGAGACAATTACAATTGGAAACATATTGATTTGTGATGTGTTATAGCCATCACAATGTAATTCCATACCTTTTGACCAGTAATAATGAAGAATCTCCAGACGTCATTGTATATCATTTATTTCACATTTATAACTAAAAATAAATAGATGTAACACTAATTAATGGCAGGAACCTACCGGTATGTTCCAAACCAGTACGGTTTTAATTAAAGCACCTGTGGAATCAGTTCACTCAACTGCTGCTGCTGGCTACAATGAGGCCTGAAAATAAAACATACACTTTTTTAAATGAACAAGATAGAAAATACTGTATGGCTGGGATAAATGCAATGCCGTATATACTCGAGTATAAGCCAATCCGAATATAAGCCGAGGTACCTACTTTTACCTACGAAAACTGGAAAAACATATTGACTCGAGTATAAGCCTAGGGTGGGAAATGCAGCAGCTACTGGTAAGTTTCAATAATCAAGATACCGTAAATACCAATAAAATTACATTAATTAAATTAAGGCATCAGTGGGTTAAATGTTTTTGAATATTTATTTCAAAGAAAAACAGTGGAGAGGAGGCTCGAAGCAGAGCCGGCCCCCCAGCTCAGTCCAGGGGTTCGGGTGGCGGCAGAAGCTCCGCCGGAGCTTCTGCCACCCCCCGATCCCCCAGCTGCTCCTGCTGTCTGCTAGACTAGCGTGCGACCCCCCCCAGCATGCACTTGACCCGAGTATAAGCCGAGGGCGACTTTTTCAGCACATTTTGGGTGCTGAAAAAGTCGGCTTATACTCGAGTATATACGGTAATACTCCATGCACTGACTGCAAACATGACATTTTAATCCTTTAAAATACTAAAAGATGTTCTTTTACAAAGAAGAAAATAAGGAGCAGGTGTAAAGTTGGAAAGGTCCCTCCAAAAGGATCAGGCAATACAGACAACACTGGAGAGGTTTGTTTACAGTACCAGGAACACTGAACAAAACAGTATCAGCTTCAAAATGGAAGTAACATGGCAATTGCTTATATACACATATTGCTTGTTTACTGGTTTAAATTAGTTTTCTAACAATTCTTTTTTTCGTTTGGGAAAAACACCTCTATATGTTAAAAGGATCAAGGTGGTGAGAGTGGGTGGTCTCAACAGGTAGGGGAATACTAACTGCCATATAAGGTAAGGGGAGGGGATCAGATGGGTACATGACATTAGAAAGGGAAGAGTACATGACAAGGGACATAGGTTCAGGGGAGAATACGGAAACAAAAGAGAGCCTGTATGCTGCCTATCTGACCAGCCTCTGTATTTATTAGGCCTAGTGTGCAGACATGGATAACTTACCCTAACACCGGTTATTATTGCCATGATCCAAGTTTCCAAAAGTAGATTCGGATTGTTGTGGGTGCAATTTATGCACATTTAGAAGCCTACCTAACTGATAAAAGCTCAGTCTGACCTTCTGTACTGCAGCTTTGAACTTGCAGTTAATTGCACTCAACATTTTGTAACTGCAATAAAATGTTGGGGCAAAATTGTGCCAGTGAAATTGGAAGCAGAGGTTAAGATTGGCCAACCATGAAGAAATGTGTGTGTGTGTGTGTGTGTGTGTGTGTGTGTGTGTGTGTGTGTGTGTGTGTAAGGGACTGACTTTGCAATGGGATGAAAAAACAGGGCCTATTTTTTTTTAAAGGAACTCTAAAAACCCACTACAGAAACAGTATACTTTGGAGGTCTTTGATCAAGTACACACCTCTTGATGGGACCCATCAAGTATCAAAATATTCTAAATTAAAGCTATACTACAGAAACTCCAGACCCATCCACTCCAAAAGAGCTGAAATCAATGGGAATCTAAAGTCAAAAGGAGTTCAGGATGTTCTGCACCTTTCAGAACCTGTGTGAGAGCAAAATGTTCATCTAAATATCAATATTTCTTATTAAAATAGGGAAGCATTTTATGAAAACACCTTAAACATCAATTATTTACATGCCAAGAACATCAAATGTTTGAATTCCTTAGTCTTTGTATATATTTTATTTGAAAATATATGTGAGTACAATTCTTTTTTCATTTTATCAGTTAATTAAAAGCAATTATGGAAGGTGTCATACTGAAAGCACTACAAATTTCACACCTGTGTTTAAAACACAAATTAGATACAGTATTGCATTAGCAAAAAAAAAAAAAAGCAGGAGCTTCCACCTCTGAATTTCTAAGTTATCCATCAGTGTAGAATTTATACTATATATCTGACTCACTGATGAGCCTCAATCTAAAACCTCCATTAGAGTAAGAGTAGTTCAGTCTATACTTAATCTTTGTTCTGTCTGATAAGACTGCTAATTACTTCCAATTAGTGCCAAATATGGTTGTAGTTTTTATGATGTGAATCATAGAATCATAGAATAATAGGGTTGGAAGGGACCTCACAAGGTCATCTAGTCCAACACCCTGCTAAAAAGCAGGACCACTCCCCCTAAATTATCCCAGCCAGGGTTTTGTCTAACCGAGCCTTAAAAATCTCCAAAGATGAAGATTCTACCACCTCCCTAGATAGCCCATTCCAATGCTTCACCACCCTCCTAGTGAGAAAGTTTTTCCTAATATCCAACCTTGACCTCCCCAGCTGTAATTTGAAACCATTGCTCCTTGTTCTGCCTCTGTTACCCTCAAGAACAGCCTAGCTCCCTCCTTTTTGGAGCAACCCTTCAAGTAGTTGAAGGTTGCTATCAAATCTCCCCTCAGTCTTCTCTTCTATAGACTAAATAAGCCTAGTTCCTTCAGTCTCTCCTCATAAGTCATGTGCCCCAGCCCCCTAATCATTTTTGTTGCCCTCCGCTGGACTCTTTCTAATTTGTCCACATCCTTTCTGTAGTGGGGAGCCCAAAACTGGACACAGTACTCCAGATGCGGCCTGACAAGTGTCGAATAGAGGGGAATTATCACATCCCTCGATCTGCTGGCAATACTCCTACTGATGCAGCCTAATATGCCACTGGCCTTTTTGGCAACAAGGGCACACTGTTGGCTCATATTCATCTTCCCGTCCACCATAACTCCCAGGTCCTTTTCTACAGCGCTGCTACTTAGCTGATCGGTCCCCAGCCTGTAGCAGTGCATGGGATTTTTCCGTCCTAAGTGCAGGACTTTGCACTTGTCTTTGTTGAACCTCATGAGGTTTCTTTCGGCCCAGTGTTCCAATTTGTCCAAGTCTCTCTGGATCCTGTCCCTGCCCTCCAGAGTATCTACCATTCCCCCCAACTTGGTGTCATCCGCAAACTTACTAAGCACGCAGTCTATTCCATCATCAAGATCATTAATGAAGATGTTGAATAGAACCGGCCCCAGGACCGACCCCTGGGGCATTCCACTCGTTACCGGTTGCCAACCAGACATCGAGCCATTGATTCCTACCCGCTGAGCCTGTTGATCTAACCAGTTTTCGATCCACCTTACGGTCCACTCGTCCAACTCATACTTCCTTAACTTGCCGACGAGAATGCTGTGGGAAACCGTATCAAAAGCCTTGCTAAAGTCAAGGTATATCACGTCAATGGCTCTTCCTGCATCCACAAATCCAGTCATCTCATCATAGAAGGAAATCAGGTTGGTCAGGCACGATTTGCCCTTGGTGAATCCATGTTGACTGTTCCTCATCACTCTATTTTCCTCCAAGTGTTTCAGGGTGGATTCCTTGAGGACCTGCTCCATGATTTTCCCAGGGATTGAGGTGAGGCTGACCGGTCTGTAGTTCCCCGGATCCTCCTTTTTCCCTTTCTTAAAGATAGGTACTATATTTGCCTTTTTCCAATCCTCCGGGACCACCCCCGTTCGCCACGAGTTCTCAAAGATAATGGCCAGCGGCTCTGCCGCACTTTGCAAGACCATTACCCCGAGTCAAATTTGAGCAGTCTGTCCTAAAAAACATACCAGTTCTCCCTTCTCTAGCTCTCAGATTACATATAGCCTCTGTTGCCTGGTATCACCAAATAAGGTCTCCCTATAGTTGGCTTGGACTCAACAGCGAGGGAAGAAATTGCACATGGATCTCTAATTTCAAACTGTGTATGTTCCTTCTAGCCTCTAGTGGAGAGCTGAAGCTCTTTGTCAAACAAGAGACCAGATTCAGTCCTTTACGGAGAAAACTGGAATTTGTGGTCACTGTAACCCAGTTTTCTTCTGCCAGAATGGTTTATTCTTGCTACTTGAGAGATTTCCTCAATCTGATGTGTATTCTGGATCAAGAAAATTGAAGAATCATGTGAGGAGCCCCAGTTGGTGAAGGTCAGTCCTGGAAATTCTGCCTCCATTGGACAAAACACTTGAGGTAGAGTGGGCTTGAAGTTTCTTTTCAGGACTTGGTTATTATGAACAACAAGCTTTTGCTGCATTGTGTTCTGACGCTATCCTCTCTGGAACTAGCCTCCCCTACATCTATATCTCATAGATTCTAAGATCAGAAGGGAGCAATATGACCATCTAGTCTGACCTCCTGCACAACACAAGCCACAAAACCTCTCCCATACACTCCTGTAATGGCCCCTAACCTATGACAGAGTTACTGAAGTCCTCAAATGATGGGTTAAAAACTTTAAGGAACAGAGAATCCACCAGCAAGTGACCCAGGCCCCATGCTACAGAGGAAGACAAAATATCTATATTACATCCAAAAGTTTGTTAAAAGAAAGTTATCTAGTTTGCTTTTCAAAGAAGATCCACTTTCCTTCACTCCATTTGTAATTTTTTGCAAAAGGAGGAAGAGCTTTGTCTTCCTTAACTTCTTCAAAAAACTACAAAGACAAAAATGTAATTACTTTGCATCAAAGTTTTCCTCGTAGTTTCAACTTCCTTCTGTCTATGCATCTAAACATAAGAGGAGACCTCCTGTATTGGCCAGTAACTCACAGGATGTTGCTTAACTATTTTACTTAGATTCTCTTTTTTGCAGTTGGGAGCACATGACACCAATGCTCTGGGATCTGCACGGCTGCCTATTGGTCGTCAGGTAGAATTTAAGATGTTGATTATGACCATCTATACCTGGCATGTGCCTAGCTGAGAAATTGTGCCTTTCCCTGTGACAAACTGCTACATATATCGTTAGTGGAGGGAATCAAACTGGATCCTCCTCTCTTAGGAATGCGAGACTGCCAGTACGGCATTCTCCGTGAGAGCCCTGGAAGTGTGGAACTTGTTCCCCACCTTGCTTTGTCTGAAATAGTCCAAATTTACTAAACGTTCTAGACATACTGCAAAAGCCATTTGTTTGAAGGATTTCGGGGAAGAATGCTCCTGAGTATAAATTGTGGATGAGGAATTTTTTTTTTTTTTTTTTAATTTTCTGATGGCTGGGATAAATTATTACCTCCTTTTGAATAGTGAGGACTGCTGGCTCATGGAGTTAATTTATTTGTATGTATGTTCCTAAGTTTAATTATCAGGGTGCTCAGAGCTTTGTAAAGACATTATTTTTTTATGTAATCAATTAATAAAATTTATAAATTAAATTAAGTACCATTCTAACTGCTGGTTAGTTAATCTGCAAATTAATGTAGTCACCCATGAGTATGTATGTGATACAGCTTAAATTATATGGAACCCAACTGCTGAGTAAAATAAAGCATCACACCTACCATCTAGGCAGAAGAGAGAACATTTAGTGGGCACACCTAGGAGATCTGTCTGCCCCAAGAGTTAGTCTTAACCCAAATCTCATTGGCTATGTCTACACTTAAAAAGTTAAGTCGACTCTGTTAAGTCGACTTAACAAGTCGACTTAACTTTTTAAGTGTGGACATAGCTGCAGCTCCCTGCTGAAAAGGGAGCTGTGGTCCTGGCAGAAAGGACCCACGGGTCCCTTCTTGCCGGGAGCCCCGCTCTCTTCTCCCTGGACCTGCGCGGGTCCAGGCAAAGAGGGAGCCACAGGAGCTCCACTAACAGGGGATCCCTGAGGTTCCACTGTCAGCAGAGCGCCGTGGAAGGCAGCTGCCTTCCCCCGCTCCTGCTGACAGGGGATCCCCAAGGTTCCCCTGTCAGCGAAGTGCTGGGTAACCTTCCCCCAGCTGCCTGCGGCTCTCTTCTGGCTGGGACCGGGTCCCAAGGAGAGGGCAGCTGCGGCTGCTTTCTTGCCGGGACCCCCGCGGGTCCCAACGAGAGGGCAACCGTGGCTGCCTTCTTGTCGGGACCCCAAGGCTTCCCAGCAAGAAGGGAAAATGGCTCCCTTCCATCAGAGAGCAGGGGTCCCAGGGAGAAGTGAGCCATGGCTCCCCTGTCCCCAGCCCTAGGTCAACTTAGTTTTCTAAGTCGACCTAGGGTATCCACACTGGGTTTAGGTCGACTTAACAAATTGACTTAGCTGTTAAGTCGACCTAAACAGTGATATTTATTAAGTCGACTTAAGGAAGCCCCTTAAGTCAACTTAATGAAAGCCTAGTGTGGACATGGACTAAGTTAGGTCAACTTAAGCCTCCTTAAGTCAACCTAACTTTCAAGTGTAGACATAGCCACAGACTCTCCAATGAACTTCTGAATGATGGAGCATCTGTTTGCTTAGTCCCCTCTGATGGTTTTTCAGGTTTATAAGCCCTGGACCTTCATACTGTTATTATAGAGTTTATGCTGCAAATCTAGGAAACTTGTCTAAATAAGAAACCCAGTTCCTCATGCTCCTGGGACTGAAAACCTCTTCCACAGATCAGGCCACTTCACCTGGTGTAGAAGGGAAGCTGTGTGCTGCCTTTCTAGGCTTTTAGAAGTTTTAGGCTTTTTGGAACATGTAGGTGTTGAAGGAGTATTGAACTGATGAAACAAGTAGGATCCCTGAGTCCTCACTGATGCAGTAGTACAGCATGTACATATGCGCCAGGAGACGTTAGGTTTTAAATGAGATGTATAACTGCGGTTCTGACCAATTACTCTGATTAAGGTTCTGATGACTTTTCTAAAGATATTAACCCAATGACCTACCCCAGATCCAAAATGAGCATCGCAGTTCATTTCCCCCAAACTAAATAGCCACTCCATTTTCAAATGAATAGGTTATTCTTCACTTCCTGTCCTAAACAGACATGTAGTTTTACTGTGCACAATTAAACTGCATATGAGTTTCACCACAGAGGTGGGTTGCATGTCAAGGGTAAATGAAGTGATCTTTTTATATCAATTAGCAATTATTGTAAAGTGCTTTGGGGTGAAATGCCACAAAGGATGAGAACTTCAAGTGGAGAATGAGCAGCAGGAGCACACAAACTCATAAATGGCATAGATCCTATTTTTATGTAAATTGCCCTCATAATAAAAGGTCAAATAAATACAGAAAACATGACCTATATGGAGAGTTCTCACTAAATAGAATTTTTCTTCCAGTTTTCTGTGACACACCAGGCTGTCTTTAAGCCAACAGCACCCTCATCTGAGCACCAGCTAATTCAGCATCCATAGTATTCAATCATTTAATACTCCTGGTTCCATGAATCTCTGAGCTAATTAAGCCATCCTAGTGTTATGCAGGATTGCAAAATCCTGTACTGCAGGACCAAAAAATTCTCACAATGTCTAGTCAAGTCTCAAGAAATTTCTAGACTTAAGAAGTTTAATAATATTGGAGAGATTTCAAATAAAGATCCCTAAATCTATGTATGGAAGGGCTGAAATCTGAGAAACTGCTTACAAGGCTGTAACATACCTGAGAAGTCCATGGAATCATATGTATTTGCACAACATATAATTTCCTGCGATTTGTGAGATCAAGGTACTGCTCAATAGGAACCTTATCTTTTCACTATGTCCTGCTACTGTAGGACAGTTGAGTCTACAGATGCATGGCAAGATATTGTACAACTGCTGCACAAAACACATGCGGAAAAGCAATTGATCACTAGTGAAATCTAATATATATTTATCATACTATCAACATTTTGGATCCTAATTTCATTAGATGGCAAATAAGAGCTGATGTGAAAAGGTGCTTCTGTCATTTACATTTGAAGTTTAAAATCATGTAAGTAAAGGCTGATCCCCTGAAACTTGGCTGTGGGGGAAAAAAAAATCATTAATAATTTAAAAAATGAGCTTACTTGAAGCAAATTCAATTCTGGATGCCATTAGCAGTGATAAATTAATACAGTAAATAAAAATCATGGATTCCATATAATTAGTAAGAAACTTTCACTGAACCAATGCACAACCTCCTTTATTTTATTTTTCCTTAATTCTCATCCAACACCAACTAATGACATAACAAGATTAAAATATGTATGCTGCTAAATAGTGAATGTGAAATTACAATCCAAGTATGTAACAAAATAGTTCATTACTTTCTACTAAACATTTTAAGGTTCTAAAAAAAGTCCTTCATTGCATTTAATACTTAGTCTACAGATACTTTCTGAGAAGTAAATGGTACGGAAATGAATGGCAAACAGAGTAACCCAAACTCCATTTGTTTCTAAAATAAACTCATTTTCCGTTAATCTCAATGCAAAAATGACCCAATGCAATGTGTTCCATTTAGCATGATTTTTAGACAGCACATCTATACAATTTCTAGATCATTAACTTGTCTTCCTATGTTTCCACATCTCTTGCACTTCTGCTGGATAAGCACTAGTTCATTTATGTTGGTAAAAATGTTACCTTTATATGTTTGATATTTTACTTGCTCCGTTATTTAATGCACAGCTACTGTGGTTGGGGGAAAGAATCTGAATCTTTTATACAGCAAAAACTTACTATTTCTTTTCTGGATTCAATTGAAAGGATAAATTTCCCTTTCCTAGACTTCATTTTAAATAGAAACTTATACATTAGGATCTAATCATTTTACAGAATTATTTCTGATGTAACATATCCTTGTAAAGTTCTGCATACACATCAGATGAGCATGAGTGAAAATGCAGAAGCAGAATGACAAACAAGAAAGGGAGGAGGTGCTCTGGTTAAAGCAGAGGATTGTGAGCCAGAGGATATAGATCAGGTTCTCAACCCTTGGTTCACAGGCCAAAAGTGGCCCACGGGGCTTTTTAAAATGGCCCGCGCTGCCTGGCCACTGGAGGGAAGCCAGTCCCAGAGCGCAGCACCTTCTCCCTGGTCTCGGCCAGGATTCCAGGGGCTGCGCACGGGGCCGCAGGCTGACATGGCTGGGGATCGTGCAGGAGTGGGAAGGTGGAGGGGAGGGTGCGGGCCAATACGGAATGGCACGGCACAACACGGCTGCGGAGCATTCTCTGGGGGTGGTAGACCAAAAAGAATCATCATAGGATCACTGATGAAATGTGATCACAGGTAACCCGATAGCCTTTTTACATAGATATATTTAAATAGCACTTTCATCCCAATGAGATTTACAAGTTACAATAACCCCCTCTCCCCACCACATATATATATTTAGAAACCTCAGAGATCAAAGTTAAAAGTTAAACAATTAAATCACTTAATGCCAAAGAAATATTACACAACTGTGAAGAGCAATATTACTTCTAATTTATAGCGGAAAAGTTTGAGTTTAAACCAAGTGGTTATCCAAATTGACATTCGATTTCAACACCACAGTTACCATCCTTTGTCACCTGCATCACAGTCAACTCCTACATTGTCATTAGGCTTTTCCCTTTTGTTCCTCTAATTAGAGCCAAGACAACATACCTCATTGGGAGAGGTCAATGCCCTTTTGGCTGAAGCCCTGCCTGGGTACAGAAGGTCCAGTTACCCTGTACCCTTCATAATTTCACCTTAAAGGCTGAGGAGATCATTTTCTCTTGGGGGTAAACTTCGTTATGAAAGCCAACTAAACCTCCCAGACATTGGTAGTCATCTTAAAACCAAGATGTGTTAAAAAGGGAGAAAATTACATTAAGACAAAATAAATCGTTTGCCTAATATCTTTTGTATCTGACCCCGTGAGCTAGAGTCATGAAGCTAGATAGCAGTAAAGGTTAGGTTCATTCTCCTCCTTCCTCCACAGAGCTCACATTTTTTTCTCTCTCTTCCTCATCCTCTCCTTTTTCCTTCCCAAAACATTACTTTCCTGGAGTGCGTCTACACTAGGAGCTTAGGTCGACTTAAGGACACTTAAGTCGACCTAAACTGCTCCCCGTCCAGACTGGGCTTTCATTAAGTTGACTTAAGTGTTTCCTTAAGTCGACTTAACACCTGCTTTAAGGTTGACTTAAGCGTTAAGTCAACCATATTAAGTCGACTTAAGGCAGTGTGGACAGGGAATAGCCCTAAATTGACCTAAGTGCCCTCCAGACCTCCCTCCCAAAGTTCCTGGCACAGCCTTCCTTGGCCAACCACAGGGCAGGACACAGCCCTGCCCACCCTGCTCCCCAGAGCTGGCCAGGCCTGCTGTCTGCATACATGGCAGAGCAGAGTCAGCGCCGCAAGCGGGAGCCATTGAGGAGCCACCAGGAAATCATGGACTTGCTGGCTATTTGGGGGGATGAGGCAGTCACCTCCCAGTTGTGGGGCAGCCTCCACAACCAGGAGGCATGTGCTGCCATCTCCTGGGCCTTGGCTGAGAAGGGGCACACCCAGGACACCCAGCAGGTTCGACTCAAAATCAAGGACCTACAACAGAAGGCTCAGGAGGACAGGCTGCGGACAGGGGCAGCCCCCACCACTAGCTGCCACTATTATCAAGAGCTGGATGCCTTTCTGGGCCTCACAGCCCACACGATCGACTCTGCCACGCCCCCCTCCTTCGATGATGATGGCAAGGAAGGCTCGGTTGATGAAGCTGTGATGCTGGAGGAAGGGGAGACCAGCTACCAGGAGCAGGAGGGCACTTCACCAGCCCTGGAGTCAGCTGCCAGACCAGAGCTGATCCCTGGCCCGATGGAGGGCCCAGCCTCGGAGGAGCAGGAGGAAGAGCCAGGTGAGGGGACAGCGTGCCCAACACCCGCTGCACCTGCTAGTGAGTGTTCCCTCCCTCCCTCCCTCCCTGCAGGCAGGGATGTGCATGCCTGTGGGACAAGGACTGCAGGGGAACATGGCCCAGGGACAGGAAGAGTCCAGGGTGGGCAGAAACAGGGCAGAGGGGCTGGGGGGCCATGTGGTGGTGAGGGGATCTGGACCTGAGTGGTGAGGTGGTGTGTCCGGGGATGGGGTGGGGGGACTGTAGGCGGGAGCAACAAGGCCAGACAGCATGCACCCAACACTGCTGGCACATGGCCTCAGGAGAGACCCCCGGGACAGGGCTGCCTGCAGCTCACCACCATGGGCATCACACCCACCTAGGCAGCACAGCACGGCAGCACATACCAAGGGGTCCCTGTCCCAAAGGTCAGGGACTGGGATGCAGGGGGGGTACGTTCAGGGGACAGCACCTGCTGTCAGGCTGCACACCGCACCCACTAATGGAAGGAACTCTGTTCTCTGCTTCTCTCCAGCAGCCCCTGCGTCCTTGCCATGTGGCACTCCCAGGGCCCCACCAGCCCCGACCAGTAGGAGGATCCAGGGACAAGCAGTTCGAGGACCTGATCCGCATCACGGAGCGGACTGAGGCATGCCTGACAGCCTGGCAGGAGCAGGAGGATGCCCACCCAAGGGTTGAGCAGAGGCTGCTTGAGCGGATGCTGGACCTAATGGAGCAGCAAACCCAGGCCCTGCAGCACCTGGAGGAGCCCCTGGTCTGTCAGGCCCCTGCCCTGGACCTCAGCAGCAGCCCTCCTTGCCAGCACCCCAGGACACGGGGCAGACATCTGGGGCCCAAGACCCACCTGCTAGTGGCCACTAGCACCGGCCACTCTCCCCGACCCTCCTCACTCCCCCCAATCCACGCAGCTCCCATCCCCAAACCCCCTCACTCCCCTTTCCCCCCCGCAGTTCACAGAGGTTGTGCAGCACACAGCATGAGCTGACAGCCTCTGGGATGTTGCGCTCGCCGAGCTGCAGGCAGGCCAGGAGGGCCCTCCAGCGGGCCTTGAGACGCTCGACAACTGTGTGGCACCAGTTAAGCCTCTAGTTGAAGAGGTCCCTGCTGGTGTCCACGTGGTCCGTGTACGGCTTCATGAGCCAGGGCAGCAATGGGTAGGTGGCATCTCCCAGAATCAGGACAGGCATCTGCACATCCGCGAGGGTGATGGTGTGGTCGGGGGAATAGGTGCCTGCCTGCATGCACCGGTACAGGGTAGAGTTACGCAGGATGCAGGAGCTGTATGCCTTCCCTGGCCAGCCCACATAGATGTGGAAGAGCCCACGATGGTCCACAAGGGCCTGCAGGACCACAGAGTAGTACCTCCTGCAGCTGACATAGTCCACGGCCCGGTGGTCTGGGGCTTGGATGGGGATGTGGGTGCCACGATGCCCCCGTAGTTGGGGAAACTGAGTCTGGCGAGGCCATCGAGGAGTTCGTGCAGGATGCCTGGGGTGACAAGGCAGGCTAGAAGGACCCAGTTGATTTCCCTACTCACCTGCATGAGGGCGGTCCTCACGGTGGCCTTCCTGATGCTGAATTGCTGGTCCACAGAGCAGTAGGAGTCCGGGGTTGCCAGCTTCCACAAGTCAACGGCCATTCGCTTGTCTACAGCAGGGCAGATCGGAGTCGGGTGTCCATGCTCTGCAGAACTGGGGTGAGCTTGCGGACCAGCTCAAGGAAGGTCCGCTTGCTCATCCTAAAGTTCTTCAGCCACAGTCGTTGTCCCAGGTGGTGAGGACAATCCGCTCCCATCAGTCGCTGCTGGCTTCGCGTGCCCAGAAGCGACGAGGCACAGAGCGCACTGTTGTGAGCACGGCAGCTTGCAGGGGCAGCAATATGGGGGACAGGTTACCATCTGCCTCTGTGCGGTCGGGGTGCCAAAGAAGTCTGCTCCAGAGCAGGAGAAGCCTTCCCAGTAGTTGACAGGTGTCATGCAGCTGCCTGGCAAAGCGCAGGAGAAGAGTCTGGTCCATGACCTGCTCAGGCTCCATGTTGCCTGGCACAATGGGTGTTGAGCTCACTTCCTCTTTTAAAGGAGTGGCCGGGGGAGGGGGAGCCTTCTCCGGTGCAACATGACACACTTCCCACAATGCACCCCTCCTAGGTCGACCTAGCTCTCAAGTCGACTTAAGAGTCTAGTATAGACTCTCTAAGTCAACTGAACAAAGTCGACTTATCCTTTCTAGTGTAGACACAGCCCTGGAACCTGTAGTTCCTGGACCGTAGGTTAAAGCAGTGGTGTCTCTGGCACTGAGCACCAGTGCCCTGAGTCTGGCCGCCACCGGTGGTCCAATGTGGCCCCCGCCAGGGCCGAGAATCCAGGGCCCAGCCACCTGTGGCCCTATCCGGCCCCCACTGAGGCTCGGGATCTGGGGCCCGGCCACTGCTGGCCTGATCCAGCCCCCACTGGGGCCATGGATTCAGGCCCAGCCGGTGCCCTGATGCGGGAGGGGGGGGAGCTGAAGGGGGGACAGGCCCTAAACCTATTTTTGGGACAGCGACATCCCTGCGTTACAGAAACTACATAGGATCAAAACTTCCAAAGCAAACTGGTATAGCTATCTGAGGCTAGCTAGATGCAACATTATCTAGATTTCAATTCCTTATAAGCTAAACTAGATACAACATTCTTCACTTAGTCAAAAAGAGAAGAAAAAGTATCTTACATCTTTTAGCAAGATCCATGCCCAATCTACGGCTGTTAGATAGTACTCAAGAGCTTGCCTTCAAAGCAGACAAATCCGCCTCCAAACTTCTGGCTGTTATTTTAAACCAAATACTTAGATGTTGACTTACCACTGGCAACAGTACAGTCTGTGCCAGTGAAAAAAGTCAGCTGGGATCAACCCTATCTCTTTTTCCCAAATTGCCTCAGTAAGGAATTATTGTAGTATTTCAGTCATATGGTAAAAATAGGTAAAGTGGCAGTTCTATAGGATCCAGGAAGACTTAGGCAGATCTACCTTAGGGGCCCTACAAAGCATAAGGGGATGGATTTTTCACATCCCTGAATACTATATCTATGTTGACCTACATCCTAAGTTTAGACCAGAACTCATGATGGAATCAAAACTGTTTAACTATATGAATTAAAAGAGAAGCAGAAAATTAAGGGAGAAGAAAGAATTGTGCTAGAAAACATATCAAAACTCAAATGGTATCTATTTATTGAAAATATTTCTCCATTATCACAAGGAAGAAATACTAAGTTATCACAGCACAGTTAAATGTTGACCTTCTGAATATGAAAGATATGTAATCTGTATCATGTAATGCATGATTGCCACTATGGCAATTCTTCATTTATAATGAACAAAGCAAAACACTAAATGAACAATTCCCTGAATGTTAAGCAAATGACACACCTGCAGTTCCACAAATATTTGCTAATTATGTAATTGATAGGTAAATCATATAAAGAGCAGATGCTGCCATTCCTCTATTTCTCTAACTATAATTGCTCTTACCTCTACCTCTCCTTAATCCTCTTAAATATCTCCTAAAAACCTACCTCTGCCAGCATGCCACAGATTCTTCCTTCTGGCAACCTTTAAGGAAGTAATGAGCTGAGACATTTGTTTTCAAGTTATACTTTGTTTTCTTTGTACATCATACTCCCACCCCTGCCTAAAACCTAGATTGTGAAATCTCTGGGAAAACAATTTCTGTTACTTGTGTGTACAGTGCCTAGCACAATGAAACCATGGTCCTTCATTGGAGTTCCTAAGTATTGCCACACTACAAATAAATAATAATAGAAAAGCCCGTTTCGTTATTTTTGCACCTCATGAAGAAATAACTTTTTGAATTGTGGGTGAACTTTGCAATTGTGGAGAATATATGAACATAAAAATGGGCATACCATGTTTGACCAGTGGTCCATCTAGCCTACTGTACTTTCTTTCAACAGTGGCTGGTGTCACATGGTTGAGAGGGAATGAACAGAACGGTCAATTTATTGAGTAAGTCACCCCCTGTTGTCCAGTTCCAGCTTCCTGCAGTGAGAAGTTTGAGGACACCGGGTTGTGTTTCTGACTTTTGTGGCAAACTGGCCGCTCTGCTCCTGTGGGTCCTGTGCTTCTTTAACGTTGTGGGCCCCAGGGTAAGCCCTGGTAGGCCCTGACTCTGGGCAGTTGGTGCTCTGACCGCACAGAGGGGCAGGAGGGGCCAGGGTCCTCCCTCAACTCCGAGCCCCAGCGCAGGGGCCCTAGGAATGGCAGAAGCACTCTGCTGACAACAGCACTACTCTCCCTTGGGCCATTTCCCCCTCTCTCTATGCTCTATTACCTCACACAGGACTTGATACTGCTTTCTCTGTCTCTCTCCAACACCCCCTGCTTCTACTCCTCTTTACTCTCACTGGCTGGAGCAAAGGTTTTTTATCAGCTGGGCCTTAATTGGTCCCAGGTGACTTTAATTAACTGAAGCAAACCCTGCTCAGTCTGTGGGGAACAAAGCCCAGATCATTCTAAGGCTTATATACCTGCCTTCCACGACTCTCCTGCTGGTGCACCAGGTTGCAGCCCCTATATGCACTCCCCATCCATGGCCCCACAAAGTCGTGGGACCTCCTCGCCAACCTCCTCTTGGCCGACGCCAAAGTGGCCATTTATAAAACCAGAGAGAGGAGGTTGGCTGAAGGAGGTTCCTGCAACTGTGGGGCCTACTTCCGATCCCTCGCCCATTCACGCATCCGAACAGAGTTCCTCTGGGCAGCGCCCACTGACTCCCTCAACACCTTTCGGGAGCAGTGGGCACTGTCCGGGGTTCTCTGCTAGGTGTCCCCCTCCGAATCTCTTATTTTGAACCTTTGACCCTCACACCTGTTCCTGTTTGTCATTTGTTGTCCCAAGTATTTAATTGAAGCTGGGTCTAGTGCTCCCTCCCCTTAGGCTGGGGGAGGAGTTTTAGTAGTGGGCAGGCGCAACCCAGTTCCTTCAAATAGGACGACTCTCCTGCTTCCCTCTGGCCCTGGTGTCTCACACTATCTTGATGAATCTATCCTCTATGGATTTATCTAGTTCTTTATTGAACTCAGTTATACTTTTGGCCTTCACAACATCACCTGGTAACAAGTTCCACAGGTTGACTATGCTTTGTGAGATGAAGTGCTTCCTTCTGGTTTTAAACCTGCTACTTATTAATTTCACTGGGTGACCCCCTCATTATTGTGTTATATGAAGGAGTAAATAATACTTCCTTATTTGCTTTCTCCACACTACTCGTGATTTTAAAGACCTCTATCATTTCCTCCCTTAGTCATCTCTTTCCTTAACTGAGTAGTTCCAGTCTTATTAATCTCTCTAGATACAGAAGCTGTTCCATACTTCTAATCATTATTGTTGCCTTTTTCTGTACTTTTTACAATACTAATTTTTTGCTGAGAAGGGGTGACGAAAACTGCATGCATTATTCAAGGTCTGGGCATACCAAGGATTTGTATAATGGTATTATGATATTTTCTGTCTATGTTATTGATCCCTTTCTTAATGGTTCCCAACATAATTTCTGCTTTTTTGACTGCTGCTACACACTGAGCAGACATTTTCAGAGAACTATCCACAATGACTCTAAGATCTCTTCCTTTAAGACTCTAAGAATCTCTTTAGATTCTGTCATTTTGTATGTACTACTGTGCTTGTATTTTCCAATGTGTATTATTTTGCATTTATCAAAGCTGAATTTCATCAGCTACTTTGTTACCCAGTCACCACGATCAGTGGGGAGTGTCCTGTGTATAACCACAAGGTAAAAAGGGATGAGACAAAGAAGAAGTAAAGGGTAAGCAGTCCTAAGTTTAGAAATCTGCTGATGGCTACCAGGTTACTCCTGGTTAGTAGCGGGAGTACTGTGTAAAACTACTCTGCTTTTAGTAGTCAAATTCCAAAGGGGTAGCCGTGTTAGTCTATTGTAGAAAGACAACAGAGTCCTGTGGCACTTTTAAAGACTAACAGATTAAGTGGGATTTTCTCCCACGAAAGCTCATGCGATAAATAAATCTGTTAGTCTTTAAAAGTGCCACAGGACTCTGTTGTCTTCCTGCTTTTAGTAGGTAATTAAGCACCTGGTTAGCAACATGAGACTCATATCTAAACCCATGTCTCTTCAGATATGCTCACTCTTCGCCAGCTTTGCCCGCACTCACAACAATGTGAGTGCTGTGATTAGGGTCAGATTCTTGTATGTACCGGTAGTAGTAACCGCAGGCTACTCAGTTTTGCCAGAGCAGTTTCCCACTTCAGTCACTAGAGGATGCTGTAGGACAGGCAGCAGCCTGCCCTACAAGGGAGCCCTGTGCTCACTGAGCAGGGCAGACCCCTGGAGCACACATAAGACACTGACGGCGTCTCCATCCCACCATTCAAAAGATTGCTAGCAGTGTCCTCCCTTTCCCCCTACCCCACAAATTACAATGGAGTGAGGGAGAGTTAATAGAGGTAGGAAAATGGGGGAACTCCGTTGCTATAGGCACAAATGTGCTCTCCCTTCGTGTATTTGAGAGTAAAGAGGAAAGCACACTGGGTACTTTAGACTTACTATCCCTCTGTGCATATATGCCTAGCATTAAGAGTAAAGCCTGTGCAGCTTCCACTCACACTTGCACTCTGTTTCACACTATATCAGGATTTGCATGGGCAAAGATTTAAAGTCTAATTTTTAAAGGAACTTTAGTAAATAGCCATGCAATTTTGTTAAAATAAAGCTCCAAAAGCCAGGCCAGAGCATGATGCTATAGTAATTTATACACACTGTACTGTAGAAAATTAAAGTCCATCAGCTGTTCCTCAGCAGAATCACCTTCCTATACTACCAAGGATCAAGACATATTGATGTTAAATGTATAGTACTACTAAGTAAGAGAAACTGACCACTAGCACAAACAATTAATATTTTCCTTTAAATCAAACATTTAGCATGCTATTTTTCCCATCATATGGAACATAAATGGGTTATATACATTAACAGGGCTTAGCAGACTTATGATGTGACTCATACTACTTACAAAAATAAGTATTTTGCATTTCTAGGAACACCACAAAAAGTTTGGCAGTCATACTAATTTAGAAAAACTAGAGTTGCCTTAAAGTAGCAAGTTCCAAAGGGGTAGCCGTGTCAGTCTAGTTCACAAAATAAACAAAGAGTCCAGTGGCACTTTTAAAGACTAACGAATTTATTTATCATATGAGAAAATCCCACTTCATCAGACGCTTGAAGACGGAGAACTACAGCAGTGTAGCTATCCAAAATCAGCATACATATGTGGGCACTTCCAACTGCTACTCAAAATACTACAAAATTATTGCATATGTTTAAATAGGTCTCGACGGTTTCCTCAAGTATCATAAACTAGACTGGTTGCAACAAAGGGAATTTTTCCACTGCTTAATATCATCACACTCACTAGTCTTTGAATGCAATTTAAATGATTTTACAGTGCTGTGTTGAAAAGCATGTTAGAGAACATAGCATATGAACATATGAAAAAACAACATTTAATTATAGATGCCTGTATGAAATTCCTAGAGATGTGGATTTATAAATATTAGCGGCTTACCCAGATAGTTATTTTCCTTCTCCTGTTCTTTTCCCCGAGGACCCTGTCCTCAGCTACACTGCAGCTTCCTCTTCCTCTGATTGTCAGAATGGGAGGAAGGAAGGGAGAAATAATAATGACATTAAAAATTCATTAACAACATTTTATACATTTATCCCTCTTTAAAATCCATCCTATGAAAGAAATCTAGATGATCCAGGGAAAATGGTAGCCTAAAAGTTTTAATCTGCTCCGATAATCTGGGCACCTGATGGCATAATGTGTGGCCCTCACCAGGATGGCCTGCTGCTTAATTAATGTAGTTTGCCCACTCCTCATGTGAGCACAGAAACAAAGCAGGGCAGGAGGCAGCTGGATACCCTTGGGCACGTTCAGCTCTCGTCTTTTCTCTTTACCTCTCTCACAATCCATCTTTCATCTCTCTACGCACTTGTCATTTTTTGGTGGTGGTCACCATCTGTTTCTGTAATTTTTCCTGTCTCACTCTTAAATCTCATGCTTTGTAAATATTTTTTTTAGAGAGATTCATTTTTCACTATGTAAAACCCTCTTCTTTCCCCCCCCCCAATACATTATTTCAGATTCAAAGCCAGGAATATAGAATACCTACTGATATGTTCTCTGATCATAAAAAAATGAAGGAATCCCATGACTGTATTTGAAATGTCAGGTTTCCTACAGGTATGTCTACACTACAATTAAACATGTGCAGGTGGCCCAGATCATCTGACACAGGCTCATGTAGCTTATAGACTATGGAGCTGTAATACTACAGTGTAGATGTTCATACTCTGGTGCAGCCTGGGCTCTGGGACCCTACCACCTTGCAGACTCCCAGATCTTGGGATACAGCCTGAGTCCAAACATCTACACTGCAATTAATCAGCCCTGTGAGCCCAAGATAGCTGACAAGGGCCAGCACCTGGTGTTTAATTGCAATGTAGATATACCCTATGTATATGCATAAATTGTCTGCCCCACATCAGTGCACAAAGATCAAAATACCATGAGCATTAAGTGCCAACCAAGCTATGTAAAAAAATATCCATGGAGAAATAGGATTTGCGTGTAGGAATCTAAAAATCAGAATAGAAAGTGTATGTATCTACGATAGTGGGCCAAATTCTGAAGTCAATCGCAAAATTCCCATTGTGGAGTCAGGATTTAACCCATTGTGTATAATCAAGATGTATTGGCCTGCTTGACATGCATCACTTGTTCAAATTTGAAAAAGCTCCATGCAACAACCTTAACGCTAGTCCTGTTTTTTCTTTTGTTATTTCAATATCTGTAGACAACACCATATGGTTTTGAAAAAAGCTATAAAATTACTTATACACGTGGATGAGTGTTAGCAATTCCATAGTTAAGACTGCAGAAGAGTTTTTGTTTAAGAGCTCATTTTTGTAAGTGCTCTAAAATCACATGCCTATGCAGACTGGCTTGAAAACTGCCATGACACATCAGCAACAGAGGGAAAATATCTGATGAAAGTTTGGAGTCATTCAATCAAAAAGTTCCTGGGATACAAGCCCATCCCCTCTTCCTGCTTCCTCC
>ML685785.1:27961142-28036117 GCA_007922175.1 Pelusios castaneus
TGGGTTGAATTCAAATTCCACAGCAGCTGGTTTGTTGTTTCACATAAATTCATGGGTAATTTTTTTTTTCTAATCAAGCAGAATAGAATGCAATGTCCAGCTTATTATTAATACTCCCGAACTCTGAAAAAGGCAGAGTAAGGAACTTTGCCAAAGCCATATTGATTTGTCATAAGCATATTTAGCAAATGGTTAAGCATGATGAAATCCCTCAGTGCAGCTAGAGGCTGCATATATATTAGATAGTCTTGAATTCAAAATGTAGAATCATAACTAAACAAAGTCAAAATATAAAGGACGGACTGCAAAGGCTGCATCTCCCCACGTCACTTTTATTAATCTTTAAGTCAATGTATGTAGGATGCAATTTCTCCAAGAAATATTATTTTCTTTATACCATTAACTAAACAACATTCAGATGGAAAATAAGGTTATATACAAGTTCCATAAGCTTTTGCTGAAACATCCAACTAGTAAAACTTCAGAACCAAAGCCAGTATTGCAGAGCAATTGTATTATGTAAATAAACTACTGGAGTCAGTGATTCCACTAAACAAAAATAAAAGCTATTTCTTCTAATCTCTTCAGTTACATCTATTGAAAATATTAATCAATATTTTAGTAACTTGTAGGATTTCTGATTTTATTTTTCGTCTTTTTCTCATGCCTTAACTCACCCCCAAGCTGTATTTGAATCTTCCCAGTTCATACTGTCTATTATGAACCATTAAACTGTGACACTACTGCCTTATATTTCTGTACACTAGCAAGTGTCTATCAGTGTTTACAAGAGTTGAAGTGATAAACGACCTCATTTTTTTCAGTGGGATTTAGGGGAGACAGATATGGCAATGGCTTCACAAAGCCACACCTTCCATCTCATGCACTGGTAAAACTGGCTAATGATCATTAGTCAAAGAAGTTTTTTAAATCAAAAGATTTACTTTTGTAGATCTTTCATTTCTTCTCTCCTTCTCCCATATACTCCCTTCCCCCCTCTCTCACTGATACTCTGTCATGAAACATCCTAATCCAGGTAATCCCAACCCACTTTTTAAAGGAGAACACTTTTCAAGAGAAGCAAAGCAAAACCTCTCTTTTGTAAAGTTTGCATCACAAGTCATATGCATCTATCTATCCAGTACTGACAAAGGGTGTGGTATTAGCTCAAGAACACAAGCCATGGATGATAAAAAGAAAGAACAACAAGATTCATGGCTGAATATTCTTCACTGGAACAGTGGGCCAACAAACAGGGGCAAATACTCTGCTGGTGTAAATTACGGCAGCTCTATTGACTTTTGAGGAGCTGTATCAATTTACACCAACAGATTTTGGTTTGTAGTGCTCCTCTTTTTTGAAATGCCAATCAATAGAGTTCAGATCCTAAATTGACCTTTATCTTTACACTAATGGCTTTTCTTATCAGCAGCTAGATCATTACATCTTCCACACAGTTGATCTGTCACTTTGTTTGGAATAATCTTTTACTCTAACATTCAGTGCTGACTATTAATAAATTAAGAAATAACAGCAAAATAATTAGCCTTTCACCTAGGAAAACACAGGTGGGCACCACAGAATGTTCTCTCAGTGACACTGTTTTGCCCTATATAATTGATGCCAGTGCGTAACAGGATACTAGTATGTTCTTTTCACAAGCTGTCACTTTCACACACACTATTGTCTCCATATTAATGCAAATGGTTTACTACTTTTAGCACTTAACTTTTTATTTATTGTAACAAAAGAAAAGCATTTTACTCACATATAAAAAGTTACTGGTAAACTATTTTTTTATGATCCAATAAACCTTTCTACAAAAGCCAAAATACTTATTTCACATTTTTAAATATTATTTGCACTATTTCAAACTTGGAACAAGCCTCTTATGTATTAGCAGTAAAGTATAGGGATAGCTAAAACTTTCTGTACTGTTGCTGAGCGTCGTGAAATGCTCCCTTCTGTGCAGTTAAGAATGCTCTCCCTACAAGTTCAACTAATCCATAAAACATCTGAAATGAAGGACTAGAGATCAACTTTCTTCAATATCTAAAATCAGAATTCATTATCAGTAAATTAACTCAGCTTTGTCTGTTGCATATTTTATGCATCTGCCAGCACAGTGGTGAACTGAGGTGTTGCAGGCGCCATTGTGATGGACTAAGGAAATGCTAAGGTCTGTTGCTCTACATCATCAATCTGAAACCTCAATGAAGCTTTCCCTAAAGGTTGACTCCAAGCACATTCCTGAAGAGCAGTGACTGGTGACCGGAGGGAGGAAAGAGGGGGCTGAAAAATCCCAAGTACAGCAGCAATTTAACTATCTCTGCACCAAAATATGCAGCTTTGTTATCAATAAAAGGCCATATACTTTCCATAGATAGGAATTTATTTTTAATACTTTGTATTGAAAATTCAGAATGGTTTTCTCTTATTTTTTGTCAGTATAATTTTTTCACATAAATTAATGTGTTTTTCTAAGTTATGAGTTATAAGATTGATTTAATAAACCGGTTAGGCAACTTCCAAAGGGGTGGCCATGTCAGTCTAGTTCAGCAAAACACATAAAGGAGTCCTGTGACACTTTTAAAGACTAACAAATTTATTTATCGCATGAGCTTTTGTGGGAGAAAATCCCACCTCATCAGACACTTGAAGATGGTTCAAGCGTCTCACAAAGTGGGATTTTCTCCCGCAAAAGCTCATGCGATAAATAAATTTGTTAGTCTTTAAAAGTGCCACAAGACTCCTTGTTTGGTTAGGAAACATAACTTGTAATGTCAGTTGCCAGCTTTCATAGCACTGGGATGTTAGTAGAATATTGTTACAAAGTAGCTCGGTACCTAAACTACTGAACTTGAGTCAAAAGACCTGAGTTTTATTCACAGCCTTGCCAATGGCCTGTGGTTTGCCCTTAACAAATAACTTACCCTCTTTGGCTATGTCCACACTGGCAAGTTAGTTTGAATTAAGGAAGCTTAATTCGAACTAACTAAAGCCATGGCCACACTAGGCTTTCATTAGCTCGAATTAAGGGCTTCCTTAATTCGAACTAATAACTTTGAATAGGGTATTAGAAGTAAGGGTTAATTCTAACTAACTAGTTCGAATTAACCAATGTGGCCATGTTAACTCGAACTAATTTCTTAGTTCGAACTAACCAGCCCATTGAAATCAATGGAGATTGCTAATTCGAACTAAGCAAGTGCCATTCATGGCACTTGCTTAGTTCGAACTAATTTTTTCTAGTTCGAATTAAGCTAATTCGAACTAACTAAAATTAGTTCAAATTAGTTAATTCGAACTAACTAATTCGAACTAATTTTAGTAAGTGTAGACATAGCCTTTGTGCCTCAGTTTCTGCCTGTGCAAAATGAAAATAATAGTACTTCCTTTGTAAAGCACTTTGAGATCTGTAAATGAAAATCAAATATTGTTTTTAAATAAGGCAGTGAAGATGTTTTTGTTACAATAGGATTTATCTGAGTTCTATTTTAGATTTCTGATGAGTTTTAAATATTCCAGATATTAATAATGACAAATATCTTCTATTGGGAGGGACGGAATTAAGCTAATCATACCTAACAGAAAATCGACTGATTGATCTAATAACTTTAGACCCTCCACCTTTAATTACTATAATCCAGTTTTAACATGGATTCACAATGGCTAAAATTTATTAAACTATTTATACCTCAACTAAAACATTGAATTAATGTATTTAAATCAGAATTAATCACCATAACATTTAATTAATGTTTGACAAGGATTAATCAGGCTGAACTCCATCCACTCGCCCCAAAAATACAAAAATGGCCGTATACCAAGACACTGTTTTTTGCATCTGTTTCTGGTAGGTGCATTCTTAAATTGCTAAGTCAGTCAAGATCTTTTGAATTTCATTTATCCAGATAATGAGAGTCAGGCGCTGACCGTCCTGAGATTAGAAAAGAAGCCTAGGTGTAGAGACAGAAAGCAAACTGCTATCATTACGGGTGGATGATAGCTAAGACTTATGTTTCCAAGTGACCTCCTTTAGGTATGTCATCTTCTGCTTGTTACAAAACATTATATCCGTCTCACTAATGAAACAAATGCCATTCACAATTAAAACCAATCCAGAAGTCACAGAAACATGTAATTATAACTTCTTCTGCTTGTTAAATTTACTTTTTAGATAGATCAAGATCTCTGTACACAAAGAATGTGCTGAAATATTTGAGAAAAGCTCAAAATTTAAAAAAAGATTGAAGCACCATTTTCATCTTACAAAATGGAAACAAACATCTTTTAGTGTCGAAATATTAAATAATTTATTCCAGAGCATAAAGATTAAATGCCACATTCACAGGTGCTATAAACTGGGATAACTCCACTGAAATCAATAAAACTATGCCAATTTACACCAGCCAAGGATCTGGCCCTAAAATTATCAATTAATAAAACTGTTGGAAAAATATATAAATTCAATCCTTTGCTAATGAGACTGGACAAGATCACCTGAGTGCTGTCATATCTCTAACTTCTATGAATCTGTGATTACATTTTTAAAGGAATACAATATCTCTTTTGGTGCCACTTTAAATATATTCATATAAATCAGATTCATTAGCCTTTTGCAACCCTTAAACAAGCTAATGACGCTTTTCAGTAATGGTGGTTTTCTCTTCTATTTATTCCAGCAGCAGCACAATAACCTTTAACACCATGCAGGGTATGGTATTTAATACTAAGAAGGAAGAGCACTACCTATGGTAACATCATATCCAGGTGCACCTTGAAGATTACCTATCCAACTACTGACCTGGCCCAACCCAGCTTGTCAAATTTAAACGGATTACAATACAGAGGAATGGACAGAGGGAATGTGTATGCAGATGGGCACCACGGGATTGTAAGTGGAGAACATGAAGATGAAAACTAAGACCTTGCAAAGCTAAGGCCATATCAAACTCTCCAAATGAAAAGAACATGAAGGGCAGATGTGCAGGGAACTACACAAGTTTGCCTATCTGCAAAGTAGGCCATCCAGGCCCCTAGTATGATGTGCTAATCCATACCTCAACTCCTTTTAGAGACTTGCAGCTACTGTTTCACGATGTTTGCCTACCTCCTACCTTCACTTCAAGAAAGCCTGACAGCATTAAGCAGGAAACCATTGAAATTAATGACTGGATCACTGTTATTTCTTACAATACTATCCCACAGAAAGAAAAAACTGAAACTATACCTTTGTCCTGGGTATGGAGACTAAATCAGAAAAGAATCAAGATTGATTGACCATAATTTATTAAAATCTCTTTTACCTCCTTGCAGCAAGTACTCTTCCAAACTCAGGCATGCTAGACTCCACAAATTATTGGATTATCCAGTGTGGTTCAGTTTCCAATCTGGTACTTAGATAGGGTCTCTCATACTGAGACATCAGTTATACCCAAGGAGCCATTCTTGCAAAGGTAAAATATATTGAGCGATCTCCTTTCTATTAGGAAAACTCCAAAATTGCTATTTACTGCCACAATTCAATTCTGCAACATTTCCATTTTACTGAATATAATCCTTGTTCTTACTTTTTACAGTACTATTTGAAAATACCTACTTGTTGACACACAAACTTTCTCCCCTCCTCCCAACATTTATAGATTTGATAATCTATGGCAATTTGTTGAACAGAGAATTCAGAATTTGATTCTTTTTTCTTCACATGCTTTACATACCAGCCTCCCTATTTATTATTTATATTGCCTAGCTCGTTTCTACACAATGCTCATACAGATCAACAGATGGTCATATTTCACATCAAAATTTTCTAGTTTCTTAATTTCTATAAGGAAAGTATACAGCACAAATCTTTTTGTGTTGGAAAACCTCTGAAATTGCTCAGATTCACAACAAACTCACCTCAGATTTGCTGAACTGTTCACAAACCTTTAGCAAACCTGGACTAACGTTTCTGATTTTTAAGGAAATACAAATTAAAATTCACACCACTCTAATTGCACAGATCTTGTTCCTGACTTGCCAAAGCCTTGTTTGTTCCTGGCCTGGTTCTGCCTTGAGCAGTGACATTTAAACATATGGACTTGTGCCAATCTGTCAGGCAATGTTCTGATATGAATGGATGTCTAACTGAGGATTGTTTTATAACTAAAGTCATTTTACATGGGATGCCATCTAGAGTTTCACTATTGTCTCGAGATATGAAAAGTTATTGCATTAAATGACTGTCTCTTTGCAAACCAAACAGATTTTCACTTTCCTTAAAATCCCAAATCAAAGAAACTCCAGGTTGACACAAAAAGAAATCAGCATTGTTGTAAAAATTGTGTTATACAGGGTGAATCAACATATTATCCATTCTAAGGAAGAGGTCAGTCTAAAGCACGATTTATGTGTACTTCAGATCCTGCACAGGAAAGAAGCCTAAAAATTATAGAGGAGGTCACCCAGTAGGCAAAAGTCAATTTAAGGTTAGAATTAAAACTTTAAAAGTGGGAGGAACAATCCATATTTAAGTACCTTCCACCACAATTCAAACTAAACTAAATTATGATTTCAGTATATCCTGATATATGTATATAAAACAATTGAAATCTGATTATACAAAATATTGAAACTACTGAATGTTACCCAGGCTCTCACTAATAAGCAAGAAATTGCTCTCTACTACAACTACAACCTAACATTTAAAGAAACATATACAAAGTATTATACAAAGGCGCTGTACACTCAGGAGGGTTCATGCATTTTTATTAACAAAAGTATTATTAGTATCTAAAAGAACTTAGCTGTATTTGGCAAAATAAGAAGTACATGAAATCATAGCCTAAAAACTGGAGATGCTCTATCAGGAAGCTTTTTCGTAATAATTTGGTTATATACACTGGTTAACTTTGTGAAAAAAAAATCTGACATGATTATGATTTTGGTCTTTTTTATCCTTTTCATTCATCATTAGATTAATAATATCAGTGTTTTACACTTTGTTGTCCCCTTCCTTTTAATATAAGATTTTAAGTCAAAATACATATTCTCAGGGGGGAAAATCCCATACTGTATTTTATTTAAACGGTTCAAGAATCTGAAACAGATTATTTGTGATTTATAAGAACCCTCTGAGTTCACACAGTATGTTTTGTCCTAGAATCCAGTCTGTTTTCCATTTCTTGGGTTGCTTTTACAAATGAACACAAGAGGGCACAGCTCCCTTCAATCCTTAACTAAATTGATGGCATTGCATTCAATGAATGAACCTTTCAAAAACGTAAGATTACTCATTCACCTGCCAAAGGTCCAACTGCAGGACACAACTGAGCCGAAATAAAAGAGACAGAGAGGAAAAAAGTAGATCAGGAATCTTAAAATAAATTGCTTCTAATAACATCAAGTTCATGAGTCAGCAATTCTGATGCACTTTATATAATTTAAAATATCAATAAGTGTAGTAAGTTAAGGTTTCTATGTGACAGAAGTAAATTTGGGTCTAAGGAGAGGGAAAGATGAACAGTGTATGAACCTACTAGCAAAAAGCACTTGGTTCAGTGAAATCAGACAGCAATGTTATATTGAGAAGGAGAAGAGAACGATTAGGGGAAATGATCTTGCAGCTAAGGAAAAACAAGGAAACCCAAACCCATTCTATTTTCCTTTTCCCAGTTTCCAGACAACTGTTTGTTATTTAAGTTACTTAACTTTAATTTTAATCAGCTAGGACTGAATTTGTTCTTGATACAAAGGGTAAAAAATCGAAAGTTTCACAATCTGGTCATTTCTGTGCTATTTAGTGATGATTACAATGCTCTAGTTGAATGTGGTTTTTTACATTGTTGGGTAATTCAAGCAGATTTTAAAACTTCAGTCTTGCAACGAATGTAGACTTCAATGCTGAATGTGGATGTTATTGAGTAATGAGAAGTAATTAAAAACTGTATATTGCATCTGTGGAGTACATTTATTTTCCTTAAAAGAAGCAAGCAAGCACTGAGGACTAAATCTCTATGCTGTCCCACACAGGAAGTTAGTGTGAAGCCAAATGCCATGACGCGCTGGACTGTACAACCCCATACCTTGCACTAGTTCCACTGTCTGATCAATCACCTTTACTGTCAAGGAAAGCCTTAGAGTACAGTCATCTACATATGCACTGAATTGATATGACTTACACTGACTTCTGGCACTCCCCTGCACATAGGCCTCTCCAACTCAGTGATTTAGATTCATACTCTTTCCCTACAATGACTTGCATCACTTACATCTCACTTGTTTCTTAGGAACTGAGCATAAGGGTGCATCCACATCATGAAGAAAGACAAAAGAAACAAGGAGTCTTGTGGAACTTTTAAAGACTAACAAATTCATTCATAGAATCATAGAATAATAGGGATGGAAGGGACCTCACGAGGTCATCTAGTCCAACACCATGCTAAAAAGCAGGACCACTCCCCCTAAATCACCCCAGCCAGGGTTTTGTCTAACCGAGCCTTAAAAATCTCCAAAGATGAAGATTCTACCACCTCCCTAGATAGCCCATTCCAATGCTTCATCATCCTCATAGTGAGAAAGTTTTTCCTAATATCCAACCTTGACCTCCCCAGCTGTAATTTGAAACCATTGCTCCTTGTTCTGTCCTCTGTTACCCTCGAGAACAACCTAGCTCCCTCCTCTTTGGAGCAACCCTTCAAGTAGTTGAAGGTTGCTATCAAATCTCCCCTCAGTCTTCTCTTCTGTAGACTAAATAAGCCTAGTTCCTTCAGTCTCTGCTCATAAGTCATGTGCCCCAGCCCCCTAATCATTTTTGTTGCCCTCCGCTGGACTCTTTCTAATTTGTCCACATCCTTTCTGTAGTGGGGAGCCCAAAACTGGACACAGTATTCCAGATGCGGCCTCACCAGTGTCGAATAGAGGGGAATTATCACATCCCTCGATCTGCTGGCAATACTCCTACTGATGCAGCCTATATATGCCATTGGCCTTTTTGGCAACAAGGGCACACTGTTGGCTCATATTCATCTTCCCATCCACCATAACTCCCAGGTCCTTTTCTACAGCGCTGCTACTTAGCTGATCGGTCCCCAGCCTGTAGCAGTGCATGGGATTTTTCCGTCCTAAGTGCAGGACTTTGCACTTGTCTTTGTTGAACCTCATGAGGTTTCTTTCAGCCCAGTGTTCCAATTTGTCCAAGTCTCCCTGGATCCTGTCCCTGCCCTCCAGAGTATCTACCATTCCCCCCAACTTGGTGTCATCCGCAAACTTACTAAGCACGCAGTCTATTCCATCATCAAGATCATTAATGAAGATGTTGAATAGAACCGGCCCCAGGACCGACCCCTGGGGCACTCCACTCGTTACCAGTTGCCAACCAGACATCGAGCCATTGATTCCTACCCGCTGAGCCTGTTGATCTAACCAGTTTTTGATCCACCTTACAGTCCACTCATCCAACCCATACTTCCTTAACTTGCCGACGAGAATGCTGTGGGAAACCGTATCAAAAGCCTTGCTAAAGTCAAGGTATACCACGTCAACAGCTCTTCCCACATCCACAAATCCAGTCATCTCATCATAGAAGGAAATCAGGTTGGTCAGGCACGATTTGCCCTTGGTGAATCCATGCTGACTGTTCCTGATCACTCTATTTTCCTCCAAGTGTTTCAGGATGGATTCCTTGAGGACCTGCTCCATGATTTTCCCAGGGATTGAGGTGAGGCTGACCGGTCTGTAGTTCCCCGGATCCTCCTTTTTCCCTTTCTTAAAGATAGGTACTATATTTGCCTTTTTCCAATCCTCCGGGACCACCCCCATTCGCCACGAGTTCTCAAAGATAATGGCCAGCAGCTCTGCAATCACTTCCGCCAACTCCCTCAGCAGTTCATCCGGCCCCATGGACTTGTGCACATCCAATTTCATTAAGTGTTCCCTAACCTGACTTTCCATCACCGAGGGCCGCTCTTCTCTCCATTCCGCATTACCCCGTGTAGTAGCCTGGGAGCTGGCCCTCCCTGTGAAGACTGAAGTAAGAAAAGCATTGAGTACTTCAGCCTTTTCCGCATCATCCTCCACGAGGATGCCTGCCCCATTCAGTAAGGGACCTACACCACCTCTGATCCTTTTCTCGTTGCTGATATACTTATAGAACCCCTTTCTGTTATCCTTCACATCTCTTGCTAGCTGCAACTCCAATTGTCCTTTGGCCTTTCTGATTTTATCCCTGCAGTCCCGAGCAATATCTTTATATGCCTCCCTTGTCATCTGTCCAAGCTTCCACTTCTTGTAAGCTTCCCTTTTATGTTTCAGCTCCCCACAGAGTTCCCTGCTAAGCCAAGCTGGTCGCCGTACACATTTGCTGTTCTTTCTGCACATCGGAATGTTATCTTCCTGTGCCTTTAACAGGGTTTCTTTAAAATACAGCCAGCTGTCTTGGACACCTTTCCCCTTCAGAGCAGCCTCCCATGGGACCCTGCCCATCAGCTCCCTAAGGGAGCCAAAATCTGCTTTTCTGAAGTCCAGGGTGTGTGTTCTGCTTCTTTTCTTCCTTCCATTGATCAGGATCCTGAACTCTACCATCTCATGGTCGCTGCTGCCCAGGTTGCCATTTACTTCTACTTCCCCGATCAATTCTTCTGTTTGTGAGCAATAGGTCAAGAGGTGCAAGGCCCCTAGTTGGTTCCTCCAGCATTTGTACTAGGAAGTTGTCCTCAATATTCTCCAAAAACTTCCTGGATTGCCTGTGCACTGCTGTATTATCTTCCCAGCAGACGTCAGGATAATTGAAGTCCCCCGTAAGAACCAGGGCCTGCGATGATCTGGAAACTTCTGTTAGTTGTCCATAGATCGCCTCATCCACCTCCTCTTTCTGGTCTGGCGGTCTGTAGCAGACACCCACCACAACATCCCCCTTGTTGCATTCTCCCCTAAACTTAACCCACAGACTTTCAACCATCTTGTTTCCACTTTCATAGTGGAGCTCCGAGCAGTCATACAGCTCTTTTACATATAGCGCTACTCCTCCCCCCTTCTTCCCTGCCTGTCCTTCCTGAACAATTTATATCCATCCATGGCAGTGCTCCAGTCATGCAAGTTATCCCACCATGTTTCTGTTATTCCAATTATATCATAGTTCCTTGTCTGTGCCAGTACTACCAATTCTTCCTGCTTGTTTCCCAGGCTCCTTGCATTTGTGTACAGGCACCTAAGATACCGGGCCGATTGCCCTACTTTGCCCTGTTGATTCTCCCTCCTTTCACATCTTCCTCCTTGCAATTTCTCCCGGTGTCCTCCTTCCCCACTCGCCTGAGGTATTATGACTTCATCAGGAAATAAAAAACAATTATTTGACACCCCCCCAGTTCCAACTACCCTCTCTTTTATTCCTGCTGTTACAGTCCCAGCACCCCCCAAGTTCTATCCCTTCACCCAGGTTTCCCTCAGTTTCACTTACCTGTGGGCCTTGGTCAGATGAGCTTTTGTGGGTAAAATCCCACTTCATCAGATGCATTAAATGGATACTACAATATGGAAGGGAATACATGATAGATAACATGGTAACTAACACTTGGTAAAAGCCTAGCAAAGACAAGGCAGTTCATACTTTTTGCATATTCACAGGTCAAGGTAAACAAAAAACTGCCTTGCCTTTGCTAGGATTTTACCACGTGTTAGTTACCACATGATAAGAACACACATTTTTTCCTAATGAAGACAAAGTCGAAGAGAGTCCACATTGATGTAATATAAATAATGAAAGCCTGGATTATAAGATTCGTAGTCTGAAAAGGATTTAACAAGAAACGTGTAAATTGACATAGGAGGTGGCATTAATTCCAAACTGTAAATTCTCTGCTTTAAAAATGAACATTTAGTGAATTAATCTATATAGTTGGGGATGATAATATTTCTGTTTTTTCTATGAAGCAGAAATTGAATATTTTTATAGACTTGTGGAGAACCAAAAGCTTCACAGCTGGCTAAGCCAAGAAACACCAGGAACAATTTTAGTCTCAGTATTACTATTCATTCACACTGAAAAGGCATTAGGATCAAGTCCTGCCTCCTTCCTCAGAACACAGAAGTTGAAATCAGTTTGGGTATTTGTGACATAAGAAGAACAGGAGCTGGGGAAGCCAGATCCACAAGAGCGCTCTCCAAAACGAGCAGATGATCTGCTGCTAAATGGATCCGCAAAGCATGGCTACCCATGGAGTGGAATCACAAGGGCAGTAGCGGCTACCTCCCAGGAAAAGAAATAATAGACCATCTAGTCCATCCCTTGTTCCTATCAGGCCTTTTCTAGTGCTTTATCTTCCCAAACCTTAAAAGGACTTCAGTGAAGGAGTTTCTTATACAAGACAATTTCATCCCAGTGCTACTGCTGAAACCAACCCAGGGATCATCAGGGAGAAGCAACGTTCTGCTCTGATCCTGAGACTGCCACAGGCCAATTCAGCCCGACACAGGACTGAGCGACCTCTGAGCGCCCATGACAGCCAGGACACAGGAATGCCCAACTTCTCTTGTCATAAAATAGCCCTGTAATACATGAATTTCTCCCATAGATCACATAATGGCATGGGGAAAGTCACAAACTTTGCTTTATTTTCTACTTCCAAGAGTGGGAATATTTACTTTCCTCATTATTTAATATTTCAAAGCACAAAGATTTAAAAAAACTATAACTGCAAAGTATCATCATCATTACACAGACACAAAACAAATGCTAATGTCTCCTGAAAATCTTTGATAAACCTTCTATTTAGAAGCTATGATGCTTGTAGACAAAAATCTCAACTGAGGCAAGCCTGGCAAGACTATAGGGGATTGATTTGTTTGTTTGTTTTATTCTAAGAACTTGGGTAGTTGAACACATACAATATGAGGAAAAAGTACATGAGTTGGATAGTTCCTTTTGTTAAAGGCCTAGAGTGCAATCTTCAAACTACACAGTGTGACTGGGAAGGGAGGCAAAGCATGCCCTATACCTTCTCCAACTGTGCACTTGCCAGGCAGCTGAACTGGCCCCCTTCCCAAACCTGAGCAGCCAAAGAGCTGTTTTAACTTACACCAGCTAGAAGAAGCCCTAGAGATCATTCCCAGGACTGGGAAGAAGCAAAGTAACTCATGCTTTGGCTTCAGCGGCAACCTTTCTGACCTCCTTCACACCCTCCCCCCATCCTAGAAGGCATATTCTTCAAACCCAGGTGGTCCTAATACATGCCTTTAGCTATCCCCTGGCAGAGGAATTTTAGGGTCACTTTGCACTGCTCCATATCTCGCCCCCTTCCGTATACAAGTTGCCCATGAATGTAAATGGAATTTTCCACATTTGAAGTCAACTTTAATATTTACCTCACATTTTCTGCTTGTATGTGATTTTCTGCATTTCTCTTCCTTTACTCTTTTTCTTACTAAGTGAAAGAAAGCAAGATATTTGGTTTTACTTGCTTCTGCTGCATATTCACCTCTTCCACTGGTAATCTTTTATTGGTTTATTCCCAGTTGACTAACAGGGATTTTTTTTGGCACCACAAGCAAAAGAATTATATATAGAGAGGCTCTTTGAAACACATAGAAGCAAGTGAACTTTCAGAGATCCTGGTTTCACATGAGCCTCTGAGAACAAAAAAAACCCCAGAAGAAATAGAAAATTTTATATTATACAGAATAACGTCTGAAGAAAAAACATTAATTACAGTCAAGTATTGATAAGGGACAAGGGTCAAACAAAAGGAAATCTCCTGTTAAATATGCCATACAAGAACATGCTGAATGCTACAAGCAGCAAAGGCAGGAGGAAGGAATAATTCAACAGAACTCAAGTTATTTTAAATGTATGTCTCCAATGAACTCCTCCGCAGTTTTAGGCTCCCTAGCTAGGATTACTTGTTCCCACTGTACAAGACAACCCAGCATGCTAAGTCCCAGTGAGCTGGTATCTAAATCGAACCGCCATACTCAGCAATGAGATTCATATCTACTGTATTAGCTTTAATGATCACGGGTGAGAGTAATTCCACAAGAAATCCCAGATACAGCCCCAGGATGCAGTGGACTCAATTTAAAACTCAGGACGAACTCTAAATTCAATCTCTTTCTAGGGACAGGCTGAGTGTCCCAAAGCCCTAGTTAGGAATCTGAATGGACTATCCCCAGGAAACTATAGTTTGCATTATGGCAGTGGTATTATGATCAATAGAATTAGCTGATAGACAGTCATAAGAACTGTTTAAAATAAGAAGTATGATTTTGCCACAAATTATGTTGTAAACAAACCTGATGATTACTTTTAAAATTTCATTTTTCAATCTTTTTAGGCTTAGATATTGAGAAAGCAAAGATTAAACTATGATAGAAAGGTACATACTATATACACTGCAATTCCTAGAGTCAATTAAGAATGAAGAAGCAGATTTGACTATAAATTTAATAAGTAATCTGCTTGTATCTTAATACACTATTTCTAACAATTTAATTTGCTTTTCATATTAATTAAAATAAAAGAATTACCCTGGACTTGCAAGGCATATTCCTATAATCCCAGGTCTTTGACATTATTGTCCACAATATCTCATTTTAGATTCTGGATCAATGCATGCTGCTAGGGACACTTAATCCATAGAACTTTGACAAAAAAAGATGAGTAGGAACCATTAATATGTTAATTTAAGACTGTTCCAAAAAAAAAAAAAGAAAGTATGGATTATTTACTCTAGGTATTTATAAGGAACACTAATGAATTAAGAATATTTATGACCCACTATTTTAGATTTTATTATTAAAAATATTCATACATACAAATTACTCTGACAGAATTTACAATGGAAAAAAAATCACAGAAAATATTCATAGGAGGGCCAGTAGTAACTACTGCTGGATATTTTTCTGATAGTTTTTTATTATTTTAATGGAATGAAAATATTGTTTTTAAAAATACCGAGGTAAGTGTTGTTAGCAAAAATATTTGGGACATGTTCTTGGGTTATTCTTTATCAATGAAATAAATGGTACTAGATTTTTATGATTAATGATGAGATAAACTATGTAAGTCAAGCGCACACACAGTTATTCTGTCTCTAACAAGCATTAGTGACAAAAAATTAACCATACGCCCAGTACTGTTTACTTTAGCCAAGTTCACTGTGCCATTTTGCCTCACTGTTAGTGATGCCTGAAAGGTAATAACGCTTGGCAGCTCCTTTAGTAACAATGACCAGACTAATACTAAGCCTACAGAGCAGAATGCAAAAGGAAAGGAAGTGAAGGGGCTGGGGTGGCAAACAGGAGCAAGTTCCAATAACCAAAGAATTTACTGTTTCTTCCAATTACGTTAAACAGTAGTATACAAAATGGATAAGTAAAGCAATCGTCTTAAAGATTAATCTGGTCTCCAAAAGTTTCCATCACAAGTACTAGAGTTATCAGAATAGTCCATCCTTAGCTACTCCAGTAAAGCCTGGTCAAACTTTGCCATAAAAACTGAATTAAATTTTTCTGCTTTTTAGAAGTCACCACAACAGAAGTAACAGTCTTTAAAGGAAAGCAAAGTTCACATCAGTCTACATTAGTTACTGGCCCTGTTCTCTGAAACGCTATATGTTATCTTGCACATGTTTGTTTTCATCTGTCAGTGTAGTTTATTGTTAGGGAAGTGTAGTATCAGCTGTCTCTTCCCTGCCATCAAAGCTACTTCATTAAAGTTAATAGTGTTTGACTTGCAGAGGATCTTTTTCCAAGGTAACACAAAAAACTTCTGCTCTACGTTATTTTTCCAGCAGTAAAGGCACCAAATGGATGTAATAACCCCCTTAATCTTAAAAAATCCATTGCATTAATCCACTGAAAGCATTTAAAAATTCTACTTGTCATTTATTATATGACCTTATCTGGGAATGACCCTTTGCCAAATGTTCTAAGAGTACACCATCATCTGGCAAATGAGAATGGAAATATATTTTGGTCTGAATAAGAACACTGCATATTGGTCCCAGTACACCTGTACTTTGTTTACTTACTATCTTCCGTTTAATTTTGCCACTTTTCTAAAATGTTTCATTTCATTAAACATGACTGGTTAAAAATGTTATTTCTTGTCTCTTGCCACATGCATAGATCTTATTAACTAACTGGTTTGAATTAAACCACATTCTAAGAATAAAATAACGCTGGTTTTATTAAAAGCATGCTCCTTGGTTTTGGCTCATATAATTATTAACTAAGAAGTCTTTGACAAAACATATTATTTAAAAACTCTTTGTCTATGACTTTCTGAAACCTTATTCCCTTTTTATTGATGTAGCGTCCCTGATTTTAGTCCTCTGCCTCTACATCTTTCCTTATCTCCATTTTCTGTCAGATACCTGACAGGCACTCTGTGAACACATCCATTTCAGAAATGTGAGATTTTTTTCAGTTAATTGGCATTGCTTCAGAGAAACTAGCATTAAATTTTATTGGCTTCAATTAAAAAGCACTGATTCTGTGAATACCTATTAAATTAGAAAAATAAATCTGAATTTTGAAGAGAAATGGGAAAACATAACCATATATACATCAAAATATATTTGTATTGAAAAATGGTTTGTGTTAAAAGAGGATGAAAATAAGCTGCTTTAAATAAAAATCTGTTCATTTTCATAAAACCACTTAGGATCTGAACATATTCGTTTTAACACAGTACATATGTATCCAATTAACTGTAAAAATTTAAATAGACATGACACATGCAACCTCGAGTTCATGTAAAATGTAAGTCCTCTTAAAAATGATAAAATACATTAATTAAAACCAGATCAAATGCAATCTAAAATGCACTAAAATGGTTTAATATATTAATAAACAGAAAACATTAATCCTGACAAAACCTTGTCAGACAGAAACTAATAGAGGACTAAGCATGACATCACTTTTTATTCCAGACACTACAGAGCTATCGAAAATTATAAAGAGCTCATGCACAGTACCAACCTGAAGGGGGAAAAAAGAAAAAGAGAAAGAGAGAGAGAGAGAGATTATATATTTTATACTAAAAAGTGGCCAAACTTCAATTACTGCTATACTGGAAAACAGGCATCCTTAGGGAGGGAATATGTCTAACATATGTCTAACATTTAGGACAACAGAATACAAATCAGTATTCCTCGCCTCTATCATTGACTTAGTATATGACCTTGGGAAAGTTATATCTGTACCTGTTTCCCCATCTGTAAAATGGATTTAATACTTACCTACACCACTGAGATGTTGAACATTTGCTCATTAAAGCCCCTAAAACATTCATATCTTTTGATGAAATTTGCTATAGAAGTATCATGTTTTATTAGTAGAAAATGTAATACTAGCTTTAATCTAAAGGACACTAGGATGGTCATCTCATTTACTATATGCTTGTATTACAATTAGTGCATACAAACATTAAATACTACCATTACCTCTCAGAAAAATGTAAGGATTGCATTTTCAGAGGATTCAACCCAACATCCAACTGAGCATGAATAATTTCGTAAGCAGAATAACTTGCACATAAATTCTGTGCATGCTATCATTTCCACAAACCAATATGAAAGTACATACACCAAATTAAAGGCTATATATTGCATATTTGAAAGAATAATCTCTATGCTGAGGTGGCTTCTTTTTTCCCCATCCAATGATTTTCCTCAGATATTTTAAAGGGTGTTAAAATTAACTTGGCTGTTTTGGTTTAGAAAACTTCAGTAGCACATCCTGAAGACATTTTGTGCACCAGAATAATCAATAATACCTAGGAAAACAGCTTATTATTTAATTGTTTATGCTGAAAAGCCAGATGTCAAAGATAGCACCTATGTTTTCAGGGGTTTGGGTTTGTTCATCCAGAAAGAGTGGCTTTTTAAAACTTTCCCCATTATAGATATGTAGATTAAGTTTTCTATTAAAAATCATATTTAAAATTGAAGGAACATGCATCACTATATTTAACTTTTAACGGTATTTAATCTAATTTTTAATTAAGTAAAATTTTAGATATAAACTACTTAATCCCTTTAAAATGAACTTTTTTGAGATGATTAAAGCTAATAAACCAATACATGTATCAATACTGAACAAAATATAATTGTCAAAATGTAAACAAATATGGTTCTAGATGAAACACAATCAGCTAAGGAGTATTTAAAACCTTCGCACAAGGGGGAGCAGTTGGTCAATGTTAACATTGACGCTGCATTGCAAGTAGTTATTAAAGGCTCAATGTGTAGGTTTAGCACACCTAATTTGGTTAAATTATGCCCTGATTTACTGCATAGATTATTTGCCTCCAGAAGTCCTCTACCTTGCTCTTGAAAGAGCACCAAATAAATCATAAAAGCCTGACTCTAAAAAACAAAAATTCCCTTAAATTTTGCTTATTCTTATGCATATTTTCATTGATTTCTGTATTACTGTGAATTGGGACATCTGCAGAATCATAACCTAAGTAACAAAGAAAATCTTAACTGCTAATTATAGCTAAAGTTTGGTTGCTATTTGTCCAAATTTTGATACCCAAATATTGGTAGCAGAATACTTAGTTAATTAGTTAGATAATTAGATAGTTATTTAACTATGATAAAGATATTTTACAAATCTTAGCTCTCTTTCTACAGAGCAGACAGCAATGCAGCAGGTTACATCTTCAAAGCCATCTTCACTACTGAACAGACCACAAACTTAATATTTTAAGACTATATTCTGAAAAATTAAAAAAGCCTAAATGAAAGTCTTTATTCCAGTTTTTCCATCAACATTTTCATAATTAAAAGGTTCCTTGCCTCTGTAGTAATATCAAACCTTCAACCTCATATTAATTTTTATATCACTAAAACACAACTTTAATTTCACCAGAATTGTTCTACATTTCACCAGCTATCAATACCATGTATACGTAAGGTCATCATTAGAGAAAGTACAGAGATATCATTCCAGTGCAAGAGAGTCCAAGGGAGTATTGAGGGACCAGTAACTCAATCACAATTTTTATCAAGAAAGCCACATGAAGTGTTGTTTTTATTGGAGATCTTTCAAAAACATTACAGGTAAGCTAAGTAATTCTGGCCTTTGCTCTAAGTGGGAGAGTATGGATCTTATTTTTACCACAACAGGTGGTACCAAGTCTTTCATCTGGAAAGATTTTTCTAATTTAAATCCATAAAATGTTTTTCCTCTTTTTCTTTTTTAATTTGCTGCATGCTCTTGGAAAGAGAATGAAAGATTTAAGAGTTTTGAAACCAAAATATCTGTTAGAAGTTCTGAGCAAAGCCTTGATGGGGTCCAGCTTGCCAAGAAAAGCACTTTTCACCAGTAAGTAGGCAAGACTACTTTATCCAGCTCTATAACCTTACATTTCTGTTGAAATATACTTTATTTTTCCTTCTAATTACTCTTTGTGTTTGATGTCCAACACAAACAAAATATCTTTCATAAAGAACTCCCACCAGAAACCTTGGAAATCTAACAAATGCAAGGCATCACTCTAAAGTGCTAAGGTTAGAGCATTTGCATTGCAAGACAGACTTAACCCCAGCTACGACTTTTCATTACAGAGCCTCTGTTTGAGCCAGAAGTGCCCAAATTTTGTATCACTGAAATCCACATTGGCAAGCTGCCAGCCAGACCCCTCAGAGCTGAATCTAATTTTTAATATCTGTAGTTCTGCACAGATATATCACATAAACAGTATGCATGAAAAAAGGCAGACTCCAGATGTACTCACTTTTAATACTGAGGTGTGACCGGAGATCACAAAAACAGAGAGGGTGAAACTTTTCTTCTATAACTCGGGGGGAGGGGGGGCCGCAGATCTGGGTTGACCAAATCCATTAGCAAGTTTGTGCAAACTTCACCAAATTGCTCTGGTTAGAAAAAATATATATTTTGATATTTTCAAAACTAAATATTTTGATTTAAAACCATTTTTTATTTAAATTTTACTGCAAATTAATTGTAAGTACATCTAAAAAGCATTAAAATACCCTGTAAAAGAAAAAATGTGGAGGGAGGGTGAAACAAAATATTTTGTTCTACCCAACGTGGGCTGGTATGGCAGGGGGTGAGGGGGGATTTAAATCTTTCAGTTTGCTGGGATAATGAAACGTTTCGCTTCGGGGTCTCCCAGAAAGAGGCTCTCCCTCCCCCCAGGCTGCCACCCCGGGAAGCAGAACTTGCTGTGCACAACCGCATTTGGGGGGCGGCTGCAGCCTCCCTTGGCAGTTCCGGGCCAGCCTCGTGCCACAGCTGAATTGTTCGGCGTGAGATTTTTGCCGGGGGGGCTGCGCGCGCCTGTCACTAGGCAACCGCAGCTGTGACTAACAATGATTGATTGACGGACTTCCAGCCGCCCCGCGCGCACTGCGCGTCCTCCTCCCCGCCGCCGCCGTTCCGCCTCAGGGCGGTGGGTGCAGCATTCCGCGTATGCTGTCAGTCCACGGTGGGGACTGCATCGGCTCGGTCCTCCCGCCGGGCTCCCTGCAGTACTGCGGAGCTCGGACTGGGTCTTACCGCGCCGCCTTGCCCTGTCGCGTCCCGTCTGGCCAAACATCCCGCGGCCCCTGCGCCGGCTGCGGTGCTGAGCTTTGGGGCCGGGGTGGAGAAACCGCAGCCCAGGACCCTTTTCAATGGGCCAGCCCTGCCGCTCCCCCACCCGGCCTAGGGACCCCAGCCCAGTGATCCTATTCCTGCCCCTTCTGGGCCCCAGTAACCCGACCCTACTGTTAGACTAGTTCAGCAAAACAAACAACAAGGACTTGTGTGGCACTTTTAAAGACTAACAAATTTATTTCTCGCATGAGCTTTTGTGGGAGAAAATCCCCACGAAAGCTCATGTGAGAAATAAATTTGTTAGTCTTTAAAAGTGCCACACGACTCCTTGTTTAAGTCTATGCCAGACACCACTTGCAGATACAGCTTTATCAGCAAACTCTCCTAGTGCAGACAGTTTCTAGGAGAAAGAAAGTGCATTTGCCTATCAGTTGAACAGGTTTGGTGAGCAAAAATATGAGTATAACTGCAAAACCATTCTCATGCTAGAATAACTATCTTGCATTGCCAAAAACAAAAAAATCACTCTAACTGGCATTATTCTACTGGCAAAAGTCCCTAGTGTAAACCTGTCCTTAGACTGTAACCTCTTTAAGATAAGGACAATTTTTTTCTGTTTGTATAACACCTAGTGCAATGGGTCCAGAGCCATCATTAGGGCTCCTAGGCACTTACTGTGATACAATAAATAAATAAATGTCTTTCCCATCATCCAAAGAGTGAAAATCTTCAGTGGAAGAGCCACTATGTCTGACAGCCTTGCCTTTTACAGGCAAGGTTATGGAAGCTCCATGGTAGGGCTCTCTGCGAAGGCATCCCCTGCTTCCATATATGGGCAGCTGACAAATATCTTAGCCATGATGTACCTAGCTTTTGTATTTGCCTGCTTGCTTCTTTCCTTCTGTGCCCTCTGTCTACTCTCTCTGCTAGTCTTCCAGCCAGATGTCACATAGAGACTCATAGACTCTATGGTCAGAAAGGATCAGTATGATCATCTAGTCTGACCTCCTGCACAATGCAGGCCTCAAAACCTCACTCACCCACTCCAGCAATAAGCCTCCAACCTACAACTGAGTTATTTACCTCCTCAGATCATGATTTAAGGACTTTAAGATACAGAGAATTCACCCATAGGTGAGCCATGCCCCGTGCTACAGAGGAAGGCGAAAAACCCCCAGAGCCCGGGTCAATCTGCCCTGGGGAAAAATTCCTTCCTGACCCCAAATATGGCAATCAGTTAAACCCTGAGTACATGGGCAAGTCTCAAGGAAGAAACAATTCTCTGTAATAACTCAGAACCCACCCCATCTACTCTCCCTTCTTAGGCCACTTGCATATCCACCTACAGTAGCCAAAGATCAATTTCCAAAGATCAGTCAATTTCAAAAATAGGCTATCCCATCATACCATCCCCTCCATAAATTTATCAAGCTCAGTTCTGAAAGCAGTTATGTTTTTTGCCCCCACAGCTCCCCTTGGAAGGCTATTCCAGAACTTTACTCTTCTAATGGTTAGAAACCTGAGTCTAATCTCAAGCCTAAATTTCCTGGTGGATAGTTTATATTCATTTGTTCTAGTGTCCACATTGGTGCTGTACTCAAATAATTCCTCTCCTTCCCTGATATTTATCCCTCTGATATATTTATAGAGACCAATCATATCAGCCCTCAACCTTTTTTTGGTTAGCCTAAACAATCAAGCTCCTTGAGGCTCCTCTCATAAGGCAGGTTTTCCATTCCATGGACCATCCTTGTATCCCTTCTCTGAACCTATTCCAATTTGAATTCATCCTTTTTAAACATGCATGCAATATTCCAGATGGGGCCTCACCAGTGCCTTGTACAGCAGCACTAACACCTCCCTGTTTCTACTTGAAATACCTCTCTTGATACATCCTAGAACCGCATTAGCTTTTTTCATGGCCCCATCACATTGGCAGCTCATAGTCATCCTGTGATCAACCTGTACCCCAGATCCTTTTCCTCCTCAGTCTGTTCCAACTGACCATCCCCAACTTATAGGAAAAATTCCTGTTATTTATCCCTAAATGCATGACCTTGCACTTCCCATTATTAAATTTAATCCTATTCCTGATACTCCAGTTTACAAGGTCATCCAGCTCTTTTTGTATGGTATCTCGATCCTTCTCTGTATCAGCAATACATCCCAACTTGGTGTCATCCACAAACTTTATTAGCACATTCCTGCTTTTTGTGCTAAGGTCAGTAACAAAAAGGTTAAATAAGATTGGTCCCAAGACCGATCCCTGAGGGACTTCACTAGAAACCTCCCTCCAGCTTGACAATTCATCCTTCAGAATGACCAGCTGCAGCCTCCCCTTTAACCAGTTCCTTATCCACCTTACTATATTCATATTAATCCCCATGTTCTGTAACTTATCTAACAATTCCCTATGTGGAAGTGTATCAAATACCTTGCTGAAATCTAAGTAAATTAGGTCCACCACATTCCCTTTATCTAAAAAATCTGTTAGCCTTTCAAAAAAGGAGATCAAGTTGGTCTGGCACGATCTCCCTTTTGTAAAGCCATGTTGTATTTTATCACAGTTACCGTTATCCTCTATAGCCTTAAGTACTTTCTCCTTCAAAATTTTCTCCAAGACCTTGCATACTACCGAGGTCAAACTAACAGGCCTGTAGTTACCCCGATCATTTTTATTCCCTTTCTTGAAAATAAGAACTATATTAGGGATTCTCCAATCATACAGTACAACTCCTGAATGCACAGATTCATATGAAAGCATTTCAGTGTTATTTTATGAAAATCTTGTCATCTGAAACATACCTTTGTAATCTAGTCAAGGTTTTATTGAAAGGTTTCCAGTTGCATACAATTGTGTTAAACCCACTTCATTTTTACTCATGTATAAATCTAAATAAAATTAATAAGTGATATTTCCAGTTTCAATCCAAGACAAGATTTCAGAAGCAGATGTTTTGCTAACATGTTGGAAGTGAGTAGAATCTTTACATATTTCCTTTAGAAACTTCACCAAATATTCTCTCTCAGAAGGATACTAGCATGTCAGTTTTTCAACAGGTGATACCAGATTTCAGCACATGATACCAACATCTCATAGCTTTCAACAGCTCTTACTACCATTCTATCACTTTCCTCTTTTGCCTACAAACTTTCCTAGTAATTTCTTTCAGTCTTGGCAATCTGGTTTAGGAACAATACCATAAAAGTACCAAGAATTTGTTAAAGTCATTTCCTTTAGTAGTTATGAATTTCTTTCAAGTTGGATGTTGTAGGATAAAAGTGTGGCATGTCTGATTACTAAGACAGAAAACATTGAAGAACAGACATTCAAAAACAGAAATCTCCTAGAAACACTTAATGATAGTAAGAAATTTATTATTGTGTTTTTTTATAAATATGTAACAGTAAAAATCTTAAAATATATGTATTGGAAGAAACACTAGCAACTTGTTGAGGTCACAGATTTGATTTAGCTGTATTCAAATAATATTCTAGATTTATGAAAGTGTCCTTTCATTTCCATATATCATTTGTTTTAAAATATATTCACCCTGTAGATATATAATTATAAATATTATTTCATGCAGTACCTAGCTTTGCACAGTGCTCAGGTGTAAATTTACATGCACCAGTGCCACACTCCAACTGTCCATGCAAACTATGCCGCTGTGCACTAAGAATGCTATAGTACACAGCTGGAAACTTTTAGGGTATGTCTATTCTAGCAATTTAGGTCAACTTAAGGACCCTTAAATCGACCTAAACTACTCCATGTCTACACCTGACTTCCATTAATTCGACTTAAGAAATTCCTTAAGTCGACTTAATGAAAGCTTAAGTCAATTTAATAACAACCGCCCATTAGGTTGACTTAAACCTTCAATCGACTCCTTAAGCCGACTTAAGGACCGTGTAGACAGGGAGTAACCCTTAAGTTGACTTTATTAAGTAGACTTAAGACCAGTTAAGTCGACTTAACAAAGTGGACTAAGTCGACTTAACTTTAAGTCGAGTTAGTCCACTTTGTTAAGTCAACTTAATAAGGTTGGCTTAAAGTCGACCTCATTAAGTCGACTTAACTTTTTCTAGTGTAGATATACCCTTAGTGTGTAGCAGTGTCCACATATTTAATGCACAGAATACAGGAACACTGTAGATTTAAACCCCAGCATGCTGTGCACTTTTGACATAGACACAGACTTAGTAAATTCTATGCACGGAATTGTGCTGATATCATTGATGATGGTATGAACAAGGACAACATTCAGATCATTTGTAATATCTGGGAAGAAACAAACATAATATCAGCTGGCTGCAGACCAGTTTAGCTAAAAGAGTGAACACAGGCTTTTAAGTCTGTGATTTTGTCTACCATAAGAGCTGACATACATGAGTAACAGAATTTTTCTTTACTGTAGTCTGTAAACTAAGTTGTATCAGAGTGAAAGATTTATATGATCTGAAGAGACACTAGAGTATGTACCAGAGCATACATGGCTTGTGTAGCAGGATTAAATCGGGCAAGTTATTAAAGGGGTCTCATGAAAAGGGGGAGAATTCCAAAGGTAACCAAGTGTAGCCAATAGCTAAGTCTGAACAACTTACTATAATTGCCAAGAAGAATATGGCTAATGGTCAAAAATGTTTTAAAAGCAGAAACATTATGATAAGAATGGAAAGGATGTTCATTTTCAAGCAGAAGATAAGATACGGATTAAAGTTCATTCTCAGAATAGTTTTTATAGCTAAACTAACCCCAAAATGGAAGATTCCACGTTGAGTTCTTTGAATTACATAGTAAACTAATTGGATCACGGTGCTTACTGTATATGAAGCATAATGTTACTGGGATTTAAATCCTGGGTGTACTTATGTTTCTCTGGACATTGTCACTCTTCCTAGGCCACAAAAAATACACATCTGAAAAAATTAGGTTTCCTATTCTTTAAATGCTTCCATGCCATTTTTTCCCCTAAAAAAACCCCACTGAATTCAGTCATTCCCTGGTAACACTGTTCCTTACATGTATCCCACAGACTTTGGACTAACAAAAAAAAAAATCCCTCATTATTATAACTGACTACAAACTTGACTTTTTTAAAAAAAAATAATACATTGCGGTTTATTATTTGTATTCCAGTATCAATTAGAAAGTACTAGACATTGTCCATATAGCCACTGCTCCTGCCTCATCAGGCTTACAGTCTCAGAAGATAAGTAACATGAGAAGGCTGATAGGGTGGGATATAAGCAAATATATAGAATTTTTATATGTCGGTTTAAAATAAGTTTTTAATTGACCAATTTCTTATAGCTATCCTGAAAGAAGAGGATCTTGAGAGGGGATTGGGAGGAGAAGAGTCTTGGCCTTCTAGGAAAATTCAGAAAGGGCATGTTTTGAGCCACATAGAGCAAGCTGCAAAGATAGCTGTGGAAGAAGCAAAGAAGTGGGTAATCAAGGCCATTATCATTGGTGAAGCACGACACACCATATAATGGTGTTCAGGGTTTTTATTCAGAGGGGGAAATGAGGGTTGGGAAGTTTGGGGGGAGTGAAGAGGGTCAGGGGGAGGGAGGGATGTCAGGAGGAGTGAAGAAGTTCAGGGGGAGGGACCGATGCTAGTGGCCTCCGGAAGGCGGGTCCTGAGCCTGCAGACGTCTGCCCCGGGTCCTGGCCCTCCGGGGAGGAGAGCTGCCTCTGGGGCACAGGCAGGGCCATCCCTAGGGGCGAGCGGTGCCCGGGGCCAATTCGCCTGGGGGGGCCCCCACCCCACATTGGAGGGGGGAAGGGCACACCGGGTCAGCCCGCTCTGCCCCCAGGACCCCGGCAAGCCGAGGCCCCGCCACCAGTGGGACCCAGCCCTGGCCGCTGCCCTGAGGCTGCCGCTGGGAGCTGGCCATGGCCAGGCACCCCAGCAGCCCCTCGCCAGGCCGCACTTTGACCAGCCTGTAGGCCGGAGCAGCTACCACCACCAGCACCTGGCTGGGGAGCAGGCCCTGAGGCCACCACCGGGATCTGGCCAGCCGAGGCCCCGCCACCAGCTAGGGCTGGCACTGGGCTGGCCGACCATGTGACGCTGGGCCCATTCAACTGCCCCGTCCCTGGGCTGGCCTGCTCCACCCTGGGGGAAGCCTCCTGCCTTATCCTGCCCCTCCACCTTTGGCTTACTGCCAAAGGCAGAGAGGGCAGGGCAAAGCACAGCCGTGGGGTGAGTGGGGAATTGCGGCACGGGTCCCTCACTGCCCCGCTGGGAGTGGGACAGCGCGGGGCCCACATAACCACAGGGCCCGGGGCGATCGCCCCATTCACCCCCCAAAGGACGGCCCGGGGCACAGGGTGGGGCCCCGGGGGAACAGGCTCTCCTCCAGGTGCTCTAGGGACTGGGTCTGCCACTCTATGAGGTTGAGCATTCGCTCGAGTAGCCCCTGCTCGACCCTCCGGTGGGCATACCCCTCTCCTGCCGCGCCGCCAGGCGTGCCTCAGTCTGCTCACTGACGCAAATCAGGTCTTCGAGGAGCTCATCCAGCGAGTGACACACCCTCATTTCTCCTCACGATTGGACCGGGTGTTCCACGAGTCAAGGGCGCAGGGGATGCTGGGGAAAAGCAAAGAAGAGGGTCCCTCCCATTTGTTGGTGCGGTGTGCAGCCTGACAGGAGCTGCTGTCCCCTGACCATCCCCCTGCTTCCCTTGGTACACGCCAGCGTGCTGTGCTGCCCAGGTCGGGTGCAGTGCACACAGTGGTGAGCTGCAGGCAGCCCTGCCTCGGGGGTCTCTCCGGAAGCCACATGCCACCGGTGTCGGATGCATGCTGTCTGACCTTGGTGCTCCTGCCTACGGTCCCCACCCCATCTCCAGACATGCCACTGCACATCTGCACGGCTCCAGACAAGCCACATGCCACTGCACTCCTTGGCTCCGGTTCACCACCACCACCACACAGCCCCTAGCCTCTCTACCTCTGTGGAAGGCCTTCCGTGCCCCCCCCTCCCAACACTGCCTATCCCTGAACCATGTCCCCCTGCAGTCCCTGTCCCACAGGCATGCCCAGCCCTGCCCTCAGGGAAGGAGGGAGCACTCACCAGCAGGTGCAGCAGATGTCTGGCGCGATGTCCCCTCACCTGGGTCTTCTTCAGTGAGGGGAACCTGCCCCTCCTCCTCAGTGGTGGTGTCTGCCGTCGGGGCAGGGATGAGCTCCGGGCTGGTGGCAGGCTCCGGGGCTGGCGGGGTGCCCTGCTGCTGGCTGGTCTCCCCTTCCTACAGCACCACAGTCCACCGAGCCCTCCTCCTGGTCATTGTCGAGGGAGGGGGCTCAGCAGAGTCAATCATGTGGGCTGGCAGGCTGCCATTCTTCTGCCCCAGAAAGGCATGCAGCTGCTCATAATAGCGGCAGCTGGTGGTGGAGGCTGCCCCCGTCCGGAGTGTCTCCTTCCACACCTTCTGGTACCCCTGGCGGAAGTCCTTTATTTTCACCTGGACCTGCTGGGTGTCCTGGGTGTGGCCCTTGTCAGCCAGGGCCTGGGAGATGGAGGCATATGGATGGCTGCCTCACAACTGAGAGGTGACTGCCTCACCCCCCCAATTGGCCAGCAGGTCCAGGATTTCCTGATGGCTCCAGGATGGGGCCAACCTGCAGCACTGGCTCTGCTCTGCCATGCTCCCAAGCAGCAGGTCTGGCCAGCTCTGGGGAGCAGGGTGGTCAGGGGTGAAGTCCTGCCCTGTGATTGGCCAGGGCAGTCTCTTCCTGTGCCAGGAACTCTGGGAGGGAGGTCAGGGCGGGAGGTCTGGAGGGCACTTAGGCAGACTTAGGGCTACTCCCCATCTACACTGGCTTAAGTCAACTTAATAAGGTCAACTTAACGTTTAAGTCGACCTAAAAGGAGGTGTTATTAAGTCGACAACTTTTCCTTAAGTTGACTTAAGGAAATGCTTAAGTTGACTTAAGTAAAGCCCAGTGTGGACGCAGAGTAGTTTAAGTCATCTTAAGCCTCCTTAAATCGACTTAATTTGTAAGTGTAGATGCACCCTATGTGTTTACTTCAAGGCACTACTGTCATAGAAATAATAATTTATCTTAAAAGTTTTAAAACTTTGAACATTTGGTTCTTTGAGAGAAAATAACATTGTTCGAAAGACTTCAAGGTCCTTCCCTCGGTGTTAAGTTGACCTAACACTTTGCTGAATCACTTTAATATGTTATCTACTCCCCCACCAGGCAATACTGATGTCAATAAGAACTCACCAGGGAGTTGATTAGTAAATATATAGAGACTGAAGGGGTTCTCTTACTGCAGTTGACACACCTTGTGGGTTACATCTGGGGATCAGGTTTTACCTGACCTGGTTCCCTCTTCCATCAGTTACTCAGGCTGTGATCCCTCATTCTCTTCATGACTCTTCGTGCTCCCTCTTCATGAATCAACCCTTTAGCCATGTCACCATATTGTCCTCCCCTTTAAGGGTAACAAAATCCTTCTGGATCCTTAATGTAGGACCTTCTTGGGCCCTCATTAACCTCTTCATTACATGTGCTTGGTTAGTTATCAATGTCTATCTTTTCCCAACTGAGCTTTTCTCCCATTCCCAGCTTCATGCCTTTTTCCACATTGCCTTTTACACTAGGAATAGCTTCCCATATATAGGGTGCCAAGTCTCCTTTAGATCCTTCCTTAAAATCTAATTCCTTCACATAGCCTACTTCCACTGGTATCTTCACCAATGATGTCTCCATTTCTTCCCCATCTGAACTATTGCCACATAAATAATATTTGTCTTAGAATGTCACTTCTAAACATAATACATGTCTAATATATTATAGCAAGAATTCCTACTCCATGAATGATAAAGGGGCCTTGTATCACTTTCTGTTACATTTTTCCAATGGAATGGAGAAGAACAAAATAATTTAAAGAGATCCACAGCAGCAGTCAGGGCTTGTCTATACACAACTGGGAACAAACATTTGTTCCTTCTCTGCATTACAGTTTGCAATTGTGTTAATTAACCCTAGGTTAAATACAACTAAGAACAAATGTTTGGTTCTTATCTATGTTACAATTTACAATCATGTTAGTTAATGCATGTTAAAATACGATTTGAATCATTAATAGACAAAAAGCTTTGACTTTCTTCTTGGTTCCTTGCATATGTTTAAAAATAGGGGCTAATTCTTGCTATATACAAAATTATTTGCCTCTAATAGTCAATAACTAGATATATGAATTGCTGAAAATTTGATGAGAAAGATCTCTGAACAGTTTTGAAAATTAATTTTGTAAGGTCATCTTGTGTCAACAACTCTCTATTTCAGTTGTAAAGATAAATGTTTTTTCCATGAAACTAATGCCAAAAGTTTGACTTGCTGGAAATAAAACATTACTTTAAAGAGCCACTCATTATCATTTGTTTTACAGTAAAAATAAATTTCATGAATTAAGATATAAACCATTTTGCCACATAACAACATGCTGGGAAAGACACTGAAGGTGACCTGAATACAAATAGTTCTTCCATCATTGCCAAGTTCCCAACTACTGTTACACTTGCACAATTCATATGACAAGCTCTTTTCACATGGTCAGACTTTGGATTTCTATAGTTTGCCCATCTCTAAAGTGGCGATAGTGACACTGTACGTAGTTACTTTGCAGGAATGTGGTGAGGATTCATGATTTTTATCATTATATATACTGTGTGGCTATGCATGTTGCAGAACAGATTGTTAAATGGGATCCTGCCCAAAGATGAAGAGTATTCTTGCATGGAATCAGCAAATCATGACTCATGTGAATAGACCCATTTTAAATTAGTCTATTCATTTGAGCAAGGACAGCTCACATGCATAATGGTCTTCAGGATCAGGTGCAGAGTCCATGCCTGTGAAGTGATGACCACCCCCCTACTCCCATTAATTGCTGGTTAACTGAGGGTGCTGAACACCTTATGGAGTGGACAATTACAGGCTGATGTAATGGCAGAGCAAAATTCTAACTCACTTCATAGTCTTCATTTACACAAAAGAGGAGCCTATCTTACAAGGTGCTGAATACCTCCTCAGAGATGTTGAGTCTGTTCATCTGGTTTCAGGATAGACACATTGTTATTATTTTATTAGGAAAGATAATTTCCACAGCATTCTAAATTGAAATACTATGTTAGCTATTCTAACCACCAAATGGTGCATTTAAAAAAAAAAATCTTTAAAACGCCATGAGACAAAAAAGTAAAGAAAATCAATCTGATTGCAAGCCACGACAGCATATCATCATTCTAGGCAAAATATTATAGATGTGGTGTAGTACTCAAAAACAAGGGATGCACTATGCATTCTTAGAGATGACTGACCAGTGGGAGGAGATGTTGTCCAACGGTGCAGTCAAGGATCATTAGCCACAAATGGATGCTCATGTCTCACAAAATACCCTCTGTCAAGGTTGTTATTGTATCATACATTCAGAAGGATATATTTAATAGTACATGTTTGTTACATATTTTATTTTTATTTTCCATTTTGGGATATAGCACAATGTTTAGCATGATTCTCCTCCCAGTCCCAGATTTTTCTCTCTGAATTTTTTTTCAAATCCACAGGAGATGCTGTGGACCATAGAAAAGTCCCCTTTGGGTCTATGGTCCCTGCTAACTTACCAAGATCTTTATCAGGTCCTTCGGATTTTAGAAGACCGACTGGGAAGCAAAGGTGGGAGGCAGTGCATGAATTGAGGTCTGAAACTTTTGTGAGTAGAGGAAACTGTTTTGTGAAAGCTGGAAAGCCAAAGACTATGCTGCATTCCTAAATTCCAATGGGTTTACAGCTCTTTGCCTCCCCATAGTTAACAATGACCTGAAGAGTGTCCTGTTCCCCAGCTTCGCTAGTCCCAGTACTCTGTGAAATTTAAAGAATTCAGCTTTCCAGTTCCTAATATAAGTCAAGAATTTTAGGGTTTTTTTCTTTTAAGTCTCTGAGGAAATTCCTAATAAAAAACTATGTTAAGATTAAGAGTAAATATGAACCTAAAATATGTTTCCGTTGTGCAAACTGATTTTGGCCCCAAAATTTCAAAAGTATCTGATGACTGTGGACGCCTTTCTTTGAAATACTTTCAAAGGGAACTGATTTTCAGAGGATAGACTCAGCAATGTTTGAAAATCAGTCCCCTTTGTGGTGTCTCAATTTGAGTGCCCAAAAACAGAAGCACTCATCACTTCTGAAAATCTGAATCAATAAAAATGCCACTATAGGTTTTCATGTTTATGGCCTCTCAATGGCTATGTGTACACTTCAAAAGTTAAGTCGACTTTATAAAGTCGACTTAATAAGGTCGACTCTAAGTCAACTTAAAGTGGACCTTAATAAGTCGACTTAACAGAAGTGGACTTAACTTTTCAAATGTAAATGTGGCCCCTTTTCGACCTTATTAAGTTGATTTAATAAGGTCCACCTAGGCACTACTCCACATCTCTACTGGCTTAAGTCGACTTAATAAAGTCTATAAAGTCGACTTAATAAATCAATGGAGATTGCTAATTTGAACTAAGCAAGTGCCATGAATGGCACTTGCTTAGTTCGAACTAAATTTTTCGAACTAACTAAAATTAGTTTGAATTAGTTAGTTCAAATTAACTAATTCAAACTAACTTTTGTAAGTGTAGACATAGCCCAAGTGTTCTGAGACCTGCAATGGGTATGGCCTTCTGGTGGGGGGAGCTGGGCCAGGGAGCCTGGTGGGTGGAGGGGAACCTGGAAGCAGGAGCAAGCCCCGTGAAGGGTCTCGCAGTGGCAGGGGGGTGGAGCCAGGAGCTGCAAGAGGGCAGCCAAAGAACTGCATGCAGCTCTGGAGCCGCAGGTTGCAGACCCCTGCAATAGACTGATTTTATAAATGTGTGTGTTGATGGTTGTGTAGTTATAAATGTGAATTATATATAGTACATCGGAGAGCCTAATTAAATTGCTGCAGACCCAGTTATCTTTCGTATTCATCAAACCATGAAAGCACATTATTATTTTTACATTCTATAACAAACTCCAACTGATTCTAATAAACCACAGTATAATGATTAATAACTAAAAAAATCTGGCATCTTAGCAATAGCTTTTATTTGGAAAATTTAACAAACCCACTCACCAGATAACTGAAATCTTAATTTCTCACTTTCCCAGGTCACCTACAAACAATGAAAGATTTATGTGAGCAAGAAATGTTGTTGCTATTTTAGTTGGTGGTGTTTTTTTTAAGCAGTGTATCTCTATTAGAGATTTTGTCTCATGATGCCTACAAAGGGCTATTGCTTTGAGAGTATTTGGTATGAACTGAGTCACAAAGGCAATTAAAAGTTGTAAACCAGCTGTACTATGTCTGTCCAATCCCTTTTATTTGTGTCAAAGGGTGAAATCATTGCCTGGTATGCACTGGTGCATTTTGTCATTCTAAAACTGGAAATGATGTAAACAAAAAAAGGAACTTTCTCTGTTTTGTAATACTGGAATGGAAAAGATATTTATTAGTATACATTCATTTGAAATCCTCAGAAGTAATGCATCTTCTAAAGAGTGTTTGTAAACTCAAGTCTATGTAAAAAAAACCACCTAATTTAACAGTGATCCATTTACTATATTGTATATAAAAATAAAATAATACTATGATACAATCACATATGATTAGATTACAAATTGAAGTTGGATTTTCTTATGTATCCACCAATATATTTAGTGAATATAAATTCATGTATTTAAAACACATCATTTGACTATAATGTGAGCAGGACTGGGCTCTAACTAGATATTTTCTGCTTCCATGGACCATCAGTTTTAACAAGTAGGAATAAATGAACTATTTATGCAGATTACACACTAGTAAGCAACTCCAGTCAATTATAATTCTGTTGCTTTTGGCAAATACCTAGTGCTGCAATATTTACAATAATAATCTGGCAGGAGCTCTTTTGAATCACACTTACTATGCATAGTTCAAAAACTATAAACATATTGGAGTAAGGTTTTTGAATGCCAAAGAATGTTTATTAGCTGCTTTGCCAACTTAACTCACCTGCTGCAAAGTAGGCAGAAGGTTCCCCAAATCCCACACCTGGCCATAATCACTGTAACAAAAGTACTTAAAATAGGCAGAGCTAGCTATACTTGTTGAAGTTGGGTCAGGATATATAAGCGAATTTTTGTACAGTAACCTACAAGGGCTTCCTAGTAAAATATCCCCACTGTCTACCACCCAGAAGTGGAGGCAGGGACCCTTATTGCTCCTTGAGTCTGCAAGGGTCCTGGCAGCTGCAAGTGGAGGTATGACTCTGGAGGCCCATCTCTTCACTCCCCTCTTCATATATGGGGCTTCTTCCACATGAGTGACCAAGTCATGTGAAAAATGGAATATGTGGTTTCTATGCACACTGCTTTATTTGTACATCCACATGCATTCAGTGATATGGCTATGCTTTTACTTCACCCTCCCAGTATTTTTATCAGAGGAAACTCTTGGGGCATTGAAAGGTATTTATTTTCTCCTCTAGTTTACTGGGTTATTTCCTGTTTTTCTTCTTGTTCCTTCTCTCTCTGTCTCTGATTTGGTGGATTGATTTTCTTTCTGCACTTTCCTATCTCTCGGGCTTGTTCTCCATGATCAACTCACCTCACTTTTTCAGATTTTCATGTTTTAGGTTGAAACTTTAAAAAGTAGAGCTTTTTTAAAATCTTCATACTGTATCATTTTGCAGCTTATTTCAATCTTTAACGTTTTTGCAGAAATCAGGTGCAGTTTTTCAACTTGATGTACTAAAAAGTCATTTCTTCTATTTTTGCATATTTGTTGTTTGACATTTTCTTTAGAGTGTGTTTCTCCAACACTTGCAATACTCACTTCCTCGCTTTGCTCCTTCTCCACTGAGCTCAATCGGAATAAGATTGGGCCCAGTCCAATTGTCTTTTTATCTACTGTAGGAAGCTATATCAATTTCATTACTATAGTAGCTAAGTGTTTCACAGTCTCACAACATCCATGTGAGATAGGAAAGTGACATTATCCCCATTTTATAGATGGGGAATACAGAGCCTAAGTAACTTATCCAAGATCACAATAAATCTGGGGGAAGAGCAGGGAATAGAACCTGGATCTCCTTATACTAGGCTAGTAAAGTAACTGCTGACTGGGTCATCTTTTCTTTCTTGGTCAATTTCAGTGAGCATGCCCCATGTGAATAACATTCATTTTCAGCTTGATTGCACAAGCTTCAGTTTTGACCGCTAGCTCCAACTCTGCTATATGTTGCATATTTTATAATAATGGTAGGAAGTGAAAACTGCTCATCATATTGAGGAAATGAACCAATTTTTTTCCAGTCAAAAGATGAGTTTCCAAATCTTCTCTCAATAAACCTCATTTCTCTATTTTCTAGTGCAATGCACCATGTTTCAGGAAAATAGTCGCTCAGAGCAGTAGCATCCCTTTAGACTGAGATACAGCTGACATTGTTCAATGTATCTATTCCATCACCTGAGAGAGGGAGACCATTAAATTCAGCTCATAAAAGGAAAAGTGCTTGATTTTGGAGTTCTTATTCAGTCTAACCACAGACCCTAAATCAGCATAGCAAAAATTCCTAGATTTGGCATATTCAGACTATTTTTTGAATTCCCAAATGGCCCTCAGACATACTTTTTGGATTCCACAAGCTGTATATTCTGTGTTTAATCTCACTCATCAGCTATATTATAAATATTCCAGAAAAAAAAATGGGCGAATTACATCATTGCAGGGGTATACTGAGATTTATTTGCATCTTGTGGAAAATAATGCAAGGGTTTTTTTTTTTAAATCAATTATTGATTATTGTCACAACTCTTACAAAAAAAAAAAACCCCAAAAAACCACAAAGCTGATTCAGTTCTAATAATACAGAAACCAACAAGTATATAAGACAGGCTTTCCAAAACATTCTTCCTACAAATCCCAAAGATTATGTCTACACTTGTAAATTTAGGTTGACTTTAGCTAAGTCGACTTAACTAAATCGACTTTAAGTCGACTTAGCATGTCCACACTTAAATTTAAAGTCAACTTAGGGGAGAACTTACAAAGTCAACCTAGAGTGTCCACACTGGACGCCTAGGTCAACTTCTAGGGGCTAGGGGGACCTAGGGCAGGTCCACGGGGGTAGGGGGGCACCCCTTGCCCAGTGCCACGGGGCTCAGCCTTTGCCCCATTGTACATGGGTACAATGGGGCAAAGGGGGACAGGGACCCTGGCAGGGCATAGGGGCAGGGTGGGCTGGGCTCTGCCCTGCCCTGTGGGGGGGGCATGCCAGGCTCACCCTGTCCCCCACTCTCCCCTGCAGGGAGGGCAGTGGTGGAGTCCTGGAGTAGCCCTAAATCGATTTAGGGCTACTCCAGGTCTACACTGGCTTAAGTCTACTTGAAAAAGTTGACTTAAGCCTTAGGTCAAAGTAAAATGAGGTTTAATAAAGTCAACTTAATTTTCATTAAGTCGACTTTATTTTCCTTAAGTCGACTTAAGCAACTTGTTTAAGTCGACTTAAGGAAACTGTAGTGTAGACGCAGGGTAAATTAAGTCGACTTAAGCAAGCTTAAGTCGACTTAATTTACAAGTGTAGATGCAGCCAAAATGAGAAAAAAAGGATTTATTTTAGGTAATTATTTAGTACTAATTGTACTCAGTTCACCAAAACTGGAGAGGAAAACTAACATATTGCTTTTTTAATCAGTTTACAAATGTTATCTAAATTTCAACATTTGTTCTAAGTAACTAAGCAAAAACATAATACAGTTTGATAGGAAGACTAGAAATAGATTACAGAGACAAAAATATGCTGATACTAAAAGCAATGAAAAAAAAATATATTTTTTCATGCCAAAAAAGAAAAAAAATCCTGGGGGTATGACCTGGAAGTTTGAACACTTGAACAAGGGTTCAGCATATATTTATTTTTTTGGCACACTCTCTGTTCACTCCAATTTACTGCTTGTGTGTTTGGATACAGACTTCAACTGTCTCTTGTATCCAAGGATAATGACCTAGCACTCCAGTGATTTAGTAAACCTCAACTCTCTGTAGCCACTCAATCAATGATGGGCTAATCCCTTAATGGCCATTTATGTCTTTCCAATGCCTCTCAAGAATTCTGGAACACTCTAAATTGTACTGCGTGGACTTACGTACATGTCTTCCACCCTTGTTATCTTATCTGGTAGCTAATTCCCACAAATTATCATGCAGTTTCAAGTAAAAAATTAAATTGCTGTTGAATCATAAATTTGTCACTCTCCAGGCAGCTGCTAAATCAGTAAAATCTTGATCAAGTGGGGATTAGTCACTGGATTGAACAATTAAGACCTGTAAGTGCATTTGGCCGTCTGTCAAAGAAATGTTTATTGATAAAAAATAGTTTATGTAGAGGTTTAAAGTGTTATTAATTCTTAAGTGGGGCATAATCCTTTATCTGGTATATTGTGACACACAGAACACTATCCCACTAAAGGCAAGTTCAGCTCTGCTGACCGTTTTAAACAGAATCTTTTGAAATAACAATGTGTGAGACTTTATAAATTACCAGCACATACAGAGATGTTATTTGCTGAAATTGTTTCAGCCTTTCCTGTAAAGGGAAACCTGATTCCAGAGCATCATTTAAGTATGCAGTTCTTGTACATGTTGGGTGAAGCACTTTCTGCACAAGGAAAATGAGTTTTATACAAACTAACATACATACACACTTCCCTCTCAAACCTATTTTTAAAATATATTGGGGCATAAGGTGCTATTGAAACATCACTTAGTACTGATTTTTATATAATAGAAGCATCTAAAGAAGATGTCCCCTTTTCTTCAAATTAGCAATCTCTGCTCTAAACTTTGTTTACCTAGAGATTTCTTCCATTTTGTCATGTTTCCATATTTAAACACAAAGTCCTTTTTTGTCAATACAAGGGGAAACTAGAGATCAGACTTTTGGATCCCAAAGCATGGAGTATGTTACTGTTGCTGCTGCTGTAAGATGAAGTTGGAAACCCTTCATATCTGAATCATTAAGACAATAGTGCCGGAACTGAACATGTATCTGAATAAGAGTTTGATTTAATTAAGTTTAATTTAAGAGTTAGTTTAATTATTGAGGGTTTTGTGATGTGGACATCATATCTCATGTGATGAGACTACCAAGCACATTACACACACACACACACACCCCACACTCGACAGCAACCATTTTTGGTTTGTGTTGTCCGGGACCGGATTTGAGCCAACAACTTAAAGCTAAAAGGTTCTAGTGAACAACCCATTGTCATAGCCCCATTTAAGTAGCACCTTTGAAAATTCATGCATGTGTTCCACACAGTGCTTTTTTTTGTGTTTTTGGTTTTTTTTAAAAAAAGGCCGGTACTCATATCTTGATAGTAAATTTGAAAAATGCCTCTCACACCCCTCTTCTTCCTGTGCCACCCCTTTTCTTCCAGCGATGCACTCCTTTCCCCTGCTGACTCTGTCCCCCCAGCTGGCCAGCAGGGCCAGCAAAAAAGATTCTGGTACTCCATACCCCGTCTCATCACAAAAAAAGCACTGGTTCCACAGAATGCTGCTTTTTCTGCCTTTTGAAGGGGCGGGGGGGGGAGAAGGGTGTGTGTGTGACATCAGCTGAATAATCCCAAATCTTCCAATACAATTGATGCCTTTTTTTCTGGTTTGCATGGTGTAAGGAAATAGCATGGTGTGATTATCTCTTTTGGTTAATGTCTGATTTACTTATTTCTGGAAATGTCTGTGTAGTACCCAGTGGTTTGGACAAATATTCTCTAGAACAATCTTAGAAATATGTTATTTATATTATAGCCAAGCCTGTGCTTTTAATAGCAATAGTGTTGCAACAGCTCAAAAGCCACATTTGTTTAACAGCAAACTAGTACCCCCTCCCCCCACGCCGACACAAATAAATGGCTTAGTCTCTGCTAACGTGAGAACTAGCATCTGTTATAGGCAGTAAGAATGTTTTTCTTCTTGGTTTTGTACAGCGCCAAACACACTGTCACATGCAACAAATAAATAATAAATAATAATAACGTTTAGCCCTATAAATCATTCACAGCACTTAGATGAAATTAAAGGTAATTATAATTTGGGCTGTTCAGTATTATGTAACGTATCGTCAAAATACTATCTGCCTGGGCTTTTAGTAGTACAGACCTTGTTTATAACTGATGCATCATTTAAATGAAGAGTGAAAAGAAGAATTTTTTTTTTTTTTTAGGGTTCCATAACACTGTTTAGGGTAAGTGAAAAGAAAGAATGCCATGCCCAACTGAACCTTTGAAGGTAAGCAGGTTCATCAGAACTAATTATTATTACTCTTACAAAAAGATAGACGCCTCTGCTGTCATTTCTGCACCAAGCAGGAGTCTGTGGAACTTCTGTATTTTTAATGCACCAGATTGCAGCTGCTACTTAATCTGAAAAAACCTCCACTTGTATTCCTGTACCTCTACATTTTGGGCCTGATCCTCAGCTGGGGTAAACTAGCATAATTCCACTTATGGAGCCATGTGAATTTGCACCAGTTAAACAGAGTTATGCCAATTAACATGAGCTGAGGTGATAGCCTTGTATTTTTAGGTGACTTGTGGGTAGCTCCACTTAGTCTTAAAATCTCTTCCTCCAGTTCTGGCTGTGGCACATCCCAGATCAAGAAATTAGATGATGTCTTTTTGCAGGAGGCCATATCTTTTAAAGCATATTTCTTAGACCATGTCTCAGGCAGAATTCTCACAGTGTACAGCCACAAGCTCTGTAAAATCTTCTTTTAAAATAGGGGTTGTTAAATGGGGTTTGCTCAGGTCAGACTCCCTGTATTATAGCTCTTGATCTGAGCATCCCCTTCTTTTATCGTCACGGTCATGAACGGCATTTAAATTGCTATGCACAAGGGCTATGTCTACACCAGAAAAAGTTAAGTCGACTTTGTTAAGTCGACTTAACTAAGTGGACTAAGTGAACTTAAAGTTGTCAACTTACTCCACTTTGTTAAGTCGACCTAACTGTCCTTAAATCAAATTAATAAAGTCGATGTAAAGGTTGCTCCCCGTCCACACTGTCCTTAAATCAATTTAAGGAGTCGACTTAAGGCTTAAGTTGATCTAATGGGCGGTTGTCACTAAATTGACTCAAGCTTTCATTAAGTCAACTTAAGGAATTTTTTAAGTTGACTTAATGAAAGTCAGGCATAGACTTGGAGTAATTTAGGTTGACTTAAGAGTCTTTAAGTCGACCTAAATTGCTAGTGTAGACATACCCAAGAAGCTTTCTGTAATGTACAAATTTTATTGGTCCAACAAAATCAAGGAACAATACTGCATGTTCTTGAGTACCATCTATAGGAAAGTTATCTATTAGCTATCATTTTTACAGTTTGTAACAGTTGACAGCAGTTTTCTAATATACTCAATTCAAATTTTTTTTTTTTAATTTTTCCCATTGATTTATGTACTTTATCGGCCCTTATCGGCCAACTAGCTGCCAATTTGGGTGCTTTTATTGAAAATCTCATGATAGCGCGTTGGTTTTTTTAAAAGTCCCCTACCTCTTGGAATCATCGAATTACAGGAGAATCACAGGTTTCATTGTTTCAAAAGTGAATTTCTAGCCATTTGGTTGTGGTGAAAAGCTTGAAAATGTGACCCACATGAATCAAAAAGCCTCAAAACCAATAGGCAAACCAAAAAGAACAGGCAAACCAAAAGAACCCCACATTTCTACTTCAGCTTTACTTGATTTTTAAGCCAATGTCATGGTTTTGGGGGACCCCACTGATGATTACTGACGTGCTGTTGCTGGTGATACTGAGGGTATAGGAGCAGATTTTCATGTAACTTCTTTGGGCTACAAACATTTCCTTGCAGGTTGCAAGTCAAACAAACACAAGTAGCTTTTCTAGGACTTTATATCATCCCGCTAATCATGGTATTTCTGTGCCATATCATACATACCTGTTACAAATGGAAGTGGTTTTGTTTGTTTATTATTTGTGTTTGTTTTTTGCAACAGTCACTCAGAATCAGAGTCTGCATTCTTCATTGCCCCTTACATTCGCATAACATGTTACCCAAGAAAAGCAGGAGTAGGCTTTTAGCTTGTGAACACTACCAATACTCAGGGCTGGATTAAGTCAAACCTACACCTTGGTGTGCCCCCATTTTGGCAGAAGACCCTTCCTGACTGCTTGGGAAAAGCAACAGGTCATCATGCTTTTCAGGGTCATGTGACAATATTGTCTAAGGCACTGCACTCCCAGATACAAATCATGGCCCCATTATTTAAGCCAGTCATACTAAAAATAATATTTTAATTTTCTTTTGCTACATTAATGGGTCAGGATAATTTCCTGCTCTCCTTGCTTAGGACTGATTAGTGTAAATTAAATTTCATACTAATCAGCCCAAGGACTTTGCATGCTGTATAGATATCCAGGATTTCACTGGATATTTTCACTGGATTAATGGTTTCTGAACAGTCAGAATATTAAAGGGACAAGATTAAAAAAAAAGTGGAAAAAAATGAAATCATGATAACCTTAGATCTGAAAATATTATTTCAGAAAATCACTTGATCACCAATTATTTTTCCTGAGTTTACTGTGTATCAGATCAACAATATTTAACGAGCATAAAAATAATTGAGCCCTATGAAGATGGGTTTTCTACCGAAAATGCTAGGAATGCAGATAGCTATTTCCAGCAAATGGCCAAGTAAAGCAACATGCCATGGCAAAATTTCCAGTCACTTAAAAAAAAAAGTGGGTTTTTTCATGTTTGTTCAATACTCTGCTACTCAAACAAGTTAACTTTTTGAACCAATAGTCATTTGTGTCTGTTTTTCTGCTCACTCCTAGTATCTTAAATTAAATGCTCATGCCAAATGGAGGGAAAAAAAGACAATCTTGTTTTTTTTCTATTACATATATCAAAGGGGCTAGTATCCTTCTAAATTGAATGACTCATACATTACAGATACAAGGTGAAACCACTTCCCTATTCCCGATAACTCATCCACAAACTATTTGATGGTTCATTCTCTAAAGCTGGTACTAATCCACACCCTTTGGGGCAAACCTTAAGCAAAATTCATGCTGATGTTGGCTGAAGGGAAATGGGGCACTTTCCCCACTTCCCAGATAAAGGATTAGTAGCTCACAGAGGTGTATGGAAAGGCCTTCTATTACTAAAATTGCGCTATGTTTAAAGTAGTATACATTTATTAATGCCTGATAGCTCATCAAGAATGGTTAAAATGACAATTACCAAAATAAATCACGTAGTTTATTCTGTAATGCATAGACTTTGCTTTTAGTGTCTGTAACTCTAAAATTTACTAATTTTCAGTGATTCTCCCAATTACCATTAATACAAAGTTCCAACAAGTAATGTAGCCAAAAGTGTATAGTTTTCTCAGTCCGATTGATAAGTTCCAAAGGGGCAGCCATGTTAGTCTAGGTAAATCAAACAAACAGTGGGATATAGGCATCTAAATACCTTTGAGGATTTGGGACTGTGTAGTCATTATGAGGTTCTCATATATAGGTTGTAGGCCCTTATTAAATATACCCGGTACATGAGGCATCTCATGTTAATGATTTTTTAAGTTTTCAGTCCAGTCAACTTTGAATCTGAGTATGGCATGTTTCAGTTAAACTAATCATCACTGAGGTACTTAGTGATTCAGGTTTCCATTATAACTGTGGAGCGTTTCAGTATTAGGATAGCTGATCTTGATTTAGCCCAGGTTAATAGCAAGAAATTTCATACCAGCTGATGGATGATCAATAGTTTATGTGCAGTAAGTATTGTGGTTTCAGTACGGCTCCCAGTGGGCACATGTTCAACTCATGCAGCCATTACATCTGCAGATGGCATCTTGTTAGCAGCACAGGCACAGAGGCCAACGACTGGCCTACTATCTCACCCAATAAAGATGGGCTTTCCCACGCAGAGCTGAGGTGCACTGGTAAGGTACTACAGTGAAACTTACAAACTGCTATTACCTGTTTCCTACTTATGCTGTGGATAAAGGGCTCCTCTTCTGAGGGCTGTCATCTTTCATGAGCCCTAATTTAACTCTAAACTTTTTCCACACGTTGAGATTGCAGAGAAAGCCTGCAGTAGGTTATTCAGCTTTAGAAAACTGGGGATGTAAGATAATATAACTATTAGAGACAGCTATGGTTCAAGTGAGACCCAAGAGGTTAACAAAACTCTAATCATGTGCTACCATCAAGCAGCAGAGAGTAGCAAATGTACTGGACATAAATAGGTGATAAAAGCTGATAAGGAAGATGACAAAATTAAGAAGACAAAGAACACTGTTCTAAAGATTTATAGGTCAGCAAAAGCAGAGCAAAATAAATGATAACAAACACTGATAAAAAGAAACGGAGTATCAGCCATATAAACACACAGGAAACTTCAATGCTTCTGTATAGTATATGACACTGGTTTGTTTACACGAGTACTGACCTTTTGCTCCTGGAGAAGTTTATTAACCATCTTGGACTTCTTTTGTGTTGATTTACTCATCAAGAGAAAGTTGTACGGGATTGATTCTGATGAATGACTTTTTCAGAAAGTCAAGTTATCCTTGACTAGATGCAGATGGCCGGTAAAAAATGAATACTGCCAGCAGACATTGTCTTTATCAGTTGTAAAAGTTCAGCAGGGACTAGACTTCCTCATCTCTGGCCAGAGAAACATAGCCTTCTGTTTCAGCACCATATCACATATTGTCCTAATGAATTCTTGTAACACACTGCAGCCCAGATAAATATGCTTATATTAATGGTTTTGGCAGTCTGGAGCATGGTACAGAACTGACACAAGTGTTTGGATTCTGCCTAAAGCAGACATCAGGAATTTAAACAGTTTAGGAATATTAGACTGTTGTTAGGCTCTTTGTCCTGTGTGACGAACCTCAGTATCATAAAATGTAGTTCATTCTCCCTGAACTGTCTTCGTATGGGGGAAGTCTGTATCATGCTTCTGCTGAACTCCCAAAGCTCCAATCACAAGAGGATGAGAAATCAAATCAGTCACTAGGAGGTTCCACTCTTTCCAAGGACAACACAAAAAGACTAGAGATACATTTCCAAAGAGGCACAGGGGGATTTAGTGGGTTGGATTTCATTTCATTCAATGCAAATCATGATGCTGAGCCACTCTACAGTTCTTTGAAATGTTCACATGACCACACACCCCATATTGTTCCTTCTAATGGCTTGGGGAAAGGATTGTCTTATTGTTATATCAAAAACAAGAGTCCTGTGGCACCTTAATAACTAATAAAATTTCTTCAGGCATAAGCTTTTGTGGGCTCCCATCCACTTCGAAGGGGTGGGAGCCCACAAAAGCTTATGCCCAAAGAAAATTGTTAGTCTTTAAGGTGTCACAGGACTCATGTTTCTGCTGTACACGGCTACCACTCTGGAGCTTTTTGTTATATGTGCATGCAGCATCTAGTAAAATGGGGCCCTGATCTTGACTTTGGGCCTCCAGGCAGCACTAGAAATAAATAATAAATAAACACAAACATATTTAAAGTTTTGTCTGTATAAATATCACGTACGTTCCAATTTCTATAGTGCTTCATTATTAATTATTAATAAGTGTTCCAGTTCAGGATGCTGAAATAGTTCAAAATGTGTTATACAATGTCATACAGCTCTGATTCTTCCATTGTAAATGCTGTAACTTTCTGTTGCAAGTAAGTAAATTCCTCCATGTGGTAAGAGTTGGTTGAGTTATAGTATACACATTACACTCCCCGTTAGTATACACATATGGTATAATATTGTACTCTGCATATATATTGCATTCCTAGCGACATGTAACAGTTCATAAAGGCTATGCCTACACTTGTAAAGTTAAGTCGACTCTGTTAAGTCGACTTAACAAGGTCGACTTTAAGTCAACTTAGAGTAGTCCTTGTTAAGTCGACTTAACAGAGTAGCTACACTTTAAGTTGACTTAAGTCGATCTTGTTAGGTCGACTTAACAGTAGACATAGGTGTCCACACTGTCTTTAGACATAGGCATAGTAGACATAGGTGTCCACACTGTCGACTTAGTGCTATTCCCCATCCACTCTAGCTTTAAGTTGACTTAAGAAGTTGACTTAAGGCTTAAGTCAACCTTCAGAGGTGGTGTTATTAAGTCAACGTAAGCTGTTATTAAGTTGACTTAAGGAAGCGCTTAAGTCGACTTAATAAAAGCCCAGTGTGGACGCGATTTTGTGTAGGTTGACTTAAGCGTCCTTAAGTCAACCTAAGTTACCAGTGTAGATGCAACCCAAGAGAATAGGCCATCTGAGATGAGCCATCTAGTCACTATAATTTATTATATGTAAGTAAGAACCTTTTAATATTTTGCTAGGCTAAAACTAATTCTTTGCTAGGCTAGGTTACTTATCTTTTGATGGATTAACATTCTCCCTTTGTGCCTATTAAAGTACTTGCCCTAGTTTTCCAGGGACACTTCAGGCAGAGATTTTTGAATAATAGAATTTAGTTTCATGGTTTTTTTAAAATGCTGTGTTTCAACATTACCTTTTATATGATGCACACTGAAAATAAAAGTCAATGAGAAACAGCCTTAAAATAAAATAAAAATGTTCTATCCTCTCCCTCACTTTTGGGGGGTATATCTTGGCTCCATTACAACAGTATCTGAGCACTTCACCATATTTACTGGATTTACTCACACAATGGCTCCTGAGAGGTAGGGATGTTCTTCCTTGAAATCCCCTAGTACCGCATTGAGTGCTTTTATGAGCCAGGAGAATGGCAAGCAGATTTGTATTAGATTTATCTGGAAACTGTTACCCTCCTAACACTGTTTAGCTGGTGCCAGTAGTTCGTATTGGCTACCTAGCACTGTTTTGCAATATAATAGGTCCTGCCGTGTTACACCCCAGTTAAAACCTACTTCAGAGGAAAAACAGTGAAATTAAAATATTTGTACATGCTGTTATCAGGAAGCTATATTTTTAATCAAGTCTTTCCATTCCTTAAAAGAAAAAATGTGCATACCACAGTTCAAATGAAATATTACCTTATCTTTTCCTTCAGAGTCAGGGAAATCCAACAGATTGAGTATAGAACGGGGAGTGGGGTCAGCTAGGCCACTGATTTGCTGTAATGTTGGCTAGTCATTTAATCCCTCTGTGCTTCACTTTTCTTATTGGTATAACAGGGAAGACACCTACCTTTGCAAAGTCCTTTGGAAAGCAGAGCAGAAGTATATTTTGGATTTTCACCTTTGGTATTAAACTGTAATATTATTACACTTTTACTTTTTTTAATCCATTTAAACAAATTGACTGTGATAAACTCAAAATAGCTATAATGCAGATATTTTGTACCAACAGATTGATAGTTATGACATGAAACTTAGAACTGCAGACGATGAAAGGAAAGAATTTTCCCCCAGGGCTGATTGGCCTGGGCTCTGGGGGTTTTTCGCCTTCCTCTGTAGCACAGGGCACAGTTCACCTACCGGTGAATTCTCTGTATCTTAAGTCCTTAAATCATGATTTAAGGAGGTAAATAACTAGTCATAGGTTGGTGGCCTATTGCAGGAGTGGGTGGGTGAGGTCTTGAGGCCTGCATTTTGCAGGAGGTCAGACTAGATGATCGTACTGGTCCCTTCTGACCTTAAAGTCTATGAGTCTATGAGATGGCCTTGAGGTGATGGCACAAATGATATAGGTCCAATTCTGGATGACATTTCCATTATCAACTTAGATAAGTCATTCAAGACCAGATTTTTCACTGGGAGCTCCTGGGATATCAAGCACTTTTGAAAGTCTGGCCACTAAACACTGTGAAAAATAAAAATACTCCTTCCATTCTGCAATGTTTTATCTGTTTTGTCTATTTAAATTGTAAGCTCTTAGGGGCAGGGACTGTCCCTTACTAGGTTTATTTTGTACAGCACGTACCCTGTGAAGTTTGTGAATGGGGCCCTGATACCACTCCTAGGAGAAACTGTAATATAAACAAATAAATAAATAGCTATGTCAGCCAAGGTTCTGAGTACTTGAGATGCCAAGGCTTTTTTTGTTGGGGCAGGGGGAACGGGGTGTCAAATTCCAATATAGAAAACTGCATTCTACTTAACTAAACACATATCAACTAGATGTGGTATTCCTGATTTCCTGACATAAGTCATTTTAAAGTGCTACTCGGCCTGTGAGATAGCTGCTGCCTTTTATTCCAGGGATGTTGGAAATGATCAGTCCATTAACACCAGGCTTAACCATGCCCCCACTTAAGTCAATGGAAGTTTTGCCATTGTTTCTAGTGGGAGCAGGTTCAGACACTGTTTACAATGTGGTTTGGGGGTTCTTTGGGATGAAAGAAGCTATGAAGATGAGATATAAAAGTGTAGCGCCTTGTATTTTGAAACATTTAATGATTATCTTCACGTTCACAATGCTCTTTTCTCTACTACAAACATTTTTAGTCTTTTAAGAAAAATTGATAGAAATAGATCTTTTTGATTGCAGCATATCTGCTTCCCACACCATCCACTAGTAGCTAACAAAGCCCCACGTGCATGGTACAGCTTCTTCACCAACTCTGTGCTTTCATGCTAACTTCTTATAGGGAATCTGTTATAGGCATCACATTAACTAGACGGCAAGCAGCTACGAAGAGCAGTGTTGCTAATATGTGTCAGATTCATCTTGCCTTCAAACCATTCTACTTTCAGTCTTCACATTTGTTGACATCTATGCCAGTCTCCTCTTGAGGTCTGATAGCCTTCTCAACCATGCTACAGAACTCCTACAACTCACAGCACTCTCTGAATTGTAGAGCCACTTGGCCCACCAACCCTGTCCTCTGAGTTTATCTCAACTCTTCCCCCTGTTTTATCACCGTATCCTTCAATCCCTTCTCTCCCCATAAAAGTGTCTAGCTGTCTCTTAAACTCACTTTCCCATTTGCTTCTTTGACCTCACTTGGCAACTTATCCTTGTATTTATTATTTGGGGTGGAATAGTTCTGGCTGCATTCCTGGTTTTCCTCTTAATAGTCTGATTTTTTTAGATGGTCTCATTGTGGTTGGGATTTTTCTTAATTTTATTATTTACTCATCACTGTTGTGACCAGTTCCATATTATCAAACTCCTTCCCAGTTCTAACTTTTTACAATTCTTCTTTCTTGAAAAATTCTTTATTTCTTTAATAAAACTAAGGTCAATTCATTGGGTCTTGTATGGTCATACAGCCAGAATCTCTGACCCCTAATGCCACTTTGCACTGCATAAATTGCCTTAAGTCAACAGGAGATGACCAGGGGAGAATTCCCACTCTGCAGATGATTACTTCATAAGTAAAAAGCTGATGGAAGCATCTCCTCCACCTTCTGGGCCAGCTTACCACCCCCGTCCTGCACACTGTCCACTCTTGACATAAGGGGAAGAAAGCACCATTTAGGGGAGAGCAGGCAGGATAGGGATAGGGCAAAGCTCCACTGCTCACAATCCTCAACTGGCATACTCCCTCTGAGGGTTGTCCTTGTGCAACCTGAACTTTTACCAGGCCAGGCAGCCCTGAATCTGAGAGCTGCAACCAGGGCCGGACTAATGCAGGGGCTTTAGGGGCTGAATCCTTGGGCCCTGGCCAAAAAGGGGACCCCGCGCTCAAGCCCCTACAACCCCTGCAATGATCTGTCCCTGCCTGGCTCAGTGCCGGCAGGGCAGAAGCAGTGTTGGCACTGGCAGGGGCGGAGCCAGAAGCCAGGCTCTGTGCTCTGCTCTGGCCCTGGGCGGGCTGGCCCACTCCTGGGGCAGAGTGGGGCAGGCCAGCCTCAGTTTGTTCCGCCTGGGGTGGCTCAGCTGGCCAGCCACAGTGAGGCCACCCACGCTGCTGCTTCCGTTCTTGCACAGCTGCATTGGGGGCCCCACACCGCACAACAGCCGGCCCAGCTCCCCAGCCAGTTGGCCAGAGCAGGCGCGTCTTCTGGCCTCAGGGCCCCCCCGCCAGCAACGGGGTCACCGTGGTAGGGCGCAGCCCAGGGCCCCCAGGCTGGTTAATCCGGCGCCGGCTGCAACCAACTCCTTGATGCCCCTTCTCCACTCTGTCCACATGCAGCTTGACTCACTTGGCAAACAAGGCTCAAATGTGTTTGAAGCAGGCTAGTTGGACACACTGTCTAGGTTCACTTACGTTGTTCCCTATTTGAGAGGCAATATGCTGAGTCTGGTTGGCAAGATAAGCTTTAACCAGGACCTATTCAGGAGTGGGGAGGGGAAAAAAAACCACTTCTTTGTTCCAAGCAGTTACTTATATCTCCAGGCCCCAGTTATCTTTTTAAGGCTGGTTGATAGAGGAATGAAGTCAGTTCTATTGTCATCCTGAAATAGATGGAGATGATTGCACGGCCAGCTAATAACACACCCACCCTACCTGGCCCAAAGTGAGAGGTGCAAATAGCTATAAATTCATTCCTCACTACTGTCTCTTCTTAGAAGGATATAATGTTGACTGTAGACTAGATTTTTCAGAGTACTTTAGTCCTAGCAAAATGAAAACTTTTTTGTACCTCATCTTGATTTACTATAGTCTATAGCCTGAAAGTATATGATGCTCACCACAAGTAACATAGTCTAATTAAATACAGGACATTTTAAGTCACTTCTTGTCATAAAAACCAAACATGTAGTTGTATTCAGCTGTCTTCAACAAAGATGTGGATTAAATGAGTCCCCTGGATCTCAGTAGAGAAGATGAAAATAGGAGAGACCAGACTGTTTACTACTATATGTATAGATTTTGCATGATAATGCAACCAAATAAATGGAAGGCCAGTGAAATACGAATTAATTTTATGTAAGTGAGATAAGGTGGGGGAGGTAATATCTTGTATTGAACCAGCTTCTGTTGGTGTGTGTGGGAGAGAGAGAAACAATCTTGTCATTTTCACCAACAAAAGTTGGTTCAATACAAGATACCCCCCACGGATACAATACAGCATGTTTTACCTAAGTAGCACACCATATGGTGGATAACAACTTTTTCTTCCAGGAGTTACTGAAGCTACAGAGCAGGAATCTTAAGCTCAGCACAGTAAAATACATTAAAAAATGACCAAAATAGTACAACTCACTATTTTCAATTTAAGAACAAAAGGCAGAGGCACACAATATTTGCTCAATTAATTGTTGCATTGACAACTTTTCCGGAGATCTAGATATACATGTAACATGCCTAAAATATAGACTGCAGCCTCCCCACTCAAGCCCTGCAAATCCACAGATACCGACTTTATATCCTCATCCAGACATGGATATCCAAAGATCGTTTTTTGCGGCTCGTGGCTCAGATGTGGATACACATTTTATGTCCACACAGGGTTTTACTTCCTGCAGCCCAGCTTTCCCAAGGAGAACTAGATCACAGAAACTGAGCCCAATGAACAGTTTTGGTGTGGCTTACAAGGCAGCACTACATGCTTTAAGAAGTAATGTTTGTGGACTACATTTCTACAATTAGTAAAGCAACTCAAAAGTTAGATTACATGTTTGACAATTTTTAGAACTAGAATGAGGTAATGTAACAAGAAGAAAGGACATAAAAGTCCTCTTCTGACAAAGACTGAAAGAAGACTAGAAATAAAAAAGAAACCAGTAAGAAATTTAACACTATTTTCTTTGCAATCTTAATGTTGTGTGTATGGTGAACATCATAGGTTAACCATACGAAGAAGTACTTTCTTTGAAAAAAATGACTGTTGTCAAAACACAAAGGAAAATATATGCAGCCCCCCCCCATCAACACAACCATCATTTTTGTCCATGCAGTTGTGTGCCTATCCTTCTAATGATTATTTGCCCTGCAATTCACTACAGAAGGAAATTTGTTGACACTTATTTGTAGGGAACTGAAAGTCTGAGCCATGTTTTCCTGTAGCTTTGGTTATATTTCAAGGTAGTAGTTTTATTTATATATGACTAACCCAGACATAACTAGAGGTTGGATTTTGGGGGGGAGGGGAGAGGCTTATAGTATAAACACATCTGGCAGATCTCCCTTTTGGATGCAGACTAAAAAAAATAAAATAACTTGTTTTGTAATCATAGAACACTACTGGGTAAATCAGAGAACATTCTTACTACAGCTGAACTTTGCCAGAGGACAAGGTGAGGCTATTTTATTTGTTTAATATTGCATAGTTTTACACAAATTATTTGCTCCAAATATTTGATGTTTGCCATACTTATTTATGGATTTCTCTAGACTGAGATGCACTGTCTTTTGGCAGCAAAAGATAAAATGATATCAATGAGTCACAGTGGTTCAACAGAAATTAACAGTGAGGCAATATTGATGTGAAGAGGAGTTGAAGAATTAACTGTTAAGTTTCCTTGAGGATGCAGCTGCCAAAACTTAACCCATCAAAGCTAGATCTCTATTGGATTGCGCTGGGGGGGGGGGGGGGGAAGAATAAAACAAAACCCACACCTTGGAAAGATACGTTTTCTTTCTTTCTTTCTTTCTCTCTTTCTTTCTTTCTTTCAGAAAGGAAGTCAGATACAATGATTGTGTAAGGTCAAAATATGAGCTTGATGGCACAAAATCAGACTGTATTTATTTACAAAATAAAAATCATGCCGGATGACAAAGTAACCATTATTTTTAACCCTCGTTTTCACACTTGTAGGAAAAGAACGAGTGTTTTTTCAACCTGTTTAACTGATTTACTGCATCACAGTTGTAAATTCAATCTTACTTGGTATCCAGCCTATGACCTCCTAAGCTAAAAAAGGTATCTATAAAGGCTCTATAAAAGGCCAATATTTTCTGTTACAAAGATTTCTTTTATTAAGCTGTGGTGTTTTCACTCACATTGTACTGGTCTAACCCACTAAAAGACAAAAGGGAAAAAAATTGAATCAACTGTTTTATAACATAATATGAAACCTGATACTGTTTTCTGTTGCCAGTACAATTCCCCAGTGAGATGGATAAATTGTGGTCAAGACCTAGACAGGTTAACTAGTGGTCATCAATGCTGGTGGTACCTTTACATACAAAAATGGAAACTACTGAACATGGCATGTGAAATCTAATACCAGCCATGAAACAAGACAGCTGTTGGACTCTCGGGGTTTTTTTTCCCCCTTCTTTGAAGGGGCTTTAATTGAAAGCTTGGTGAAAAATGCAGATTACATTCTTAGTGTTATCAATAAGTTGTAACAGCAACATCAGAACAGTGATGCATCTAATATTTATACACTTTCTAATTTTAGTTGTCTAAGAGCAATACATTATCAGATATATACACACACACACAAACACACACACACACACACACACACCCCATTTCAAGCAATTAATAGGAAATAATAAACCCCTTCTCCCAAAACAATATATTTCCTCACACTAATAATGTCTCTTTTCACATATACTTGACGAAGAGTCTTTTTAAGTTACTTATCTTAAGAGTAATCTGTTAATGGAGATCCTGGACCAGCCCCGTTTAAGTTCAGTTTAATTTTATACAGCTTGCTAGCCACATAACCAGTGTGGCTTACATTGTAAACAAATCCCAAATGTCTACAATGAGTGGAATCCCTTTGGGATAGGAAGGAGATCTGTGCATCTCATAATGGAATAAATTTAAACCAGTACAAAAAAAATTGAACAGAAGAATACAGTTTTGGGGGATCAATACTGTAATGTTAAAAGCAAGTTAATTATAAGATTCTCGATTTCTGCACAAAGAGGTACTGGTTCATCTAGCTTTAGCTGCTTTAGAAACATGGGGGGGTTTATTTTTAAAGTTGATTTGTGAAATTCAAATCAGAGCTTACATTTTAAAACTTTGCCCCTTGGCAGCATAAGTACAAAGTTTACCAAAAAAATATCTCAGGTATGTTTCTGGGGTGTGTGATTGTATTAGAATTTGGAAACCTTACATATGCAGTAAGCATAAAGCTTACATTAGCAGATATGTGCCCTATGCACAGTGTGACTGAATAAGATGCAAAAACATTGCACCTGGGAAAGTTCAAGTAAAAAATAAAAATAGAAAGCTTTTAAGAGGGGGAAAAGCCCAAACCAATATCAAAAGTAATTATAGTTCATAGCAATATTTAAACTGTAATAGTCTCTGTAATTCCATAACAAAGTTACAGAAGAAAACCATTTAAAACATTACTGAATGGGAATATATTTTGAAGTCCGAATGGATGACAAACTGAACAGAATCCTACAGTTTAGTTAACTGGTCTCAACTGTGTAGTGAAGACAGCCGTGGCTTTCCTTAAGAGGTGGTCAAGGATGACTGGAAAACTTTGCAGTAGTTCATAATGTCCCATCTGGTTTATTCATTTTTTTGGAACTGTCTAAAGGGCCAACTGAAGTTTAGTCATGTTCCTCTGGTGCATGTTGTGATGACGGACTAATTCATCAGATCTGGCAAATTTTTTTTGACAGCTGGGCCATCTACAGCTGAATGGCTTTTCACCTGTTAACAAAAACACCCCATTATTTAACTGGAATAAAGATGGACTCAAAACGGTAACCATTCATTTTGTTTCTTTAGAATTGCTTTCAATAGGAAACTAACTGTGGGCCCAGGTCTATAAAGTACTAACTGCCCTGAACTCCCATTCACATGAATGCTCAGCACTTTGCAAGACCAGGACCGAAATGAGCGCTTTCCTCGCTCAATCCACATTTTAAAGATGCCCTTTTAAGATTAAAGTAAACATTTTGCAACAGCACATTCCAAAAGGAAGCACACAGGCCTCTAACACCAGTGGTTATTGTTTAAAGCCTGATCCAACGTCCATGGAATTCAGTCATTTCCAATTACTTCAATAGGCTCAACTGAGCCATCAATGCTCAGTGAAGACCTATGGAGCTGGGTAAGAAGAGGTCTATGGAGCTTAACCTCATGCTTGGTGAGCTGGTACAAAAAGTTCCTCACTGCTCTCCAAGTCAGGCAGGCCTCACATGTCCAACTGAGAAGAAAAAATAGGAAATTATTGGAGGCACAGAATGTTCCGTATTTTCCTAGCATTTCCCTATGCAGATCAGTAATCAAAAAACCAAACAGACCCCAAACAGAAAAATAGTCTTTCTGCATTTTTATCCATTCTTCAATTTACCACAGCATGCAAATGCAGTAGCAGATCACATTTTCTGACGCTGCAGGACTCCTGGAGGAATGTCCTCAGCAGCTCAGAGAAGGGCAGAGGTCAGAACAGAATCAGAAATTTTATTCTTTTTCTAGATTTTTACTTTAATTCACATAATTTGGATTTTCAATTTGTTTGTTTCTATAAGTAAATACTGTTCTGTTTCTGGAGCTTGAGCTCACCTGTGCTGGCTAAAGATCCAGCCTTCTCCAATTCAATAAAATCTGGGGTTGGCTTTCTAACTACCTCTTTCTTGTCCTCACCCAATTCCTTGGCTCACACCTTGTGCAGATCATTGGTGGATCATTTCAAAACTTTCAGGGGTAACTTCGATTGTGGTGAATTTTTGTTTATGTCGTTTTTTGCAAAACGTCAAGCAATTAAATGGCTACAAAACAGATTTTAAAGTCTGATTAATTCACTTAACATAAATGATTCGACAAGCCCTGGTTATTACAGAAAGATATAAAACGGTTTAGGACAGAGTTGAACTTGTCAGAATAACTAATAAAAAAATCACAAACTTGTGTAAGTGATTTTTATACCATCAGTTGTCAGCAGAACTGGCCAAATGGTCCTCGTTGATTATTATGAGCTAAAGTGTAGCTTTGCAACAATCTCTGAGTAAGAGTAGCATGTAGCTGTGCTACCTCAGATACAAATCTGCTTCTCCCCTTGGTTCAGTCCTATATTGGGTGCAGATTACTGTCTCTTCCATGCTGGATCAATGGCACAATCCTGCACACCCGGCGGGGGGGAGGGAACAGTCAAGCTCTCCCCAATCCTTCCTGCTCCCGAGGAAAACTAGCAGCCCTGTGGGACAATACAGGAAGCAAGGTGATGCTTTCTTAATCCCTTGTGCATGTGTCTCAGGGTATGGGCTTGTCTTCACTGATGATAGAAAATTTGCTGCCATCAATTTGAACTTCCTGATCGACTGACCCACTCATCTGGTCACGACGTTCAATCCCTGCACACCACCTCGGCAACTGGGTAGAGCTGAGTCAAAGGGAGGCCCCCTCCCTTCGACTCAGCACAGTGCACATGCCAGGAATAGGGAAATTGAACGCAGATATGCAAGTTATTTTAAGTAACTTGCGTATCTCCATTCGACTGCCGCTATAAAGGGCAGGCAGTCTAGACCTGGCCTATGTCTTCCCTGCTGAATCAGATGGCTAACAATTTAGCTGCCTCACCATAAAATTTCTGGAGAAACAAGGCACTTGTCATTTCTACCTTGATGTAGGTAGTCAAGGTCTACTCAAAAGGAGGTGGTGTTGTAATGATGCCAGCCAATTACATCAAGGAAAAAACTACCTGTGCCTTTGTGCTCAAGTGGAAACATCTCGAGTTAGCTATCTTGCTGTAAAAACACACCTTTGGCAGTCACAATACACACTGTGGCTATCAGGTCCCAAGGTCTAATCTTTCCTTGAGTTTTAGTCATCTGACTCAGGCATGGGACAGAGCATGTAGCCTTATCTTCACTACGGGAAAAAGGAGTGTTTTCTTAACTTGAGTTAATTAACATGCAGTAAAACCCCAGCAAAAATAAGGCAGTGTGTAGTTTTCATGTGTTAACAGGTCAAAGCAAAACTTACACTCTCCCATAGCCTGTAATTCAATCTATTAATTTGTGTGAAAACTACACACTGCCTTGTCCTCCCGAGAAATTTACCTCATGTTAACTAATGTTAACTCTGAACACTCTTAGAGAAAAGACACTCATATGTGACAACAGGCATGAACCAGGGGTTAAAATTGTGCTCCTCACATTTGCAGACAATGAAAGTGCACGTAGCATATTGTTTTAAGCATTCATTTGACTGACAGCCTGGAAAATGGCAGACGAATAGTTCTGATTGTTGTAAATTCCTTTTTTTTTTTTTTTTTAAATCTTAAGTATGAATATTTTGTGGGAGGAAAGGGAAGAGAAAAACTCTTATGAGCTGGAAAAGTGAGACTTTCTACAAATCCTTGTCACTCATTGTGAAGGCACGTTTCAAAGCTTGGGCCCATGATGAATAGCACTGATATCTAATAATATTCAACTCTAGAAAGGTAGTTTGCAGATAACATGTGCTGATTTTCATGTAAAAGTTAAGTTAGTAGATCAAACTGTTTGGCTAAGAATGGTGCAAACATGGGTACAATAGAAAATGTAGATTGACAAAAATAATTCTAAAATTTACCTCCAGAACATGAAGTTCCAGTTAAAATGCAATGGAAAGGGTCTATTTTAATTTCATATTTATGTTTCCTCAAAGGTTCCTTGAACAATTTGGCAAGTTTTTACTTTAGATTTTGTGTGTGTGACTATTTAGTTTTGGCAAAAGGTGCTGTCTTTGTCCTCAGGAGAGATTAACAAGGGTGCCAGCTTCCCCAAGCTACCTTACATTAGGCCTCTGCCCTGACCTGGAGGGGCCATGAGTAGATATGAGAGGACCCTTTACACTCCATGGCCCCTCTGCTGAGACTGGCACGAAATGGCCTCTTTGTAGGTAATGAGAGTGAGGACCCTTTATGCACAGTGAATGCGTGTGGGCAGTGACCACTAAAGCCATTTCACAAAAGCTGATAAAATACATAGGCCAAACCGCCATGTCCTAAAAGCACAAAGTAACAAAAGTAACCTTTTTGAAAGTCCCTAAGTAACATAGGAGTCTTTGCCCTACTTTGAAAAATGACTTTGGCAGGTAAGCCCCACATCACACTGAACAACAATGGGATTCAAGCTCCTAAATCACTTAGGTGCTTTTGAAAATTTTGCCCAAAGTTAGAAGATGCTCTCTTAACATTTAAATCACAGTAAAAAATTGACTTAGATTAAATAAATAATGAAATAAATGTGAAGAAAAGTTTACGCACTTGTTTTACCTGTATGAGTCCTGGTATGAGTCTTCAGATGATCAGATCTGGAGAACTTTCTCTGACAGGTTTTACACTGGAAGGGTTTTACACCTAAACAGATAAAACAAGTCTATTCTCATATTCCAGTACCTTTTGGGAGGGATCAGTTATTTCCTAATTTTCAAAATACTGGAATTTTTTTTTTAAATAGTTACTGTAACTATTCCTCCACAGCTACACGCCCACATGTCTTGAAAATCAGGCAGCTGCACATCTTAACCTTTCATAACCTTCTCTTTCTCCTAGTGACCAGTTAACACTTTCAGGTATAAAGTGTCCCAGATGTAGCCAGTGAAAGCAAGCACTAAACATAGGGCCCAAAATATGAAAAGTCATGGTCAAGAAGAACTCTGCAAAGCTTACTAATTGTTTGGTTCCTGTGGCTTGGTGTCCAGCCCTCCACTTTAAGCTTTGTATATCTGGATTCAGTTTGGTAAAAACAGATGGAAAAAGAAATCCAGATGACAAGTTTTATTAGATAATATATGTTGTAGCTTGGTCCTTAAGGATTCGTTCCACCCAGAAGACCTATCCATGTGATTGTCCAAAATTTATATATTTGGGGGAAAAAATAATGAAGTGAAGTCATGTAACTGAATCTCAAAAATGTCTCTCCCCACCCCAAAAGAACCAACACTGAGCATGCTGATTAAAGGTTTGTAGGACCCAGATACATTTCACATGGAACTACTAGTTTTCATGCTTTAATCCAAAGATACCCATAGTTTTAGGTTTCATTATGGAAAGTTTCACACAGCCAAAGTTCATCCTAATTCTCCCATTACCTCGTAAGAGCCAAGCTACCTTCCTTTGGACAAAAACTGAACAAACAGACTTTGCATAAGGAGTTTCGGAATATTCCTCAATCCAAAATCAGGCCACAGAAGCCACTCCTGGCTGCTACAACATTCTTCACCCTGTAGCTAAGAATTGCTATGTGCTTCCTGCACAGAGTTTTTGGCCACACTCAGTAGAACTCACAATGAAGCACTTGCCTATGTGTTTTGCTGTATTGTGGCCTGGATGCAGAGCAATGCTCTAGCGAGTGCAATGGAGGTGATGAAGATTTCATCAGCTATTTCTCCTTTTGGCATAGCAAATACATGGTAATTCCACTGCCTTATGAGCCCCACATATGGATTAGGGCAGGTTTTTCCCTTATATATTTAAACCATAAACACCAATCCATTATTAACTGCATTAATTGTTTTTTAAATTATTACGTTTATCAAATTACTAGTAAATGGCTTTATTTTGTTTAATCATTCCTTGTTTAAAAGAGAGAATATTTCTCATCCTGTGCATGTCACTCCAGAGAGCAGAATGTTTCATTTTTTGAGAGTTTTAATAAAAGTTTACAGAACCCAAAAGGTCTATGATTTTGGCATAAATTCATGATTCTGAAACACAAGTTAAAAATTATCATTTTCTCCCTGGAGCCCAATTAAGGAGAAATCTTCTCTGAAATAGAAACTCACACAGTAAGAACAACATTGGAGAGGAAAGATCTATAGCCAACTGGAACAAACCTGTGTGTCGTCTTTGGTGTCGTTTGAGTTGGTCTGAACGAGAGAACCTTCGCTCACAGTCCTTAAAGTCACATTGGTATGGTTTCTCACCTTAACAGGGCAATAGAAAGGTATTGCTGAATTGGAAGCACATTTGTTTCATATGAATCTCTCTAGAGATAAAATGTACAATTCTAAAAGGATAGGGCTTCTTCGCACATTTTTAAAACACTCTAAAGTTAATAGGCCAGATTCTTAGCTGATTCAAAATTGACATAGCTCTGTTGCAGTCAACCAAGCCATGCAGATTTACACTAGCTGAGGAGCTAGCATGAATTTGATGAAGTTGATCTTAAATCAGTTTGTTATAAAAAGGGATAAAACTGAACACAAAGCTTCATTAACTACATTAATTCCAAGATTTGACAATAAAAACATCCATGTGTCTTTTCTTCCCTGACAGCCATATTCCAACCCCTTTTATAATTTCCACAATGAAATAATTTACACAGGTGAAAGATTTACAAATTGCTTCAAATCCAGCGTACAGGGAAAAAAGAAAAGCCTCACACCCATAACATTAAGGCTGGTACATTTTTATTTGGGGAAGTGTGTAAAAGAATTGGCAATATTCAATCCTGAAATAAAGCACATTTCTCCCCCAAAACACATATTCCTTAGTTCCCTTAAGCACCATGAAAAGCAGTGTTTCACATTTCATTTGCAAACACATCTGTCACCCAAGCCTTTGAGAGCCTCATACAAAAATTATGTAAGCTTTTCCTACATTTTGTACATTTCTACTTAAAACCGCAGGCCTCAGTCTGCCTGGAAACAAGGGTAATCTGCTGGCCCTAACAATATCATCTCACATTCATTAAAGACCGTTCATCATAAAGGACTATACACAAATATCATACAAATATCATAGAAATTCAGTAATTTCAGGAGAGGAGAGTAGAAACAAATTGGTATACAGCACCCTTTGTAATAGTAGGGCAAGATAAAATTTTGACCAGCATGGAAGGGCTAACCCATGTATTCTTACTTTTACTAATTAAGGAGTTTTAAGACCAGATTCTCATTTACAATAAGGCCTCTTTACTCTGCTCTAGCATGCTTGAGGACCATAAAATACATGTTATATTTACACCCACTATAAGGCCCCTTAATGTGTATGCAGAAGAAGGAGGACACTGTTTTTTTAAAATGTCCACATATGAAAGATCTACACTATAAACCACATGGAACTCATTTTGTCTGGTTTGGAAGAGTAAGATGCATGTACAAAAAAGACCCAAAATGAAGACATTAAAATAAAAAGCAGCTTGAAATGAAAGGGGTGGATTTTTCTTTTTTTTAATGTCTGACATTTCCAAAGGCCTAAGTCTCAAGAATCAGTGTTTGTGATGTTAGTTTATAACCATGAGCACAGAAATAGGTTTCTGTTAGCCACATTTGAATCTAGAATCAGTTCTGTACCTTTTGAGGTGTAACGGAGGCATATGCTCAAATATTTCCTTCATGTTGCATGTGAGCTAAAAAAATGAACTGACTTCTTTACAGAGTATATTCGATTGCAATGACAGTATTAGGAAAATTAGTGATGGTGCATGCTTCAAGGGAACACAGCAGTTTCGATCTTGAAAATATTTATCTTTGTATCCTTTCCTTACTCATTTTAAAAATTACAAAGTTAATAAACACTATCATTTTTGTATTACGGAAATTATTATTGTGGCTTAAAGCAAAAATATGAATAATTCTGGGATGAGTCATATTCTGATCTCATCAACGCTGGAGCAACTTTGTTTATATTAATGGAGATATTACAGATTTACACAGGTGTAGCCAAGATGAGAATTTTAACCATTCTTATTAAATATCCATATAAAAATCTTCATCACGTCCTGTGGCAGTTATCAAAAGGGTTTACTGATTCTTAAACCTTGGCATAAGTTATTCCATATCTATTCGGTTTAATTTATTTATATAAATGATTAAATTTGCCACAAGTGTTTAAAATGATCCTTTATGCTTTGACTACAGGCACTTCCACAGAAACAGCTGCTTCTAGGAAACCACTTACTTTTAAGAGATTCAGCCATTTGACAGATTTAAAAAAGTGAATGTTAGTGGAACAGAATGCAGCGATAGGGTAATTTGTCTCCTAATTGCAATATAAATGCCGGCGATGTTTAATTAGACATCTGACTAGCATATTGTAATAGGCTTGAAGGCATCCACTTTGAAAACAAAAGGACCTTTATTTTTATTTTACACAGTGATCTACTCGCCGTGGAACTCTGATGCCTTTTCCAGATTATCCTATAAGCATCCTTCTGCTACTGGAGCAAGAGATGCTCACCTGCATTCAGATTTGTTTGGACAGAACTGTTATCCAATTCAGCCACCAGAAACCAGTTTGTAACATAAAATATTTTTTAAAAAGACACAATTGAAATTATTTTTAGTAGAGTACGGAAATCGTCAACTACTGGACATACCACAGTCAGCCAATCCAGCAAGCTGACATAATAAAAGTGTGTTTAAATTGGGTGCAGATGGAAGGGGAGGGAGGTTTGGAGAAGATACATAGTTTCTCTCACCATTCTTCTAGGGCTTCAACAGAAGGCTAAGTAAGTGCCTACTGAAGTGGATGGAGACACCCCTATTGACTTCAATAAGCATCAGAACAAAGATCCAATTAGGAAAAATCTATTTGGTGTTCAACATCAAACAGTGGGCTCTCTAAACTGCTTAGCAAAAAGTTTGTTTGTGATGTCTACTTTGCCAGGACTAATTGTGTGCACCCCCAGTAACAGCTAAAGCCTCCAACATTGAGGGACACTGTACTACTTGTAAAGATCCCATAATATTGTTACTGTCCCATAAGACAATGTGACAGTGTTTATATCATTATAACTTATTTCAGTAAATTTTTTGCATTTTTTTTCTTTTGAAGGTAAGCTTTAAAGATAAAGTTTATGCATTTCCTTTGCACAAGAAGCCAAACTGGGGCATCGTGTAGATTTGTAGGTATTGATACTAAAAAAAAGAAAAATCTTCTATGCTGCACACTATCCAGTGAGAGTTGCTTTTGAGGAATATTAATAGAAGAAAGATGGTCTAAGGCACTGGCCTGGGACTTTGATGTGGGCTCAGTTCCCAGATCAACCACAAATATTATGTGTGTCCTTAGGCACATCACTTAATCTATCCTAAATTCCCCATCTATAGACTACGAATACAATTTTCTACCTCTCAGGGACGTTGTGAGGATAAAATATGTTAATGATTGCAAGGTGCCTAGACACTGTCATAAGGAAGATCATAAAAGTAACTAGATAAAGGAAGTGATGCAGAAGAGATGTCAAGCAGAACCACTCCACACTGTGTGGGTTTTGGTGGCATGTATAAACAATGAGATGCAATCGTTGTGAAATACATCATCTATACTTACCTACCACAAAATTTAAAGTGTAGCAAATCCATGGATATCTTCTTTCATACCCAAGTGTGTATCTTCAATAACACAAACAGAAACCCCTAACACATGAACTAAAAGCTCCATTAATTACAGGTTCTCATCCTTCACTGAGGGAAGCTACTAGACAGCATCACCACACACACGCTGACGCAGTATATTACAAAATCCTTAAAAAGGAAAATTCTTGACAACTACTGCTTTGCCTCTCATCATTTTTGAAAATGAAAGGTAGTTTTTTCATATCAAAGATCAGTAAAGCTATTTTCTGTGTAAGATGGTCAGCGTACACTCAGAGTAAATTCATAGGTTTATCAAGAATTGGAATATCACCAGAAAAGCCCAATGTGGACAGGGAGTAAGTTAGGTCGACTTAAGCCTCCTTAAGTCGACCGAACTTGTAAGTGTAGACGCACCCCTAGAGCTTCCTTGATGCCCAATGTTACCCATCAGGCCCTAAATAGTGTGTGGTAAAATACAAAACAACTCTTGCTATTCAAGAAAACAAAATTCAGGAGTAACCTTGTGAGGCATCCAGAAATAATATAACGTAAACCAAGCATCATTTATTATATGTAATAAATAAGAGCAGAATAATTAACAATTTTAAGATTATGGGGAAATCAAGATTTAGAGCAAATAAATTCAGTGCTGAAGGAAACAGGAGTGAATGTGAGAACAGCTCAAACTGTTGAGACATTTTCAAGAAAAATACTGGCATCAGCAGCTGTTAGAGGCTCCCAGTGCCTACAAAACTGTATTAATGGCGACTAGAGTAATGTTTGTATACAGCTTGAGCTATGAAGTCAGAATTTTAGTTGCAATTTAGAGTATCTTGAGATGTCCAACTGAGTATTTTTTGTGTTGTGCAGTCCTGCACATTATGGAATTAAAAATGCATTGCAGTGGTTATCCGTAACATCTTTATAATTGCTGTGTGCAGTTAACATCATCATAGTATTTAGAGTGTTTCACAGGTCTGGAGTTTGCAAATCCTCTTTTATAGTGTGAGCCGCATTTTAATAGAGATAGGGTATGACAAATCTTCTGACTATCTGCAATGGCGTGGATCACTTCTCCACAGTCTGTTTCATCCCTGTGATAATGACAGCAGTTGCTGACATGGTAGAGCAATAGCAGGAAAACATGTAGTGTATTTTTACTATAGTTGTGATCCTAAGAGCATCTCAATCCAAGACAACAAGTGGTTTAGTGACATCTCGTAGTTAGTTGCAGATGGCCTGACCTGTCCAGTGCACCCCAGATCCCTAATATCAGAACCTGTATCTAAAATATGTGATGTAAGAGATCAACAGGAAGCTAATATCATGCTGCTCATTAATATGATTGTGTAACATACATATAGAGGACAAATGCAAAATTACAAACTTATTGAGAATTATGTTATTAAACTGTGTCTGCCAAACAATGCTGAAGTTACTTCACCCTACACAAAAGAAATGTGATTCTTTTTTCCATTTTTTTTCCATTTTGAAAGTTCACTGGTCTGTACAAGAAAAGGGGGGGGGGGAGAAACCCAGGTGATCTTTTATCTAAAATAACAAAGGAACTGACCAGAAATCCTGACCAGAAGAGTGGTCAGCTATCTTGCTGGAAGGTAGATTGGCAAGGAAACTGTCTTGAACGAAGGCTGTAGCTTGTTGTGTTAAATCTCAGTCTCTAGAAACTATGTTTCACTTTTCTTTACTTGTCACCATTTCTAACACTCTCCTTTATACTTGAGCACACTTAAAATCCTAATTCTTTTTGTTAATAAACTTGTTTTACTTGTAATGTAAACCAGTCCCGTACTGTGTTTGATTTAAAGTGAATGTTAACTCCAGTTAGTGTGGCAAGTTGCTGAGAATGGTATCTTTAAAGGAACAAACAAACATTAATACTCTATGAATGGTCCAGGAGACCTTGGACATTGCAGAGCACATGTTATGAGGAAAATTTGGGACTGGTATGAGGAGTACTGTGGGGGGGTCATCTTTCAGGTGTATCCAAGGCTGATGGAGACCAGAATAGGGCATATAGTGGTATAACAGGCAGGCTGCTAGAATTAGAATTGCTAAGTCAGAGCTGCTTAACACAGAGGCACTCACTGTATATATGTATGGTGGCTGGAAGTGTTCAGACAAAACACTTACATTAGCAGAGCATTTTGAGCCACTCAGAGTTACAGAGCAGGCAGTGGCACAACCCCTCACCAGTCTAATTGCACCTCAGAATGTGATAAAAGTATAGCAATTGGAAACAAGATTGCTAGCCATCCAAGTGTATCCTAGAGAAACCACTACCAATTCTCCTGCATACCACATTTTGGGAACCTCTCCCGTGCAAAGCATACAGCATAGTGATACCGCAGTAACATTACTTGCATATTCTATCATACCAATAAAGACAAACAGAGATAATTGAACACTGATGTCTGTAGGTTTTATCCATAAATTCCCACAAATAATCCAGACAGTCTTGCTCTAAATCACATGCAACATGCAATCACATGCGAGTGGAAGATGGAAGGGAGAATGCAAAAGTGAATATATCTGAAAATACACGATTGTGCATTTCCTTTCATGTATGAATCTGTGAATCAGAACTGATTCAGTTTACATTTTCTTCAGCATGCAGCTGGATATATGATTATTTTCATTACTCTGGACCTAATATTTGTTGCTTACAAACTTCCAACTGACTTCAGCAGCAGTTGTATGTACAAGGAAAGTTGTATCTAGCTCCTACTATAGAGATAACTGGCTTCAGCTCTATATAATGCATGCAGTAGTCCCACAGTAAGAAGCAAGATTTCTTTAGGCCTTGTCAGGTCTCCCTCCCCCAAAAAAAACAAAAACAAAAAAGCCTGTGATTTGAGGTTCCCCTCAGATAAACCTCTAAATGCTTTCATTTGGGACAAGACTTCACCCTTGTCATAGAAGAATTAGTGTTCCTACTCACAATATGAACTCAGTACTGGGGAAGAAGGGAACCTGTGTGCCTGCCCCCTTGACATCACTCCTTGCTCTTTTCCTCTTCTGTAGATCCAGAGAGAATCTTCTACATCCCTGGGAGAGATGCTGCCTAGATGGTAGACCACCTTCCCCTGACCCCAAACACACACACCATTATCATACAGATCACCTCTAGACGCAGAGCTACAGGTTGCCTCTTCTGTCCAATTTGACTTTAAAACCACCCCCTTTTCTCTGGCATCTTGCTTAGACAGATTAATGCAGGCACTTACCGGTATGCTTTCTGCTGTGCATCTGTAAATGGGACAACTTAAAGTATCGTTTGTTACAACCGGGGTATGCACACATGAAGGGACGTTTTTCATTTGTTTCACTGGCTGATCGGACAATAGTTGGAGCTACTCCTGGCACTCGCCGAACATCCTACAACGGCAGAAACAGTAGTGTGCATAGCTAATGAGACTAGCATATAAAGACACAAGCCTGCTCCCATTTTAATCAATAGAAACACTTGAATAAACTTCAACATGAGTAGGAACCTCTGATGTAACATACTACAAATTACCATTTTTGTATTCCATTAATAAAGTACAACAGTGTTCCTTCACTTTTTCTATGTACAGTACTGCAGCTGTGTGAAGGTAAACTCTACATGCTAAATTCCCTCAAATATTTATACCTAAGATTAAATGGATCGAGTTCCAAACTAACTTACAATAGCATAAATGTGAAGTAACACCCTTTAGTAACAATGGACTAACTTTAAACTTACACCACTGTAACAGATCAGAACCTGACCCAGAGTAACTTTTTTATACTTAATTTTACAAGCTAGAAATTAAGGTAAGGTCCCATGAAGTCAATCCAATGTATCAGTGCAAAGAGAAAACAAATTATTAAATACTGCTGTAGATTGCAATCTTGACTATACAATGGTACTGCCACAGTGTTCCAATAAAGATGGACTTTCTTCTGGGATATTTGAGTGTTAACTGCTCAGTTCTGTTCACTGCATGTAAAGCTCAATCATTTAACTTTTTTTCTAAGAGCTGGTTCACTAGTATTGAATTGTTATACTATTAAAAAAAGTAACAGGTACTGTAAATATAATTGAAAGATATTCATACTGAGGTATGTAAACACCACTGAAGCAGTGCAAAAAAGACAGAACATATTTGAATGTCTTTAAAAAGGGCTGTGACCAGTCTATTCAATTTACAGAATGTATACCTTTATTGTCCCTAGTGTCAAGGTACTTCAGGTGTAATGTACAACATGGGATCCATTAGTGTTAATTCTATAACCAGTTAGAAATGGATGGGAGTCAATGCTCCTGGATCTCATGGCCCTTTCAAATGTTTAACCAATGATTTAGCCATTAGGATGTGATCAATTCTGTCTTCAGGGGATGGTGTTCTAATTGTTACAATTTCACAAATCCACATGTTCACAACTTCAGCTGACACGTCATCACTGCTCAACCTCATATATAACCCCAGTTCTAACCTACCATAATAAGAGGAAAAACTTATGTGGCCATAGTTACTAAATACCGGTACCTATCAGAAGCCTCCAATTTTTGGCCATCCTAGAGTTAGTGAAGAATGCAGATTGAAAAGATGGGCTTTAGAGGGAAAAATATACAATTTTTCATACAACTGTGTCAAAAGATTATCTTGTTTTATCATTACATGAAATCTGAAGTCAGCTTATCTCAGGGGTTTCCTAATGACACAGGGAGAACGAAAGTTAGCAAGAGAGTTATGAATACCCATCAAGTAACCAGTAAGTAACTGGAACCTTATAAAAACAATAATTCCACATTACTATGTAGAATGTCCTAGTATACTTACTTGTATTCCTCTAAAGACTCCATGGGTGTGTATTCTATACTGGGCCCCACAGCTGTATAACATAGGACCAGCGTGGCTGTCATTCTCATATCCTGTTGCATGGCTGCAAATAGAGAGGGGAAACAATGCATAGAGTTAAATATTTTTAGTGCACAGCTCCAAGCAAGTGTGTTCCTCAATATGGTGATAAATTGTTTAGGCTTTAATTTGGTGGTCAGGAGATTCATCTTGAAGTGAAAATTACTATAGAAAGATTCATCTTCCACTGCATATGTCGGATCAGGATTATTACTTTTCTGGCACAATGCATTCACTCAATAACATAACTACATCTACTATTGCCCAACAAATACTGTTCAGAAAAAAAGAGTCTTGCCCTGTGTGTGACATGCATTACCACAAAGATGTTACCAAAAAAAAGAGAGACACAGGAACATAAGTTATGTGCATATGTGCAAGTTATTTATCAGCTAAATGCCGAGCTGGCTTTTGCTAATATCTTTGGAATGAGCAAAATGCCTCAAGTTTCACATTAAGTACAGTGGATTTTGTCAGCACCTCATGACTCAGATATTACCAGATAGCACTGAGAAAGTGATGACATTTATAAGAATAGCAGTCATGTACTCATAAGTACAGATTACAAATCAGTGCCCTGACCATTTCACTCACATATCAGCTTGCAAGAGGTATTGGAGTTTAACTCTTTGCTAAAAAAAATTAAAAAATAACCTGTGCTAAAGACAAAGGGGATGATGTAAATTGTCAGGATTCCCCATGCAGCACCATGGCAACATCTGAAATAAATGCTTTTTTCACAGGTTTGTTTACCGAGTTAAGATGTATCCTGCAAAATGTTACATTTTGATGTGCAGAAAGGGAGGAACACTGAGGGATTTTTCCATCTGAACATTGTACACAGCAGTTTTCAGTTCTGAATTAATAGTCATTGTGTTAATGTATTAGGAGAAGTAGGTGTTTACATTTTAGTATCATTAAAATTCAGAAATGCCAGGAATGGAGCCCAGCGAGACACAGTGGGCAAACGGTGTAGATGGATGAAAAGTTGCAAACTGAAGGCAAAGTCTAGGGCTGTGTCTACACTGGCAAGTTAGGTCGACTTAAAGAGGCTTAAGTCAACCTAACTTAAGCCCTGCCCACACTTGGCTTTCATTAGGTCAAGCTTAGGTTGACTTAGTAAGGACCACTCATTAGGTCGAACTAAGCCTCCTTAGGTCGACCTAACCCTACCTTAGGTCGACCTAAGCCCAGTGTGGACACATAAATCCAATTTCTTAGGTCAACCTAAGGGAAGTTAGGTCGAATTACTAAGTCCCGGTTAAAGGAAAGCACTTTGCTAAATTGACCTAGTAAGGTCGACTTTAGGTCGACTTAAAGTCAACCTTATTAGGTCAACTTAACAAAGTCGACCTAACTTTTCTTAGTGTAGACACTGAAGTCCCAGACTTCATTCTGAAAAGGAAAGAAGGGCCCACTGAAAGAAAGAAGTGCATACGAAGGGCCAGTCTGACAAATGATTTACAACAAACAATGGAATTGCAGAGTGGAAAGAGTTAAAAATGTTCATGAATTTGACCATGGGGGGCAGAGAGCTTTTGTGAATATGTAATACTTGTGCTTTCTTGAAACTAAGCCAGAGTTTTAGTTCAATTTGGTTTTTTCATCACCGAATTTGCAAGGCTCTGGCCTCACATCCCTGGCTGGGCAGGTCAGTGGATCCAAAATTTCACAAGGAGGGTTTCTCTTCTTCACAATTTCTATGATAGCTATGATTTTTCTGATTGTGAAGGGTTAGTTTTTTCAAGAGCACCTATCCGGGCAGAGGCAAAAGATCAAAGACTAGACCTCACAGGAAAGTAGAGTCTTGGTTTTTAAAGTTCAAAATGCAACAGGCTAAAAGAAGGTTACAAAGGTGAACAAATCTTTTGATAGTGGCACTGCCATTTGTAGTAGAGGGAGAACAATCCTGGCATCTGTTCAGGGCAGGAATCACCTATGTATCATACCTAGCTCAATGGGACCCCAATCCTGATTAAGGCTTTTAGATCCTACAATAACACAAAGAAAAACTAATCATTTCCTCTGCTACAGCATGCACCAATATCAAGGAGCCCCAAATGACCCTTATCAATTTTGAATTTTCTGCTGATTCGAAGGACAGCAACAATGAAATCTGCTACTCGTGTAAAAGCTTACCAAAGGGAAGGCACCTCCACCACATGGCAACATCTGTTTTAATCACAGAGTATGATAGATGTTTTGGGGGAAGAAGGAAAAGGGAGTTAGCATGTTACAACAAGGGACAGCCAACTGTGCAGTTCACAACAGAAGCAGTTGCCGGTCTGTAGTGCCATAGGAAATCAAGGGCACGTGTAAACTTTATCATTATTAATCACCTCTCTGAGTAGCCGAGTTTAGCTTTATAATCCTTTACCTTATCTGACTGACACCCCTGATCATTGGCAGCAGAGACCGCTCACAAGACAAGAGTCTATGTAGGAAGATCCTTAAACATATGGTAAACTTTACACTGCAAGAAGCCTCTAAAAGGTACAACCAATGATAATAGAAATCACTACAAACCACAAAGTAACTTGTGCTCCACACTCTCTGAAATACAGGAGACTAGCAAGGGTTTCATGTGTAGGTGCTGAGGGTTTTCTAAAAGATTATTCAGTTCTGAATTGGGAAGTAACAGCAGAACCCACTTCTCCTAGGAATTAGAAATGAGAAAAAGCTACATGAGATCCCCTAGGGATGCTCCTCGTGGCATTTTCTCCAGTCTACTTTTAAAGTCTCTCTATTGATTGGGTTGTTACCAAATAACTCTGTATTCTACAAGTTTAAATTTCACTGACAGGAAGTTTTTCCTGTCATTCCTCACACATTTTCTTACTTCATCCCATTACTCCTGGTCATACACCTTCCTTCACCACAGTTGTACATACAACAGCAAAGGCTTGATCAAGTTAGAAATTATTTTCAAAGCCACCTGACTACTAACATACTAACTAATGAGCAAACCACTCATTTAACAGCTCCGTCTAAAAGGCATCCTAGTAAGAAGAAACCATAGTTCCAGTTTCTTTAAACCCAACAGCATTGTTGGGATCTTATCATTTATGGCCCTATTTTCTAACTTTGTTCATGCTGAGTAAGGATCGAATCATCTGATCATAAACATTTGTAATATTCTAACACTGGGGGCCCTTACTGGAAGTCAATGGGATTTTTGGTATAGCAGTGGAAGACTTTTACAAATTGGGCCTGCTGGTGTTGCTTTGAATTGACATTTCACTCTGAGTGCCACACAGTTTGTGAAATAGACTAGATTTCCAATGTCTCTAAGGCTATGTCTCCACTACAGGTTCTGTTAAGTCGACCTTGTTAGGTCGACTTAACAGAGCATCTACACTTAACGTCGACTTAAGTCGACCTTGTTAAGTCGACTTAACAGAGCCTGTAGTGTAGGCATACCTGTCCACACTCACTTTAAGTCGACCTTCAGAGTTGGTGTTATTAAGTCGACTTAAGGAAGCGCTTAAGTCGACTTAATAAGCGCCAGTGTGGACGCGGCGTTCTGTAGGTCGACTTAAGCATCGTTAAGTCGACCTAAGGTGCAAGTGTAGACTTACCCTAACAATCTTCCTTTTATTAAGAGCAAACATGATGCATATCAAGAAAAATGGTTATGTTTTGCATTGTGAATTTTCGATACACCCATCATTTATTTAGCATACACACTAGAATGTGGAAGGCTTAACAGAAGAACTAATGTAAGTCTGGCAGCTCCTCAACAGCTTCTCAGACTTTCCAAAAAACTACAGAATAACCACCACCTGTTTCATTTCACACAGGAGATAACAACCAGAGAAACCTCCAGCCTCTATCAGCAGCACAAGTCACCAGTGAGTTCAAGGGTACAGCACATAAAATAATTGCAAATACACATCTTTGAACTAGCGATCTTAAAAAAGAGTGGAAAAGTCTGTGACTCTAAGCTCTTTGGAGCAGAGACTATATTTATTTGGCTGAATGGGCAATGCCTAGTACACTGTGACTACTAATGGTAAATAAGAAAATGAAATAATAACAATAATAATGTGTCCTGCTTGTTTACAAAGGGATCAGCTATCCTATAACTCTCCAGATACATTGTTATCTATGTAATTTTGCATCTTTGCATATGAGCTAAATAAATAAAAGCAAAGATGATGATTTAAAATAAAGAAGCTGCAATGGAAGCCAATGTGTTAATTGTAGAGTGTGAAATTAGAATCCTCAAGAAGACCTACCAAACTTAAATGGGAGAAAAAAGCTGTTCCCCCCTTTAATGTTTAGAGTCATACTTATGACTGATGGGAGAAAAAATTCTGAAGAGAGTCAAGGTTAAAGAAAGCCAGATGCAGTTAAATGTTACTAGGACAGTACTATTTTAGTGACATAGGCAAAACCCTACAGGAGTTCTTGATTGAGTATGGATTTCAAGACTTAGCCCTACAGGTCCCAATTCTGCCTTCACTGATGAATACAAAATTCCCTTGAGACTTCAATGGGAGTTGCACTGAGGCAGAACTAGACCATAAATATTTAGAACTCATCAAGTTGGTTGCTGAAATGGCCCCATATATATTGTCCTTTGGTTCAAGGCAGCCAGCAGCAGACCTGGAAAAAAATACATAAAATGTATGCAAAACAAAGCTTGATACTTATGCAACATAAAATGCTAAGCAAGCAGTATATACAATAGAGCATTTAGAAACATTTGCCTTTCGCATTGAGCCAGAAAATCCTTAACACTTGGAGAGTAGCTCTTTTAAAAATGATTAATCTCGACGTTGTACAGATTGTACAGAGATTAATAAAAAATGAAGGTTTTACAGATGAGAATGTGTGATAAAGAACAGAGCAGCTTTAGAGAGTTGTACCAATCTAAGAGGTAATAAAAGAAAATCTCATAAAAGATTACATTCTAATCTGAATATTTAAAAAAACCTGCAATTTCTCCCTCACACCAACTTTATTTTGTTATATTAGCACTGTCTAATTAGTTTTCATCTAACCTCAATTTAAGTCTGGAGAGTTATGCTTGACTTTGCTATTATTTCATAACACTAACAAAGAGAAGAATAGGGCATATTGAAAAGAATTAGCAAATATTGGCATGAAACATGAATAGACATTGACTCAGATTCAGACATGGAAGAATAAAAAAATTAGAAAGAAAGATTACATAAAACAGGCACCATGGTAAGCTGCAATTTAATGGTGTTTCAGTTCAAGAACTGGAATTTTTGGGTGTAGAAAAAGAGCCAAAAATGAGGCAGAAGAGTAGGGGCAGTCCATATGGTAACAGGGCAAAAGGGAAATAGAACTAAATTTCTTTTACTACGATATTTACCTAATCACTGTAAGAATATATATGCCATCACTGAGGCAGTAAGATGAAGTTTGATTAATTAAATATATGATGTTTCTACCTGCCAATGGTGGTAATGCTATTAAGTGGAGGGGAAGCATAAAAATTGCTGCTTTATCTGTATTCTTTGATGCAATTGAAAATTAGAGAATACGATTTCACTGATAAGGTCCCAGCCTGCAATCACATTGAAAAAGAAAAATTGCATGTTGAGATTATAGCACTGAACTAGTATGCAGAGACTTAGGCTATGTCTACACTTGAAAAGTTAGGTCGACTTTATGCAGTCGACTTAATAAGGTCGACTTTAAATCTACTTAAAGTAGACCTTATTAAGTCGACTTAACAAAAGTCAACAACTTTTCAAGTGTAGACATGGCCCCTTTTCAACCTTATTAAGTCGACTTAACATTTTAAGTTGACTTAAAAAGGTCCACCTAGACACTACTCCGCGTCTCCACTGGCTTAATTTGACTTAATAAAGTCAACTTAAGTGCTAGTTTGAATTAAAACCAGGTGTTATAAATTCGAACTAACTTTTCCTTAATTCAACTTAAGGAGCAGCTTAAGTCGAATTAAGGAAAGGCCAGTGTAGCCACGGAGTAAATTGTCAACTTAATTTGTAAGTGTAGACACACCCTTAGATTCTATTCACTGCTCTGCTTGTGTTCTTCCATAGACAGCTCACAATTTCTCTGTGTGAAATCCTGGTCCTGCTGAAGTCAACGGTAACTTTGCCTCCATGCCTCCATTCCCTATCTGTAAAATGGGGATATTTCTTCCCTTCCTCACTGGGGTAAAGGATAAATTCATGATTAGGCACTCATGAGATCAGAGAGTAGGGGGGAAAGGAGAGGGGCAGAGTATTAACAACATGAAAAATATATCAGTATATGCTCCTATTTGCACTGGCTTCAGAACTGAGCCCAAGTAAGGATGTTTTAGATTTCCAAAACCTACTAAGGGTGTTTTAGAAGGCTGTGATGAAGTTTCTCTTGTTAATCTATTATAAAAAGTCTACATCTTAATGGTTTTGCATTAGAATGAAATTTTAATAGTGCATCACAAAAGACATCTCTATTGTGCTTTCCAGCAAAACCAAGCAAATGGCAATACACACTCATATGCAAGGGAGCCTATTGACTACATACCTCAAGAACAATGAAGAAAGGTACTGAGCCAAAAATCTGCCAGTTTACATATGTGACTTTAGTGGGACTGTATGTAGTAACTGAGAACAGAAATTGATTCATAGCTTTCATTCAATTTACAGACAACAGAGTCTTGTGGCACTTTTAAAGACTAACAGATTTATTAATCGCATGAGCTTTCGTGGGAGAAAATCCCACTTCGTCAGACGCTTTGAAGATAGGAAAGTTACAGAGTGGGAGGAAATTAAATGCAGGGGAGTGTATGACATAGCATCAAGTCAGGCTGTAACAGCAAATCAAAGTAGGTGTTAGGATTCAAAACACTGGGGAACAGCACATAGAGGAGGGGGGAGGTCAATTCACTTGATGTAATGCGAGAAAAATCCATAGTCCCTGTTTAACCCCAAGGCAACTGAGTCAAATTTGCATATAAGTTCGAGTTCTGCAGACTCTCTTTGAAGCTGTGATTTGTTATTCATCTGTGTCAACACAGCTATTAACAAGTCGTTAAGGGAGTGAGCAGGGAGATTGAAGTGTTCCCCTACAGGTTTTGCAGTGTTGCAATTTCTGATGTCAGATTTGTGTCCATTGATTCTTTGGCGCAGAGACTGTCCTGTCTGTCCAATATATAAGGCAGAGGGGCATTTCCGGCACATGATGGCATAAATCACATTGGTGGATGAGCAGGTGAACGAACCCTTGATGGAGTAGGTGGCATGATTAGGCCCTGTGATGGTGTCATCAGTGTAGATATGAGGGCAAAGTTGGCAGCGTGGTCTGCTGCAGGGCTGTGTTCCTGCTTTAGTGTTTCTGCTCTGTGATCTGTAGTTGCTGGTAAGTATCCTTTTAAGATTAGGGGGCTGTCTGAAAGCAAGGAGAGGTCTGTCTCCCAAGGCTTGAGAGAGTGAGGGATCATCTTGTAAAATAGGCTGTAGATTTTTGATGATGTGTTGAAGAGGTCTGGCTTGGGGGTTGTAGGTGGTGACCAGTGGCGTTCTGTTGTTGTTTTTCATGGGCTTCTCCTGCAGTAGTTGACTTCTGGGTACCCGTCTGGCTCTGTCAATTTGTTTCTTCACTTCTGTGGGTTTGTACTGTAGTTTTAAGAATGCCTGGTAGAGATCCTGAAGGTGTCTGTCTCTGTCTAAAGGGTCAGAGCAAATGCGGTTATATCTTAGGGCTTGACTGTACACAATGGATCGTGTGGTGTGTCGAGGATGGAAGCTCGAGGGATGTAGGTAACTATACCGATCAGTAGGTTTGCGGTATAGGGAGGTCTTTATGTGCCCATCGCTAATTTGCACTGTAGTGTCCAGAAAGTGGATCTCTTGTGTGGAGTGTTCCAGGCTAAGTTTGATTGTGTTGTGGAAATTGTTGAAATCTCTATGGAAATCTTCAAGGGCATCTTTACCATGGGTCCAGATGATGAAGATGTCATCAATATAGCGTAGGTAAAGTAGAGGTGCTTTGGGATGAGACGTGAGGAAACGTTGTTCTAAATCGGCCATAAAGATGTTGGCATATTGTGGGGCCATGCGGGTACCCATGGCAGTGCCACTGACTTGAAGGTATAGATCATCTTCAAATCTGAAATGGTTGTGGGTGAGTACAAAGTCACAGAGGTCAGCCACAAGTTTAGCTGTGTCATCATCCTGGATGGTTCTTCTAATAGCTTGTAATCCATCCTTGTGGGGAATGTTAGTGTAAAGAGCCTCTACATCCATAGTGGCTAGGATGGTATTTTCTGGAAGACCATCAATGGATTGGATTTTTCTCAGGAAATCTGTAGTGTCTCTCAGATAGCTAGGTGTGTTGATAGCATAGGGTCTTAGGAGAGAGTCCACATAGCCAGATAATCCTGCTGTAAGCGTGCCAATGCCTGAGATGATGGGGCGTCC
>ML685785.1:28036517-28091881 GCA_007922175.1 Pelusios castaneus
AGGATTCAAAACACTGGGGAACAGCACATAGAGGAGGGGGGAGGTATGTGCTGTTCCCCAGTGTTTTGAATCCTAACACCTACTTTGATTTGCTGTTACAGCCTGACTTGATGCTATGTCATACACTCCCCTGCATTTAATTTCCTCCCACTCTGTAACTTTCCTATCTTCAAAGCGTCTGACGAAGTGGGATTTTCTCCCACGAAAGCTCATGCGATTAATAAATCTGTTAGTCTTTAAAAGTGCCACAAGACTCTGTTGTCTTTCTACAATAGACTAACACGGCTACCCCTTTGGAATTCAATTTACAGACAACAATGGCCCTTATTTCTGCAATTTTCTCTCTGCTTTAGGACAGACTTTCTCATTTGGTAGTCTATTTAGCTAGTCCTGGATTCAGGTTCAACATCAGATTTAGTCCCTATCCTGTACTGACAGGCCTGTGCAAACTAGACTGCATGATAGACCTTTTTCAGATCACAGCTCCAATTCTCCTCTTGAATGGCACTTCTGAGACTCCCCGGGACTACATCAGACAACTGACGAGGTAGCCATTCAATATATTTCTCTTTAGTCTCACGATTCAGTGTGGGGCCACATTGCTTATCACACATCATCCAAAATCTGTACTGAATGAAGAGATATAAATTCTCTCATAGGCTTTCCAAGGTTCTCATCACCACAGCATTGAGTACTTAATAGTCACTAATTACAGTATTTTCACAGCCCCCGTGTAGAGTGGCATTATTTCCTTCATTTTACAGCTGTAAAACAAAGGCTCAGAGATTAAGGCCAAAATCCTCAAAAGTGTCCACCAGTATTTCATGCCCACCCTGAGATGTGTATGGCCTGATTTTTCAGAGTATTTAGCATCTTTCTAGCACTTTCTGTTTCCAAAGCACTGTTTCCAGATAAGGCTGTTTCTTCAGATTTCCAGTGCAGTTATGAGCTCTCAGCATCAATACAAATCAAGCCCCAGCTTTCTGAACTTGAGCACCAGAAAATGAGGAACACACAGCTAATGATCACTTATGAAAAATTTGAAAAGATCGAATGCTGTTCTCCCGAGTGACATTTGACTGTCTTAACCATAAGGCCATCCTTTCTCCTCCTGCAATCCATTCTTCATTCACTCCACACCGTCCAGTTTTTGTAACAAATCAAGCAGGGGGCCTACAGACAATTGCCTCATTCACTATACAACCCGGGGCCATTTTCTGACTCCTGTCTATCCTGTTCACTGAATAAGGCAGGGGTCCTGTGGATAAAATAGTACGTCTCACATTACCAAAGCAATCATAGTGCACATGCACAAGGAGGGATGAGTAAGGTTACATAATGGGAAATGTCAGGCAACCTTAACTATAAGTGTCACTGCCAACTCTGCCTAGAACATACAGTAATGGTTTCATTTTAGTAAATTAAGCTTAAATTGAATATAAACCAAGGCAAAGGGCTACTGAATTAAGCTCACTTATAAGAGTTTATAGTCCCTAATCATCAACATATATTTTTTGATTCCCCCATGTCTTGCAAACTTGTAATAATATTTCTTTATTCTTTGTAATACAATGCATAACAGAAAGTTTAATTGAGTCATGAGGAAGTGGTGGTGGGGGAGAAGGGAATATCTATATAAGGACTGTCATCTTTGGAGAGAAATGAAGCTCTCCTTTTCAGCATAAATATGCCAATATTCATAACATACAACTTCAAGAATGAGGAAAGTAAACGCCTGGGAATCACTTATGAACAGTTCATATATTTTAAAGATGTAAATCTTAGGAAGAGTACCTTATGTTCATGGCAACTGAGTTTGGAGGTACTGTGTTTTGTAACTCTCAACCAGGGAAGACAGCTAACTACTTTGGCTCACATTACCGGTGATGAGGCTATGTCTCGTACTGATTTTCCACAGATTCTACAATCTTGGCCTATACCGAAACTTTCAGCTTTGTTTTACCATAGATCATTCATCTTGATTTCTTTTTTCCTTTCAAGAATTCTATGTCACATACTTTATACTGCTACGAGTCTGCACTTTTTGACAAGTATAACCATTTATTTTGTTCAGTACTCCTTTAATATTTCTATTGTGTCCCCCCTTTTTTTTTTCACTGAGTTCTCCAAGGAATAACCTCTTCCTTGTTTTAATAACTTGGACTTCAGTCAAGGTTGATGTGTTTCTCCTTTTTCCAGGATATTTTCTTCAGAAGAGACAAAACAGTGTTTAATATTGCAATGAAGGGGTATGTCTACACTGGCAATTTAGGTCAACTTAAGTAGCCTTAAGTTGACCTAAATTACTCCCCATCCACACTGGACTTTCATTAAGTCGACTTAAGAAATCCCTTAATGAAAACTTAGATTGACTTAGTAAGAACCGCCTAACCCTTAAGTCGACTCCTTAGGTCGATTTAGGCACAGTGTGGACATGGATTAACCCTTAAATTGATTTTATTAAAGTTGACTTAAGGGCAGTTAGGTCAACTTACTAAGTCCCCATTCAGGGTAACCACTTTGTTATTAACCACTTTGTTCTTAAGTCAACTGAACAAAGTCGACCTAATTTTTCAAGTGTAGACATAGCCAAGGATTTTTTTTTAAGGGGCAGTTTAAAGGGGAAATTACACACGGCTGTGAAAAAGGTGGGAAAACACCTCAAGAGCAGAGTTAGTCAGCTTGAATTGTACACAATAGTTGGATTGCGGGGGGGGGGGGGGGAAGAAGGTGCTCCAGCAAGGTTGCTCCCTGACAGATTTCAGGTGTACCAAAGAACTCTTCAATTTCACTGGTTTGCTCTGACATGCATGGTTTACCACACAAGTATCTGGAGTGCCTCTAGCCTTCAAGTACCATTAATAAATGAGGCTTAGAAGCAGATCAGCAGTACTTCATATTATTGTACAATACAGACACCAGCCTGCACATAATACTGTATTGGATAGATCTGAATAGAGGGAGTCTCCTACATATTAGTTTGTCTCTTTTTTTAAACACACACACACACACACACACAGAAGAAAGTAAAAAGAATCCATTGTTCATCTTATTCAGAACACCTAGGCAAATTTTGGCTTTGCCTGGACTGGGATCAAAAGGTGTTCCTTGAGAACATGTTATCTAGCATGTTACAAAACTCTAGGGTGGAGCAGACAAGTTACAGGTTAGCAGAAGCTAGTTACTTGAGCTGAAATCTAGGCTCCCCCGGAGCCTTTAACTGGACCATGTAGCACTTGCTAAAGTACAACTTTCATTGTCCATACTAGAGTTTTAGGGTGGGTTGGTTACGCTGCGCAACCAAACACATCTGGAAAAAAAAATTGTACCCTAGTCCATACAAACCCTTTGATATACTCTCTCATTTCCTCCGAGCACATCCTCTTCCACAGTCCCAAAGATCTATCACGTTTTGGAAGGGCAAGAGTTATTAAAGTTTACTCACAAGCCTCTCAGGGGATCAGGGAGACATCGTTAGAATCTCTCAGCAAAGTTACTGTCCTGCCTACAGGAAGGGACGGACAGAAGCCCTGGTCCTGTAGGCACCACACCCTGTGCCTCTGCTATCCTTTCAATGTCTCTGAGCTGCAGCACCTCTGAGGGGGGCTTCCTGCTAGCAGAGTAACAGGAAACCCATACTGGACAAGCAAAAGACAGGCTAGAGTCCATTCTCTGCAAGTGGGGGGGGGGGTGAGAATGGTTTGGAGGAAGGAAGCCACAAACGACGGAAAGGGCTAGGAAAGTCAGGGACAGAGGATTTGGGGTCTGAAGAAGGGAAAGATAATAAAAAGGGGGGAGAGAAGAGCTAATATGAGGAGCAGAATGAGGTTAGAAGTAGAGAGAAAGGAATGGTGGGAAGGAAACACAGGAAATAGAAGCAATAGTCTAAGCCTAGAACTCTTTCATTCATTCCTGTTCTCTAGAGGAGTGTGAAGCACCTTTTGCACCTGGAATCTGGAGCAGGCCAGTTTGAAGTTAATCATGGGTGGGGTGGTGAAAGCAGACCAAGACCAGATCATCACAGCCTTGCTAACTAGGTGGATGATCAGTCCCTGCACATTCCTCATGCCCAGAATGTTGTTCTCCTAGCTTTCCATGGTCCTTTCCCTCTTCTGCCCTCTTGCTCAGGCCACTCCCTGCACTGCGTCTCATTCCCCAGGTCCTCTCCAACAGCCACTATTGGTATTTCAGTCACCTAGCTATGAGCTAGGTCCAGCAGTCCATTGGCAGGCATTCTAGATGGTGAGCATGCGCAACCCCGGGCTGAACTGGTGTACAGGATCTTTTGGGCAGCCATAGTTTGCAAGTTACAGAAAGTAAGTTTCCAAATGGCATTCTGATCCAAGAGTGGTTATTATGGGGTCAGGAAGATAACACCTTGCAACAAGGAAGGCTGAATTAATCAGATGACAGAATCTTAAAAAAAATAAAAAACCAAAAAAACCAAAGCATTAAAAAAAACCCTTATATTAATGGAAGGTAACAGAACCAACAAGTCCACACTGGACTTCACCATTCAATTTTTGAGGTTTTTCCATTGTTTCCCATACTTCATTCACAGGTTTATTTTGTAGAGTTTTGGAGTAAAGAGCTACCTTTCTTCATACCCATTTATGCAGTCCTTATCACATATTGATGCTGTATATACTGAATAATATGGCTGCTTAAAGCTATCTATAATATAATTAGACAGGTTTTTGCATTCATATTATTACAACCTAAATTCAATTACTTCTTATGTATTACTGTAAAACACTTTGATCACACAAACTGAAAGCTATTGCATTTGCTTGGCACCTGAATTGTGTAACCTATAATGAAGATAGTTTGTTTAGACAGTAAAATGGTTAAAAATCTACAACCAACATACTATTCTCCAAGACCCATTTGTTTCGGACAAAACAAAAAACAATTTAAGAAAATATTGTTTATTCTTTCCCCTTATACTTTCGAAAGCTAAAGATTATCAAAGGGAAAACGTAATCAAAAAAATTTTAAGCATGAACTGAGTAGTAGTATAAAACTTTTAATAGTTCGATAGGGTTCTTTTTTTAAAAACTAATAGCCCAACATGTTAATTAAAGACAAACCACCACGCAACTTTCAGACAGCTTAATATTTTTCATGCCAGTGACCTTATTCCATTCATAAAAATAAAATAAAGAAAAATAAAATTAACTACCCTAATGCAGAAGATTACAAAATAATAAAACACCTTACCCCTTTAATGTAGATCCCAAGTTCATTTGATTCCATGTCATGCATTCAAGCTGTGAGGTCATTTGGTATAAATTGTCACTGTTATGAAAATATCTAGAATTAGAACTAAAATTACTTGACCAAATTCAAGTAATACTTTTAAAAAAACAATATATTTTTCTTTTTTAAAAAGTCTTTTCCAAAATACATATAGCAGTACCAAATGAATTTATTTTATTTCAACCTTTTTATCCGTATGTGACATTAATTTTAAAAGAAAAAGAAAGAATGATTATGTGGTAAAAGATAAGGTCTCCATTGTGATTTAACTTGTAAATTTTAAATGGCTGAAAAAACATACACAAAGTTTGTAAAGAAAAAATATACATGATACTCTGTGCAATTATTAGATTAATGAAACTAGTATATGCAGACTTGCGGGTTAGCAATAAAACAGATTTCTTATTTTATAAAAACACAAAACAAGGGAATTAACTTTAGCAAAGAGTGCAGAGGATCACGTGGTCAATGGACTGAAACAGCTATAATGACTGGTGATGAATGTTACTATATACAGTGACTTGACAAGAAAAAATGGAGTGGTTGAACAATAAATTAAACTCACAACAGGAATACTAGCCTTTTTTGGTTTGGTTTGGTTTTTTTGTAAAATTTGATAATTTTTAATAAACAATGAACTCGGTAGAAACCAATATTCTCAGAAACTGGTTATTGGTTCCTTACTTTCTATGTTTAAAGAAAATACTTGAGGGGTTTTTTGGGGGTGGGGGAGTTGTGGTTTTTGCTTTTTTGAGATCAGCTGTAACCAAAAGAAATGGAGTATAACAAAGCTCAACACTTATTACACATCAATTTACAAAATAAGTGAACAGGTATGGAAAGACAGCTATGAAATTGCAACACCCAAAGCATTCCCTTTTCCTAGGGTTCTCAGTAGGTTAGCAGGAGGAGAATCTCACTGTAGAGACAGGGCTGAGTGAATGGCTCCCCAACTACTCAGTACACTTTCATATGCAAAATCCCTGTGTTCTTTATGAATCTTGGTTCTCTGGGAAATTCAGGTTCCCAGTGCCACTCATTGATCCCATCAGTTGCAGAGACTCTTACTGAAACAACATTTTGAGCCCATAGTCCTTTCGAATGGGTGCTATGATTGATGTAGGTGCCAGTGAAATTCACAATCAACTTAAGACGCCTGGTTGATTAATAATAGCTATCCTCACTAGACTTATGTAGAGGCTGTATATAATTTTGTTGTCACAGTTTTTCATGGCAGGTAAAAGCGATCTAGAGAAAAGTCAGATTCCAGTGGGAAGCTTTTGCATATAAAAACAAGTTAAATTACTTCAATCTTAAAGTATGTGCAATATCATTTGTCAGTATCGCTGGACACTATTATTCATTAGAATGTCTGAACTGCTATTATGCTACTACAATGTCCTGCATATCAGCTCAGAAATTGTTAGACTCTCCTGCAGTTTCCCCATTTGCAACAGCAGTTCGTGCTGGTCTGTGCCACTACGTTTTGCAATTCCACGAATTCTTCCTGTAATGCTGCTGTAATTAATTCCTCCAGGACCCTGATTTTTATTAGAAGTGCCCGCCCAATGCATTTACAGCAGGAGCTTTCCCTTTAACTTTCTTTCGCTTGACAGTTCATTTATAAGAGCCTCCTCCACAGTATCCACTTTTTCCCCTCCTTTGCTTTTTCATCAAGCATACACTTATTCATCTTGTCACTAGCCAGCAGTCACTGTCTTCCATGCTGGTTTTGGTGACAGCGCCCAAAACAAACCCATTACAATCAACATATTACACAGACTACAGTGAAAAATTGTGCCAAATACTCTTAGTCCTTAAAAGTGCCACAGGACTCCTTATTTCTTTTTCTTCGGAACCATGACAGTTTTCAGAGCCAAGGTGAAGGTAGTCCTGGGCTTGCCCTTTTAGTACAATTCAAAGTGCGGCTGGCTCATGGGCTCAGTTCAATGGGAAGTTTACAAAAATGCAATCACAAGACTGGAAGGGAAGGCAAGAGGAGACCGTGGCATATGGCATGGCTCATTTGCGGGTAGATTCTCTGTGCCTTTTTAAACATGATCTGAGGACTTGAATAACTCAGTCCTAGGTTAGAGGTTTATTGCAGGAGTGGGTGGAGGAGGCTCTATGGCCTGCATTGTGCAGGAGGTCAGACCAGATGATCATATTGGTCCCTTCTGACCTCAGAGTCTATGAGGTCATCTAGTGCAGCCCCCTGCACTCAGGGCAGGACTAAGTGTATGCATGTAGGGCTCCTGGCCTCACACCATCTTTCCAGAGGAATCAGGTACATACATTCACCGCTTAAGGGAGACTGAATTTACACTTGCCATAAAATAAAACATTCGCCAGTAAACTCCAACAGAGTTTGACCCTGTGGCAAATTCTGCTCTCATTAAAAGGGTGCTCCAGCGAGAGAGACTTCCAACCCAATCCCTTCCAGTGGAAGTGCCAATGAAGGTGCCACGCCCCCCACTCAGGCCAGAGTACTAGAGCAGGATTTGGCCCATATTTGTACCAGAAAAGCAGCGTGAGGGGAGGCAGAACCACTAACCACTTGTTCAGTGTTTGCTGGGGGAGAAGAGGTTAAAAAGAGTAACCTGGGGTCACCCGAGGTGGCCTCCAAGGCACCAAAGGGCACAGGTGGGGGGAGATCTGTGGAAGTTGAAGCCCCGAGCTCCAAACAGAAGCTGCAGCCCGATCCTGCTCCCGTTGACACGGACAGCAAAGGAACCGCAGCTGGCTTCGAAGCGCTCCTGCGGTGTGTGCACAGCATAGGGCCCCGGCCCTGCCCCACTCGGGAAACCCAGCAGGGACTGCAGGGGCAGGCGAGCAGCCCTGTGAGCGTCGCCCTTGACTCGCGCTGCTTGCACTGCACCGAACCCCCGCCTGTCCCGGGTTTCCTACTCGACCCTCCCTCCCGTCTGCCCGCGACTGGAGCCCGTAGCACACCGCCCGCCCCAGCGCCAGGACAGAGACTGGGCCGGTGCGGGCTCCAGGACAGGGGAGCGGCCCTCTCCGCCTAGTCCGCTGCCCTGGCCGGAGGAAGGCCACCACCCTCCCCAGCTGGGCGGCCGGAAGTCACTACTGATCGCTCCGCCACGCCGGCCGCAGGCCCGCTGCCATGGCCCGGCCTTGGCGCTGGAGCCCCTTGGCGTGGCTCCCGGCTGCAGGCGCCTCCTGTCTGTGAATGGCTCCAGAGCAGCGATCTACTCTGCCCTCTCCCCGGACATCTCCGGCCCACCCCACAGAGGGAGCGCTGGAGACCCCTTCTCAGGGGGGATCCCTCCCACAACGCACGGAGGAGGAGCTTCCATCTGGGACACAGCTTTCAAAGGCGCCGGGCCTCCATTTAGTCCTCACACCGAGGAGGACAGGAGGGAAGAGCCAGCTGTTCCGAAACACTCTGGAGCCCAGCGTTGGAGCCCGGCCAGCAGGGTCCTCGCCATCCTCGGCCATTCAGGGGATCGGAGAGTAGCAAGAGGTGGTTTTTGCTTATCTTTGCCATTCGGGATCGCACAGCAATGCTGGACAAACCCCTGTAACAGGCACACGCTGCTCTGTTAAATCAAGGATAGGCATGAAATGGCTGCTGGGGCACACCTACGTGGGCTGGGCGTGGAGGTTTTAAAGAGCGGGTGCGAGCAATTGTATTGAATATTCTCCTTGGTTTTCTCCCAGCATCCTCGGTTGCTCTTGACAAGCAAACCCACTTTTGCTCCGGATGGAGGAGATCAGATGCGACTGTAGACCCAGAGAACCGGTGCTGAGTATTAAGAGCCCGCCCCTGCTCCCATTGAAATCAGAGAGTTTTCTCATTTGCTTTAATTGAATCAGGTCTACGGCTAATAATGCATCCGTCCCTAGAACTACCGATCACACTCTGCCTGGACATTTCTGGGAGTCTCAGCTCCAGTGGAAACACCCACATCTGTTCTGCTGAAACTAGAACAGAGAGCGAGCTGCTGCTGGGGAGAGGCTCCAAAGGCGAAACACAGCGAGCACTGCTCGGCTCCACCGCTTACTACCCCCAGGCAGACTAGACGCAAAAGGGAGGCAAAAAACGACCAATTTGCCAGTGCACCCTCGAATCTAATAGCGGGGGCATAAGAAGGTGGCCATAAAGCCATTTAAATCTGACATGGTTTATTATCGCCAGGATGGCCTGGGAGTCAGTATTTCTGTTCAAAGCTTAGCTTTAAATACGATTTGAATTATGAGAAGGCAAACTGGAGTCTCTAGGGATTTGCCTGCATCGACTCCTATTTGAATCACTCCTTCCCCCCAATGACCACAAGTAAGCCACTAAAAATAACTTATTTTCATTACAGAGATGTTTTTAAAACGAAATAGGAGGGGAAAACTTCTCCAACGGGGATTGATGGAAGTTGGAGTGAAATAAAAGGAAGTCAACCCTGAGCGAAAGGGGAACTTAAAAGGAAACCAGTAGTAGATCATAGAGAGTTTGTTTTGGCCTCCACTGAAGTATTACCGAGTTCTTGACCTCTGCACAGAAAGAGCTATAATCTGAACCGAAACTCCTCCACTCTTAAAATCTTTGCAAGTGTGACTCACAGTAAATTTTCAACATTAAACATGTTTACTACATTAAACAGCATGAGGTAGAAAAGTTCACAGCACCGTTTTAGTGGCAACCCAAAGGCTGGCCTTTCAATGCACGCTTGCAATCTGCATAGGTTTGCCATCAATAATTAGCCGTCAACAACAGACACACTATTTCTTGGCAGATGCGGTGCTTGTGTTATAAGAGAACAAGCAGTTGCCAAAGCTAGAGATTTGAGAGATACAGTTGCTTCCATTATAAGAGTTATGGTCTTTTGAATATTTATTTCAAGTTACTGCCTCTCTTACTGTCTCTTACCAGGGCAAAACAATGGAAAGGCCTTCAATCTACTTGCTTGTGTACTTTCTCCTCACTTCCTTTCTTTATTAAGGACAAATGGGTTGCTACTAGCTAGTTAGACTTGAGAGAATCTCCTTAGGAGCAATATATACTGAATTACTATAGTGTGTGTAGACCTGGGGGGGGGGGGGGCGGGGAGGGGATATATTGTTAATCTGCTAAAGACATCTTTATGGATTATTACATCAAATTTGTTACAGGATTTAGACACTGATCAGAGCTATGAAAATCCTGAGTGATTGCTGGTGGCTGTGAAATTATGATTCATGCCTCCCTGCTTTCAGAGGTCAAAACAGTTTAAACCCTGCTGCAAAATTACTTTTACAAACACCACATTTACAATTATCCTGTGGAACTCACTGCCACAAGATCACAGGGATACCTTTGTAGGATTCTGAAAGGAGTTTACATTTGTTGGTAGGGCGAGAACATTGAGTTACATTACACAGGACACAAAAATAACTAGAAAGAATATAAACCCCCTTATCTGAAAGCATAAAGGCACCTCTACACTGATGGAGGCTAGGAGGAAACCTTTCCTATGGGCAATTTATTGCCTAAATGCCCTCTCCAAGGTTTCTTACATCTCCCTGTGAATCATTTAGGAGTGGATGCTCTCTGAGACAGGCTTTTAAACCAGATGCATTGCAGTATAATATGCTTCTACAAACAAGGAGTCTTGTGGCACTTTTAAAGACTAATGAATTTATTTATCACATGAGCTTTTGTGGGAGTAAGTCAGAGGATGCGATAAATAAATTTTAGTCTTTAAAAGTGCCACAGGATTCTTTGTTTGTTTTGCTGAACTAGACTAACATGGCTACCCCACTGGAACGTGTCAATATGCTTTTAGTGCCACCAATTGGCTGTTGCCCTTGATCTCCTCTCCCACTCCTCCACCTTCAAACACACAAAGAAATGTGTACATGCACACAGTAAAAGATGTGTTAAGCAACCACTAAAAGTACTGAGGATAAGAAGGGTTTTAATAGAGTTGGCCTCTTAATAAAGGTGGAGCATTACTATACTGCTCACCTAGGTAATCATCTGTGGCTATCTCTGAAGGCAAAGCTATGCCTTGTCTGCATGGCAAAAATCACATATGTGTTAACGAATATCAACACCTCTATGAAACAGTGCACACAAATACAGCCTGCCATGTTAACTCTAGGGTCCAGCATACCCATCACCAGATGACAGAATGTTAAACACAAAATTGCCCTTGTCTACATTAAGCACTGTGTCCTGTTTAACATTGTGTTAATATGTGTTCTAACACAAGGTAATTTGCCAGTTTAGACAGTCTTCATGGAGAATGTATGTACAAAGACAGATTTTGTAGGAAAGTCTCTCCTTTATCTCAGGATTCTGGTACCATTTTGCCACTGTAGCTCCCTTGTTGTATATCATAGGGTGCGTCTACACTTAGAAATTAAGTCGATTTAAGCTTGCTTAAGTCGACTTAATTTAATCCACGTCTACACTACACTTTCCTTAAGTCAACTTCAGCAAGCTGCTTAAATTGTCTTAAGGAAAATAAAGTTGACTTAATGAAAATTAAGTCGACTTTATTAAACCTCCTTTTAATTCAACTTTAGGCTTAAATTGACTTCCTAAAGTCGACTTAAGCCAGTGTAGACCTGGAGAAGCCTTAAGTCGAGTTAGGGCTACTCCAGGACTCCACCACTGCCCTCCCTGCCAGAGAGGGCACAGGGGGAGTCTGGCATGCCCCCTCAAAGGGCAAGGCAGAGCCCTGCCCACCCTGCCCCTATGCCCTGCTAGGGTCCCTGTCCCCCTTTGCCCCATTGTACCCAGGTACAATGGGGCAAAGGCTGAGCCCCCTGGCACTGGGCAAGGGGTGCCCCCCTGCCACCATGGACCTGCCCAAGGTCCCCCTAGCCCCTAGAAGTCGACCTAGGTGTCCAGTGTGGACACTCTAGATCGACTCTGTAAGTTCCCCCCTAAGTCGACTTTAAATTTAAATGTGGACATGCTAAGTTGACTTAAATTTACAAGTGTAGACATAGCCAGTGGTATTTCCTTCACGAACTACAAATGCCTGGGCAGATGTATAAGAATATCTGACAAGATCCAGAGATAGATCAATTTAGGCATTTTCTCCAAAATCTGTGTCCCTAAAATTAGGTACCTAAATCAATGGCCTGATTTTTCTGGTGTTTGAAGTCAAGGGAAGCTGGTGGAGCTTCCTCTCGGACTCAGTAGTCAAAGTCAGAGGTGATGTTTGTAAGGGAGGAAGGAGGGCTCGCCCAGGCTGTGTAACGCATTTTCCTGATCCTATGACTTGCACTTCCCTGCATTTGTTTTCCTCCCATTCTGTAAGTTCCCCATCTTCAAGCTCTGAAACTCCTTGCTTGTTTTACACTTTCCTCTGGCTCTCGCCATATGCGAGTTACCTCAATTCGGATTCCCTTTGATTTTGGCCGTCTTGCTTTACGGGAAGAGAGCAGGAAATGGACAGGTTTTCCAAACAGGAATGGAAACAATGTTTATCACACTGTGATCCACGGGCCACCACGAAACCGTGTAGCCCTTCCTGGTGGGATATTTTGCAGCTACTGATGCTCGGTGAGAGGATCTCTCAGAGCATCCACTGCATGCCAGTCCCAGAATCCGGGCCAAGAGTTGGTTTAATATGTCCCTCGCTCCCCATCACCTCTGTTCTCCCTAGCCGCTCCTCTATCCGCTTGTGTAGAAGCGCTAAGGTACTAACACGAACAAGATACTCCTGTTTCTGGGCTACGTTCTTCATAAATTTCCGTCCATGTATCCCAACCCTCTGACCTGCCTAGAAGCGAACTGGCTCTGCCTCCGAACACGGACCATTTTCCAGCACTCAGGGACAAAGATGACATGGATCTGACGCACTCCGTGGGGTGAGCGAGTGATCCAAGAGGATCCGTACACCCACATCAGCAAGTGAGCCTCGGGTTTCTGAGGATCACCGCTGTAGGGTAACTTTTCAGACCCGGGTCATTCTGGAACGTGCATTAAAACCAGAAACGGAGCTCGGCTTTCTAACTCCTCTCCAAGTGTAATGTACACGTTGTGCCTAAGTGGTGAGAGAGCAGTCTCCACACAGGCCTGTTTACAACAGATAGTTGCTGAGGCCCAGCACTAGATCCAGCTGGATTCAGTCAAAGTGTGGGCTCATTAGCAGGTTTTGTCGGTGGTTCCAAAGGCTGACGGTACCGAAAGAATTGCATAGCCCCCCGGCCTCTATTTTTAGGGAGGCTCGGATTGTAATGACATTCCCGAGCGCTGACACATTAAAGATCTGGCCGTCTGTCCCTTACAAACTGTTGAGAACCTGGAGTACTAAGGGGTTTGGTCTGACATGGGTAAATGTTCCGAGACAGGTTCAGATATCTAGCTAAGCTGCTCCCTCCAAACGAGTTTAAGGGATTAATCCTTATCCCCTGCCATCAGCGTTACAACTTTCATTGGCTAACCGCACCTCAGGGAGAAATTGACAGCCGATTACCACGCGGAGGGGGAATAGGATCGCCTTTCAGCTAGCTGGGAATGTAAGGGTCTAATTCAAACCTCACAGCACGAGAGTGTAAGTCCCAGTGTCACTGGCCCTATTCTCTTCGTTACAGGAAAAGTCACAAATGCCTCGGAAAATGGAGATTGCACGGCAGCGCTGGGAAGGGGGCAGGTGGAGAGAGACCTTCGGATCCTGCTCGCTCACGGCCCATGGTGAGAAGTAACGCTGCAGCAGAGCGGGGCTTAACCAGAAGCTTTGGGCCGCCGGTTCCGAGAACGAAATAGCTTTATGAGCTACTGTCTGTGTTAAACCTTTAGAGCGAGTCTCTCCAAAGGCCAATAGCTAGGGAGAGCTCGATGCCATTCCTAAAGGTACAGCTCTTTTCTGGAGAGCTGGAGAGAGAAGGTTCGCCCCATTCGGTGACCAGTGTTTCTCCCTGTGGTGATCCAGCCCTGCTTTACTTTGTGCATCTCAAGTCATAAATACACCTTCAAATTGGACAGAAGGCGAGATGAATTCACCGAGCTCTCTGAAATTCAAGGGGATCATATAAGGCATTGAAACGGGATCATCTGCTAAGAAAGAAAACACTCTCCGCGCCTTGAGCTGTCCGCAAATTATTCAGAGCGACACTCTTTTTTTCCTTTTGAGGCCTCTCTACAAATCATATTTATAGATTTTCCCGAGAGGTGAAAGATCTTTGTCAGTTTCAGTGAAGGAATTCTCCCCGCCAATTATTCTACCACTAATCTGTCTGGATAGGGCTCTTTCCTTCCTTCATTACCTCATTCCCTCCTTCCCTTGACGTCAGCTCACGTTAATTAGCGAAGGGGCTCCTGGAAGCGAGAGAACTGTGTTGTCCCCTGGCCAGTGTTGATTAATCAAAGACGATACAGCTAGCCTATAAGAAGAGTGATTCGCAACTTCCCTTGCAGAGGCATATTGTTTTGTGTGCTCGGGTTGCTTAGCAACTCAGAGATATGGGACGGCCTCCAAGTTCACAAAAAGTTGAAGAATAAATTTCGGGTAACTTCTTTTCTCCCTCCTAAACACGTTGTAAAATTGAAGTAGACACAGCCGGCCCCCGTGCCAAGCTAAGAAAATGGGAAAATCGCTATGGGAAAGATCCATTGAATACGTTCGCCACTTAAGACTGAAACAAACGACATGATCGGTATTTTGGCTGCAAGCAGAGCGGGTATTAATTGTCCGATTCTGCTTTTTAAACACACATTTAACCTATTCTTACATCACACTAGGGAGAAATAGGAAGAGAGTTTTAATTTGCGATACAAAGCCACATCCTGGGGGGAATTTTTTTTTTAATGATCTGGTTTCTGATTGCTTATTTTCGAGTGAACCGTATTACTGTCATTCATAAAGGAGCCGCTGTTCTCCCGTGACACTCATCCGCACACATCCCTTTTAAGAACAGGTAGAGATACAGGTTTGTCCGGGCCGGGGGTCTGTTCCAGGGCTCGCTGACACGAAATTAAGACGTTGAAAGACTCCAGTTAGTTTGAATAGCTTTGGAGTTAAGCCTTCAAACATAGTTTGGAGCAGTTAAAACTGGCCCCACCTGGAATAGATAGCGGGTGGGTTGACCGGCCATGACTCAAAGAGACTATCGGTTGCGGGATGCGGATCTATACTGTGCAGATGTTACTGTCTTGCAGACTTTAATAACAGAAAGACATTATTTAACGCTAGCCCAGTGGCTCCCAACCTTTTCTCTGTTGTGGCACACCTTGATATCTTTCCTTATTTTGAGGCACACCACCAAATGAATATTCATGAGCCAATCCAGAACTCTTCCAGTAGTTTTTCAAAAAATTCCAGGGCACACCTGCTCACATGGGTTGGGAAACGCTGCGCTAGACCACGATCCAATAGGGACTCTATCGGAAAGAGTCCCTTACTTAAAATTAAGCTAGTGCCCAAATCTTTGTAGGATCCCCCATTGTAAATCTGATTTTTAATCCGAATTCGTTTCAGTAGGGAGCTCTGCTTAAACACTACTGATAGCAAACGGCGCTGTGCATTCCTACAAAAGATCACAAACCTCTCAAAAAAGCAATTGGTCTCTTTGGAACTCACATGAAAGCGAAGTCCCGTATTAAAAAGAATCAAACCCCAACAAAGACAACTGTAGGGAAGGAGCATCAACATTAATTCATGCCTTGGTTATTCCCCTTTGGAACTTGGTTATTCTGTTTCTCATAGTTGCTATTAATCTACCATAGAAGCACATTTATATAAATCCGCTTTGCGGCCTCCCTATAATAGGTGTGTCAGACAATTCCAGGCCCCCATATGTTAATATACACCATACCCCCCACCCGTACCCCCCACACACCCAATTTGCGAGCGTTCCTCTTTTGGGGTGTCGCTCTTGTCCCTCATATTCAATCTTCTATCCGATCACTCGTTTCTCCGGTCTAATCCTGTCCCCACTTCGCTCAATGGCAAAACTCTAGCCAGTTTCATCGGGAGCAGAATCCAGCCCTCAGTTAAAGCTGCCACCCAGTGACTGGTGGGTAAAGCATCGCACCCTTCATTTACAGAAAGGCTCTCGTGGTTCAGACACCAGACTATGTTCTCCTTGCCCCGCTAGTAACCGATGCTTTCTGAAAGTGTCTCTTCATAAGGCGATATAGCCCACAAATAAAAACACAGGCGGTCCAGGACAGCCGGACCCAAGCTCTTCATGACTTTTCTCTTGCTCGAAGCAGCCCAGGGAAAGTGGGTAGGTAGGACAGGCAGCTGAGTGCAGCCTGGAACCGCCAGAGCTAAGACAAACATACATCATTGATCCAAAGGGGTAGCCGTGTTAGTCTATTGTAGAAAGACAACAGAGTCTTGTGGCACTTTTAGTTAGTCTTTAAAAGTGCCACAAGACTCTGTTGTCTTTATACATCATTGAGTTCACTTTTAGCTGGCCAGGACACAACCAGAAGATGCAGAGAGACATGGGGGAAGGTGGAAAGACAAGAAAATCTCTTTCCCCTGAGCAAAGAGCTGCTCGCCAAGGAGCACACCGCGACCAACCGAAAAAAGAACTAATTTGTCAGTGAGACGAACCAAGGTGAGATGCGATCAAAGGGGACGCGAGGAGCAAGGCGCGGAGGTACCTGTTATAGGGGGTCCTCAGGAGCAGGGCCTGGCTGCCCGTGCAGCTGTCTGTGGGGGTGTGACAGCCGTACACAGGGGGGGGCACCGAGTACTGCTGGTCTCCTGTAGACAAACGAGAGCGTTAACCACCGCCAGCTCAGCGCTGTAGTACACAGCTGGCTTCTCCAGGGGCAAGTCATTGCTGCCATCTGGCTGGAGAAGGGGGGGCGCCCCTTTGAGAGTTGGGGGGCGGGATTCCCAACCCAAGACCCCTTGGCTGGTTGGCTCCAGGAGCCCGAGTTCACACTCGGCAGAGTTGGGCCTGCAATAAGCCGTAGGTACAGATTTTGCTCTCCATTGCCACCTGTGTAAATCCGGAGTCACTCCACCCAGATCCCTCTGGATTCACAGCGAGATCCCCGCCAGCCGGGTAACTTCTTCAGCGCTACTACCCAAGTGGCGTTTGAATTCATTCCCGATCAAGCCTCTCCCACGGGCCTGGAGCCCCAGGCTCAGGTGACCCATGGACCTAGCCCGGGGAGCAGCGATGGGGCCAGAGGGAAAGGGGAACACGCAGCATGGAGACCAGTGTGCGGGAGGCGTTTCCCACTCCCCCGATCTGTGCAGTTACCTAGAGAGGGCTGCTGGCTGATGGGGTCCTCGTGTTTGAAGGAGTGGTTTGGGAACTGCGCTGCGTGGTGCGAGGGAGTGTGGCCGTAACTTGGAGTCCCATCAAACGCCACCGCGCTGTAACCTTCAGAGAACAACACAATCGGGAGTTAGTTGCCTCGCCTTGAACTTTCCCATGAAGCAGCTTCCTGCGAGGAGTCTCCAAGTGGGCGTCGCAAACCGAGGGCCAGGCTCTCGCCGGTACTTCAGCTCCCCCCGCCGAGATAGCCATCCGAGGGAACTCGGCTAGCCCACGGGGGAGGGTACCAAAATAGTGCGCTCCTATGTACTGCTGCGGCTCCAGGTCACACCCCCCCTTGGCGCTGTTTGTGGCTAACTCCCTTATGCTCCCCTGATTTGCTCCGCATTGACCATCGGAAATGGCACCTTTCTCCCCCCCCCCTCCCCCGCTCGCTCTCCCCACTGCGGTCACTTCCACGAGCAAGCAATCGAGAGGGCAGGAGCATGCATTAACCGACGGGGAGAATCCAGATTAAAAAGACTCAAAGGCTTTGCTGAGAAGGTCAGAGCTGGGGCCAAAGAGGTGCAGTGGGGGGGGGGCATGCCCATTGGCGGGGTGCAGCCGAGGCTCCGGAGCAAAGTGCGCTCTGGAGAATGGAAAATCGGAAGTCTTGTCCCTCTTTAAAGAGGACAGATCGGTTTCAGTCATAAAAAGGATGTTTTCATTAATCGTAGCTCTATTAAAGAGGAAGATTCCCATCTGCTGTGTGTACTCATCTGCCCTTTCCTGTTTTAAAGTCACCCTTTAATCTCTTTCTCTCTCTTTTGTAAAGAACAGCTTTTCTGAAGAGTCTGCAATAAAAAGGTGGAATGTTAAATGAGAAATAAACTCCTACTTCCAAGCGAAAATTGCTGGCCAAAATAATAAACACCTTATATTTTTAACGGAGCAAATTCAGATGGAAAAGGATCGCCTCTGCTGACCCGAGGCCGACACCGAATCGTAAATCAGGCCTTGGGACACCAACTTTCATTAATTATTGGAGCCAGCTAAACAACTTCAGCTCAAAAAGTAATTACCAAGTAATATTATCTTTGCGGCTTCTCCGCTCATCAGCTCTTTTGAGAACAAATATGTGCATTAAATCTTCCTTGGCCTCGAAGCTCAGCTGCTTTATAAAGATGGCGTTTTCTTCTAGCCCTTTATTATTCTAGCTTTGGGGGAACCGTGCTGACCAAACACATGACCGGTCATCGGCCTTTCCCAGTCTCTTCAGCACCATCATTATTAGCCTTAATCCGGATTAGAACCCCCTGTGCTAGGCACTGTACAGACACATTCCTTGCTCCATGGGCCCTTGTTGCGATCAGTTTCCAATGAATTTAAATTGCCTTTATTTAAAAAAGGCTCCGGGAGCTCTATCAGGAGGAGGCAGAAGGTGGAGATTACAGAGAGCACTGAGGCTAAATCCCAGAGGGGTAGCCCCGTTCGTGGAGTTCAGCAAAACAAACAAGGAGTCTGGTGGCACTTTTAAAGACTAACAAATGTATTTCTCGCACGAGTTTTCGTGAGAGAAAATCCCACTTCCTCAGACCCTTGAAGATGGGGAATTTACAGAATGGGAGCAAAATAAATGCAGGGAAGTGTAAATCACAGGATCAGGTCGGACTGTAACAACTAAATGTTATAACAACTCATCCGACTATTGAGTCCCGGCCTGTAGAAGGAAGGAGGAAACCCCAAAAGAGCAGAGATCTGGGGTATTCTGCCCGGGAAGTACCTTCAGCCAGACCTTTGCCCAGGGTACCGGCAAACATTTCGAGAGCAAGCCATCTGTACCCAGCCCCTTGGCTCTGGGAGTCGAGTCTCTCTTGCAGAGGCTGCTGGCCCCTTTGGTAGCGATGACAGTAGGGTACCCCTTGGGCGTCCATGTTCCCTCTTCTCTCCTTCCACAACCCACAGAGCGCGGGACTCTTTTCTCCTTCCCCCTCATTGTTTCTTTTCTACAATACTAACACTTTCTTAGCTCCTTTTGGCCCGAGGCAGACGTTTGGTGACCTTCAAAATTCTGCTGTGAGCAGAACGATGTTTTGGCCACATTTTCCGGTGGTGCCTGACCCAAAGCTTCAGGAATGTGATAAGAGAGCCGGGTTCTGAACGAGACTCCGATAGCAAAGGCTCTTTAATTAGGACCTTATCGGAGGCCGGCTGATTAAAATGTGCTGAAAATAATTGAAAGTCGTACATCTGCTGGGGCAGGCGGTCCCCTGAAGGACTCCGATTGTTGGAGGAATCCAGCTGGATGAAAGGACAGGGGAGCGAGAAGAGAAAATGGGCAGCGCTTTCAAAGCTTTGATTCCCCCCAACACTTGCCCCCCCCCCCCCAAAAAAAGTTATTGCTGAGCCAAGGTAGCGTCTTTCCCACGGTCGGGAAAACGGCAAAAAAAAAAAAAAAGTGCAACCTTGAGTGATTCAAAGCCAGAACATTTTATGCAGCCCTAGCACTGTTTGCGGTCTTACCAAATTCCTTTCGGCCCAAAGGAAACGTCTTGTGCTGCGAAATATTTGTGCTCTGCGGAGAAGATGCTGCGTATCCCTGCCCCTGGCTTGGAAAGTCACTGTGCTGCGCTAATAGGGGTGTTTCGAAACCAAATATTAGTGCCTGCGCGCCCCGCCGGGGAGCATCAGCCCCGGTTTAGAGATCGGGAAGCTATCCCCTTTATACCCAGAGAAACTGACCAGGCAGGAGCCCCGCAGGGGATTGGTAGATCATGCCACCCGATGCACCCATTCCTCCCCCTAAGACCTAGGCTAAAGTGGCCAAGCTGGACGCTCTTTCAGTATTTAATCAATCTAGGGATAGTCTTCTCAATTCGGAACCAAAGCGAGCGAGGGGAACGGGTTTGTAAATATCAAAATGTGGAAACAGCCGATCCCAGGAAACTGGATCGAAATTCTGGAAGAATGCGCCCACCTGCCTGTGTCATAAAGCAACATGTGTAGCTGACCCACTTACAGTCTGATAGGGTTTGCTGGCTTTTTATTGTAAGGTAATCTGCTCCCATAAAGTACAGGTATGCCTATGATAATGCCGAGGTTCAGCCAAAGGAACAACGAATCCCGGTCTCTGGGAGAGTTACACCGCCTTTCTCTTTGAAATAATTTCTTTTAATCAAAGTAAAGAGAATGATACATTTACTTTGGCTAGTCTTTCTCTACCAATCAAACGGATCTAGCACAAATTGCACTACTTTCACCTAACGCCTCCAAAACAAACGGGCTTAACTTTAAATGGAAAAATGAATTATCTTAACGTCTCTCAAACCAAAACTACACTCCCAGAGGACACCGCTCGTCCACTGTGCTACAAATATATTTTCTATAGGGATGCAAAAAAATAACCGAGAACTACTGAATTTATATCACAGAGCTAAAAAAAAAAGCAGCATCTAAGTAGCCTGAGGCTGGGGTTGAGTTACTAAAACGGAATTACTCCCATGCTGAGCGAAATTCTGCATCCTGCTAGCCACCGTAACTTGGTATTTACAAATATTCGCTATGTGTGCTCCTCCTGTCAATGTCTCAGAATCGATCCGGTTCTCCGAACCGTCTGCGATGGTTTTGTTTGTTTGTTTTTTGCTGGAATACTGCATGTTAAAGGTTTAAGCAGAACTTCCCTGGAAACATCAGATTACTCCAAAAACTTTTTTCGACGTTCTGGCTAAATATTAGAAACCTTACAGCCACCCAGGTGCACCAACTGCAAAACAGCAACAACAAAAACCAGATCGGGTGTTTGGAAAGGCGAATGCTCCTTACTGTGCAGGCATGGAAAGCATACGTTTCCTACAGCGTTATTTTACTTAACATGTAGGAGCGTGCAAGACTCCCTGAGATGCCCAATTACCTCACTGCCCGGCAATCTGCGCACTCATTTTTTTTTTAAAGTTAAAAATCAGTAAGACATCCTTCCGCCCTCAGCCACGCCTGTGTCAAATAAAGCTGACCCATCTACCGAACGATCCCTTTGCCATAGCCCGGCGTTCGAACTGGTCTGGGAACCAAGTCACCGCTGCTCAAAGATACTCCACCGGGACTACCCCTAGGTTAGTGCCATTTAGTGTCAAGGGCTGCACTTCGGCAGAAATGGCTCCAGTGCCAAAGTATTAAATCACGAGACTCAACCAGTTTATTTTTCTACATATTCCTAGCTCTTTCTCTTCCATGACTATTCGACAGCTCACGACGTAATTCAAACACTAAGGAAAGCCCAGTTCCTTTTTCCGGTTGGTGGGCTATGGATCTGTGTTGCAATGAGGCAATTTAGTAGGTTAGCAATTCAGCTATGCAAGTATTGCACTTATTCCACAGAAGAAACTAAGTTCTTGAGGTTGACAACTATACATACACACACACACACACACACATATACACCTCACACACACACACTCCAGAACGGTTATAATTCGGGCTCTTTTCTTATATAGTCTTTTCTTATAAGAGCCCGAATTGTAATTTATCTGGTTGTAAGGCAGTCAGATCTTGCTTAGAAAAAAAAATGTTCAGTTTCCCACCTCTTAAAAAGAAGAACGCACACACACACACACACACACACACACACACACACACACACACCTTTGAAAGAGATAATGCAACCTGCCACTCTGATTTAAAAAAAAAAACTGATCAGGTCTCTTAATTTCTTTTAAAATCTGATCTTAAATCACTGGTGTTCTCTATAGATCTAACAGTATGTTTTTTTAGTTTTCCGGTGAGTCTCAATAGGCACTTAAGACGATAATTAATTAGGAGTTAATTACAAGAGGTATTTCTATTCAGGAAACCCTTAATCAAGGAACCGTTGCAAGTTTTCAGAGGTACCAGGAGAGTGCTGCGCATACAATTTAAAAAGTCGCACTTATTTTTTACAAACGGGGTCAAAACTGAACCTTACACGCAGTCTTTTATTATACGTTGCTAGGTATTTTCCCCTGGCCGGTTATATCTGCAGCTATTTAAATTACAGCAGATGGAAAGGAAATGCTTAGATTATGACTACACATTGCTGGATTTGTGCTAATAGATTTTCCCGGTAATCAAATGTATGCAAATTTAACGGCTACTGAAAATAGCGTTATCTCTGTCATCCCTTCCTTGGAAACTCAATCCTAACACCACATTGAGAGGATCCTAAATTTCATCCCACCGGTTAGCTTTTGTTTTTTAAATGTTTTCCAACGGGAGACGCCACAATTACCTGTTTACTGGAGGGGGGCGGGGGAAATGGGCGTGTTAGTTCATAGTTTCTAAACATCAGTTGAACAAGTAAAGGGCTCCGGATTGAGACCTATTCGAACGGAAGTGGTTTATGAACTACCCATTAACCGTTTAAGATAATTCCCCTCCGGACACCAGAGACTTTAGGTATTCTCAGGTGACCACCTGGAGAGCAACTTCGCCGACACCTGATTTCTTGAAGCCAGCCCCACTTCAGAAGAGCGAGGGGCGAGTTTCCTGGGCTGCGTGTAGCTAAAGGACAAGAGCGAAGCGCCCTCACCCCACAAGCCAGGATGCCCAGAACAGCCCGGCCAGCTCGGGTGGAGTTGCAAAGCAAGCCGGGTGCAGTGGGAGTCCCTGCAAGTAGCACCGGCTGGAGGGACGCTGCTGCACGAAGGCGCACCAAGGCATTGGGCCCGTCTGAGGGGCTAGTCTTGGCTGCCCGCTGAGCTCTAGGGGGAGGACCCGCTGTGCTATTAGCCCGCTCCTAGCGGGGCACAGACCAGGCGGAGCGGGGACCCCAGGAGCGGATCGGTGGATCCCAGGAGCGGGGACCCCAGGAGCGGATCGGTGGATCCCAGGAGCGGGGACCCCAGGAGCGGATCGGTGGATCCCAGGAGCGGGGATCCCCAGCCCGTCGGGCTTGCAGCCCCCCGAGCGGCCCTTACCCTGGTTGCGGATGGCCGGCTGGCTCTCCAAGCAGTTGGGCAGGTAGGGCGCGTTGGGGAACATCCTGGCCTGGCCGGAGGGCGGCTGGCTGGGCGGGGCGGCCCCGAAGGGCCCGTAGCGGCAGGCGCCGGCGGTGCCGGTGAACTGGCCGGAGAAGTGAACGGTGAAGGCGCTCAGGCACTGCTCCTCGTGCGGCTCGGCGCCGCTCCAGCCCGGCTCCTGCTTGATGAAGGAGTGCGGGGCCAGCGAGCCGTAGGGCGCCCCGGGCGGGAAGTCCAGGACGGGCGCCCACTGCGCGGCGCTGCTCACCGGCATGGCGCAGCTGCTGCTGGCCGGCAGGGAGGACACAGCGGGCAGCAGCGCGTTCAGGTCCCGCACGTCGGAGCCCATCGGCTCGGCCGCCCTCCTCCGCCCGCCCAGCCACTCCGTCCCCGGGCCGCACTTGCTCCAGGCCCCCGGCTCGGGCTGCAGACACCAGGCGGCCGAGCCCAGCCCCTTGGGGGACGCCTGCTCCGGGCCCGGGTCCAGCCCCGCGGCGGCCGGCAGCAAGGCGAGGGCCAGGTTGTTCTCCAGGGTCCGCCCCGGCTCCCGAGAGCCGCCTGCCTGCGCGTCCGCCGCCGGGCCAAGCTCAAATAGCGGGGATCGCCCGGGAGGAGGAGCCAGGGCCGCGCTGCTCCATTCACGCCCTGGCCACTGCCCGAGCCCGCACCGCCGGGCCCCCCCGCACTCCCCTTCCCGGAGGAGGCGGGCGGGGCGGAGCCGGCTGCAGGTGGGCCGCGAGCGGGGAAGGGGGCAGCGATGGGGCTGGAAGGAACGGGGGGAGCCGCCAAGTGGCTCAGGGCAGATCTCTCCTGTGGGGAGCGGCCGTCCCAGTCAGCCCAGTAGGTGCCAGGCCGGGAGTGTCGGCATTGACTGCCCAGACTGTGGGGACACAGAGACCGTCTCCCGGGCGCAGCCCTATTTCATGGGGCAGTTTTAAGGGCTGCTTTGGGATCGCTGCGGGGCGGAGGAGAAGGGGCTGCGATCGGCTGGCCAGCGGCCCTTCAGGGGGACGCGATCCGGACTCTTTGGGGCACTTGCACTTTCCCCAGCCAGTGGTATTTCAAGGGGGCGGGCGGGCCCATTGCAAGGACTCAGCCGGCCAGGAGCAGTAGAAATAACGGGGACTGATGTCTTTCTGCTTTCAAAGGATTCACCTGGCTGGAACCCCGCCCCTGCCCCACCAGGAAAGGCTGGGGGATCGGGGCTCCGCGGGAGACCAGGAGGGCTGGGGCAGCTTCTAATTCGCCATCCCAAAAAGGCACCCTGGAAATCCACCTTCCCGACTGAAATGGCCACTCGGCTCGCAGGGAGACGAGCCACGTTAGCTCAAAGCAGCCCTGGCCAGATGTCCCCAGCCCCCAGCTCTCCTCCCCCCGCCTCCCTTGGGTGCTCATCAGGGCGATGAAACGCTCTCGATGCAATCCAGACAAGCGGCAGGAGATAGCAATTGGGGCCTGATCCCCAGCCCTCAGCAATCAATGGCGAGTGTCTTTCCCTGGGCTCTGGATAAGGCCCTTTCTCAGGTCAGGAAGGGGGTCAGCTAGAAAGCTTTGGCTGGAAACACCCGCTGGCTGGACCTTGCGTAATTGCCCCCTAGAAATGGTGCTCCCGGGACAAGCGACAGTTTCTTGCAGGGGACTGGATTTTCCTGCAGACATCAGACACTTCCTGCAGGGGAAGAAGGCGATACAAACCCACCTTCGGTCTCTCAGCGCCTTGCTCTTTCCCACTCACCCACTATTTGCGTGGGAATTGTGTTGGCAATTTGTTCGGGTTTTTGAAGCTAGGAAACTCTCTCCAAACACGAACTGGGGGTCCTGGGCGGGTGCCTCCTTCTTTCAAAGTTACTAATACCTCATCTGCCTCTGAAAGACAACGCCTGATACAAAGAGGTTCTGACAGTGCCGCGAAGGTGCGTTTTTACATGTTACATGCATGTAACATACATTTACATTTTGATACTACATGAGAAGTGAAACAATTCAAATCACTCTTTCGGCGTACTCTGCAACCCCCCCCCCCCCGTATAATTCAACCGACATCACACAACATTTTCCCCGGGAAATGCGGAATATTAAATAAACAGCATCGGGCCCACCCAACCCCGCCCTTCACCTTTCTGCTTCGGGAACTTCCCAAATCTCAAAGTGGTTTCAATCTCAAAGAAGCAGCGAGTGCAATTAGCATTTGTCTGTAAAGCCGAACTTGTCTCCTCCACGCATTTTCACTTCAATTCTTTTTCCTCCCGCAGCATCAGAAGCTATCTACAAAGCATTGTCGACTCCGACTTTGTTTTAAAACAATACAAGAATTAATGCAGAGAACAGTATTTAAGGATCAGAGTCTGAATTTGTTTTCTCCCTTAAACAATTTAACACATCTAAACCGTTTTTAGTTAAGTGATTAACCAGTTTCAGAGCTAGTGTTTAAAGCAAATCTCTCCTAAATCCGGGTTTGACCAAGTGAAATTGGTCTTGCTGCTCTAAAAGGAAACAGATATTAACCCAGAAGCAATCAGTGGGACGTTGCTCTTGCAATAATTAAAGATAGCTTGGGTGTGAGGGGTTATTTTTAAGTGAGGATTAAACTAACGAGAGCTCCGTATGAGATTGTTCCAGAAAATTGCTTATGAAATTAGATCCCATTATTTCAAGGGAATCCAGGGGATTCAACCTTGGATTGCATTGATTGGTTTGTATTTTTATTTCTCTTTCCTCTCCTACTTCCTAATGTGGTGCAAATTAAAATGAAAGTGCTAGCGTCTTCTGGGTTTGTTCCTATAACTCGAGTAGCGTTTCTGGGGCAATGAAAGGTAAATATTTTGCTGCTACAAGTTGTTATTGAATTTGCTTGTTTCAGTGGCTTATAAGTAATTTATAATTTAATTAACCTCCAGTGCTGAACCGTACAAAACCTATGTGGAAATGGGCTGTTTATATTAAGTATTGGATTTTCTCTGACATTTGTCTGAGTAGGGATCTCTTAGTACAAACGCAAAGTCTTCCTACTAGCGGACCAGCTTGTTCTTTGAACTAGTAAATTGTTCGCTTTGTGTAAGTTACAAGAAGTGTTACTGAACAGAAAAGGCCATGTCCTCATTCGGCAGGATCGCATTAGCCTGCCAGGAAAACTTACTAAACTACTTCCCAATCTTCACCTCTCTCCGCTGAATACATTCCTGAATGAAAATAACGCATTTTAAAAAGCAAGAAGCAAAATAAATCCCAGCATCTTGCTTCTGTTTTAACAGCCTACACACCCGCTCCAGCTGTGAGTAAGGCTGACAGGATGGGCGGAGAGTTGGAAAACAAGTCAGTTTGGACCCCCAAAAAACAAGTTTAATTTGTTAAAACTAGGGTGTATTGCAGATCAGTGCGGAGTTGGGTGAGGTAGGTGTTAATGTTCCTTGCTTGGGGGCGATCTTCTTTCTGTAGCGGGCACAGGTTACATACAGTCTTTCAGAGAAACAACAGAGTCCTGTGGCACTTTTAAAGACTAACAGATTTATTTACCGCATGAGCTTTCGTGGGAGAACATCTCACTTCGTCAAATCACAGGAAAGCTCATGCGATAAATAAATCTGTTAGTCTTTAAAAGTGCCACAGGACTCTGTTTGTTTCTCTGCAATAGACTAACCCGGCTACCCCTTTGGAGTCCTTCAGAGAGTTTCACCTGACCCCAGCTGGAATGCTAAGAATACAGAGATACATTCCTGAATCGATCAATCCATCGCTTTTAAAAGGTAGGGTGTGTGTCTGTGTGTGTGTGTGAGAGAGAGAGGGATAATGAATCAGATTCGGGGGCACGTCGCTGCCCATCGACTGCCACCCGAGAAGATCCCACAGAGCAAAGCTACACGGAAGTATCAAATGGGAGACTTCTATTTTTACCTCCTGGGTTGAGCATGGAAGTGAAAAGGTGGGGTGAAAATCTATTCCCGGCCACCCAGCCCTCCCTTGCACTTCAGCAAGGGAAAAAGTCAGCAGGGAGTCCTTGGTGACTGGCCATCCCCACCTTTTTAGCAACCGTTTCCTCACATTCAACAGGGCACCAGGTTAAAAATACCCCGCAATAGCTGCAGTTTGTTGTTTCCACTTGTTTTCGAACAGGAGCGAAATGTCAAGGTCGGGAGCGTGTCCGACAGCTCAGGAAAGGGTTAGTGCGCGCATCCAAATCTACTGAGCTCACAGCCTTCTCCTTCCAGAGTTAAAGCCATGCCAGGGACACTGTGGCGCATTGCAGGAAGCGGGTCGGTCCCAAGAGTATTTCCAGAGCTAAGGAGCAAAGCCCTGTTAGAAGAGGTCCAGAGACCGACCCTGTTTCAAAAAGAGCCGGGAAATCCAGCTGTATCGACTTCTGTCCCATTTTTAAAAATCGGGAGCCCTGATTCTAGCCTCGCACCAGTGTGAATCCGCAGTGACTCCCCCTCAGTCACAGAGTTAGTTACCCACCGTTCAGAGCAAAGGCCGGGGCCAGCGGAATTGGCAGACCCGTGCGCCATCTAGTCCAGTCGCCTCTCTGACAGGGGCTACGGCCAGATACCTCAGAGAGCACCAATAGATCAGCTAAGTGCCTCACTCCCACTTTAGGTCTCATCCAGCCCGCTCCTACTTACACTAGGATTAACCCTGAAGCAGGTTTAACCTCTCTTCCAGGTGTTAAATAACTAATTGTCAAACGCCCAGAAGCATTTTTTATGCCAGGGCTCTAGCGCAGAGTTTCCCCCTCTGCGGGCCAGCTGTTCACACAACTGGAGTGTCTCCTCTTCCTGCCTTTGCCGTCTCTTTCTTCTCCCCAGTTAACGGGCTGCTCACTCCTATCACGCTTTACTACGCCCAGAAGTGGTCCGCTCCGGCCCGGCGGTGGAGGAGAACGACTTACACACAGATACATTCCCAGTCCCCATCTTTGTTCACGCTGTCCAGGGCAAACAGAGGGATCTGTCTCCTTTCACTCAGGGGCGGATCGGGGTTTGATTATTTAAGTGCCAAGAGAGCAGAAACAAAGCTGCGAACCATCTCCAGGAGTCCCGGGTGCAGGGAGCAAAGAGGCCGAGAGAGACAGAGAGATTAATCACGGCGGGCCCGATCCTGCATTCCTCCTGCGCCTCGGAGCCCAGCGTTTATTTATTGGGCGTTTAAAATGCGCCCGCAGCGGAGGTTGCGCAGAACTTGTTCGTTATGAGGCTGTGATGGGCGAGGAGCGCAGCATCGGGCCCTCAGTCTGCCGGGAGCCGATCCGGCCGGTGCTGGGCTCAGCGCAGTGTGGGGTGTGGAGACAGGTTTCAGACGTGAGCGTCTGCCTTCCCAGAGGCGCCTTCCCTGTAAAATGTTCCTGCCTCCAAGCAAATAATCGGCTGCACCTTGGGAAACTCAGGGCTCCAAGCCCCCGCGAGTAGATCCTTATTTCCCACGTGGATCAGTCACCGGGGAACAGTCCCGTCCCCACGCGTGCCCCTTCCCTGCCCGCCCCTTGGCTCTGCTCTTTGGAAATACAGGGCTAAAAGGAGCAGCAAGCAGCCTAGACTCCCCCGCCGCTGTGGGGCACCCCCTTAGTCCACCCACACCCCACTCCACGCGTGGGACCGCGGCCCGCGCCGCGCCGGACGTGGCAGGGAACGCGCAGCTGCTGCGATGCTGCCCTTTGCGCCCCGAGGCTGCACACGGCGGTAGGGCTAGAGAACAGGGCCGGCCGGAGCCCATTCTAATCGCCTCCTCCACCCAGGCCCAGGCCCCAGCCCGTTTCCAGGCTGGGAGCAGCGAACAGGGTCGGTTCCAGTCTCAGCTGGGGGAGAGAGAAGCTCCCAGCAGCGGGCGATCCCCGCGGCGAGGCGAGCTCCCGGCCTGCGCTGCCCCAGTTCCCGTGGCACCAAACCGCGGCGGAGCTTCGGGTGACTCCGGGAGCAGCGGGGCAGGCAGGGAAGCTGGAGCGCGAGCGAGGGGGAGAGTGACTCCGCGAGGGCAGGAACCGGCCGTGTAAATGGAAACTAAGGCGGATTGGCGGGAATGAAGCCCCGCTCCCTGTGATCTGTGCCTCTTCCTGGGAGATCAGAAGGAGGAAAGGGATTCCCTCCCTCTCCCCCAGACTCCTTTAAGCTTTGGCGGGCTGTCAGCAGCCAGGAAGGAAAGTAGGGCTGGACTCTGTTAGCTCATCGGCCCCAGGGAATTCGAAGCACTTCCAGCCCGTCTCTACCCCGCTCCCTCTGTAACCTTACAAGCACCGTCCAACTGTAAAAACAGAGAAGAAAGCAGCGATCTGTCAAGCCTCGCGTACTCCTCGGTGGAGGAACTTACAAGTAATAAATAGGGCCCGTGACCTCCCGCTGGCCTCCAAGCCCTAGGGCAGGAGTAGATCTCCGAGCAGGATCGCCATTGGCCTGCAGAGGCTTTGTGGGCCCGTCTGTTGGCCAATGAAAAATGAGACTGACTCAATAGCGCTTCATTAGTGGCTGCGCCTCACCTGCCCACCCGGTGCGGCGCTGCCCTCTCTGTACGCGCAAGTCTAAGCGCCCCGCGCTACTCTCCCTGCAGCCCCGGCGGGAGGAGAGACTGGACCTTTCAGAGAGCTGGGCCAGAGATTTTCAGCAGCGTGCAGGGAGTTTCCGTCCCTCCTCTCTGCACCTTCCTTTAAAAATCCCGCGCAGGTGCATTTCCCGAAGTTGTCTCCAGCAACCGTAGGCGGAGGGGCCAGGGATTAACTGTTGTTTCAAATGTAGGACCCAGCACCCAACTCTTTGTGCAGGTTAGTTCGGCCCAGGGGAACAAGCTCAGGTTCCACCCGCACACGATCGGTCTAATCCTGACCGGGGGAACTGAGCCACTCACGGTTGGTAGGACCTAAAATCCTGCGCTGGGGGTGCCCAAGCGAGTGAGGCAGAGCCTGGGGTCGGGGTATTTATGAACAAACCAGTCCACTATAAGGAATTCCTTTCCTACCGCCAGACTTGTCTCTGGCCTGTATGCATTGGTCAGAGCCCAATGCTGCAGTCTGCTCCCTCCCTTCCTGCAGAAACCCACTGGCTTTTGCGTTAGAAGTTCCCGCTGGTTCCGTCTGCATTCTGGTTTTTGTCCTGCGCGATCTTCCTTGACTGATCCCTCGTGAACTACTTACGAGACCGCGCTGGAGTTTACCGAAGGTTGCCTTCAGCCGTATTAGCAAGTGACAAGATGTTCGCGGCAGCTTTATTTCTTCTCTCACTTGCTCCAGTGTCACTGCTGCACAGTACTACAGTAAATATGCCACAGTAAAGTGTTCCCATGTTCTGTAGAAGCCAAAATAAGACAGATTTGGGGAGTTTACTCTATTATTTTACCGTAAATCTTTGAAATTCTGGAACTAATTATATAGAGGATATGTCTCAATTTGTTCTGCATTAATGCCACAGTGGGAATGGAGTGAGGGCCATAGCCAGAGCAGATACTCGAGCACATGAAATTGATGAACTGAGACTTGCTGCTAGCGCCGAACACACCATCTGGAATTCCAGTCTGAGGTTACAATTAGAACTTCTGACCCCAGATTCAACTTTGTGGAGAAGGGGGGGGGGGGGAGGAGAAAGGTTACTTATTCTGCACCTGTAGGAAACACAATGTTCAAGTTTCACTCTTTTGAAAAAAAATGTTTGATAATACTTCAAGTTCATACAAATGCAAGTTCATACAAATGCTTTTCATTCAGCCTGGATTAATTTCATTGACACACTTTCCTCCCCTAATTTTCTTGATTACTAGATTTAATTGGGTAATCTTTGAAAGATTTAGCCAATATATAGGTTTCCTAAGTGATTTTTCACTTTGAGGCATCTGAAAAAGGCTACAATAATACTCTAAGCTTGAATTTTTGGTAGAAAAAACAACAATGTGTCTGCATCTTTTAATGGTGTCATAAATAACAGGGCAGCTCTCATTCCACTTTGTGCAGTAACTCTTCTCCTATTATTTAGTCTCACCTTGCACCCCTTCTGGATGGAAGTAGACTAAAACGAAGCACAAGGTAGTACAGGGGTTCTGCTAAATTTATTAGCATACTGCTAAGACAAAACTGAGTGTAAATCATAGAGCTACATAAGGCCATAAAATATCCCTATGCAGCTCATCTTAGCCAAGGTTCTGGTGAATAAAAGTTCATATAGAACTAGATATCAATAACAGCTTTCAAATCTGGTATATATGGCATTTTAAAAGTCTCAGAGGTCCAGAGATATACTTAGTGTAGCTAAAACAATTATATCAAATTTTTATTGGTAGTTAGCACTTTATATGCTTTTTTCTTTTACTTTAGGTAACATGTTGCAGCTTGAATTCATCCTTTTCTCTCTGACAGATTTGAAATTAGTATATCATTTATTACATAGTAAAAAGGATAATCTAAAAGTCATTGAATGAATCAGAAATGAGTGCTTTTAAATATGCTAATTGGAAGCCAAGGAATTAATCAGCTCTATAGCTTGGTAGAAAACAGTTTAAAGGCAGATCCACCTTTAAATATAATAATGTAGATGAAAATGTAGCAAGTCACCCCATCCCCTATAAAATTTATGAGAACGCTGAGCCACTTGGCATTTTGTCTGTGAATCCAGATACACATCTGGAACGCAATGGAAGGATTTCCACATTCAAAAGAGGTGGGAAAGGTCTAGTTAAAACAAGCACATTATGCCAAGTCATTAAAACAGAGCTCAAAATACTTACCACAACTCTGATGAGTAAGTGAAGCTTGTTTGTGACTGGTACTAACACAGAAGATAACTCAAGGTCTCACCAACCTTAGCAAAATTACAGGACAGTATTGCCCTCAGGGTGAATTGTTTTATAACAATTTCTCCAATGGATTAGGCACAAGCATTTTTTCCTACCGGGTATGGCTTCATGTTTCATTATTATTTCTGAACAAATGTTTTAACAATGCAAAGAAATCCCTAATTTCAGCCTTGAGCACCCATTTGTATAGTAACCTGTGTAAAAATACACAGTAGACCAGATTTTCAACTGGTGTAAATCAGTTTCACTCCACTGGAGTTCTGCCAGTTTCCTCCTGCTGAGAATGTTGTACACATCTCTAAAATTTTGTTCTAAACCCATGGATACAGAGGAAGTGATGTCAAGTGACTGACTGCATCCTTCGACCTCAGCAATGTACTTTAGCACCTACTACATAACTTTAAGCATATGAGTAGCCCCATTTAAATTAGGCACATGCTTAAAATACCTTGAACTGGGATCTTGGTTCCATTTTGGGGGGGAAATTTAGAGAGTCTCCTCTTCATCCCACTGCATAAGGATGTCCAGTGACACCAGAACCAGAGGATATGAAGATTGTAGAAGTGTGTTCAGTGGTTAGAAGCAGGGACTAGGAACTAAAACTCCTGAATTCTATTCAATATGCCTCTGTTTACTCAGATGTACAATGGAAATAGTTATATATTTACCTATTTTACAAGGGCATTGGAATAAAGGAGTACTATATACATATATACTATTGTATTTTGTGCTGCATCAGTGAATCAATTCTCTCCCAAAGCTCTTTTTTCTATGGCATTTTCTCTCCAGCATTTCTGTGTCTGATAAACAGGAATTGGTATATTTTACATATATTCAAAAATTAAGGCTTGAACTGTTCCCTCACTCAATTTTAAAATGGGGGATGGAAGGAGCTTGTCCATAGTTAAAATACACAGTAACCAAACTTTGTGGGGATAGCAGTGGTTGGTGGCATGTTTTGCTGAAGGAAGATCCACAGCAAAAATGATGGCCCAGAGCTATGGACTAAATAACAGCTGTGGAAGACATGCAGCTAACCCATGCAAGATGTCCTGTACCCCCCAGCAAAATCCTGGGTGGTTTGCTTGATCCCTAGTGTGCAGGAGACGTGGATGGATTTGCATTGAGTGGCCAACACATACACTCTGCTAAGGGGAGAGTGCAGAAAAAGCTAGGGGTACTGCAACCTTCATATTACAGTAACAGCCAAAGAATGTCTCCACTATGGTTTCACAGCTTGGGTAGAGGATCTCATGCCCTCAGGCTGTATGGGCACAATCATTTTGACTTCTATAGATAAGAATAGACCCTTTAATTCAAATCAAGGTTGATCATGCTTAGAAGTCAAATACTCTCTACGCTTAACAGAGTACTCCACATGGTGTTCCTGTACAGGCAAGTGTTCATAATGCTCACAGACACACACTCTCTCTCTCCCTCCTGTATAAATGGATCCGTCTAGAACATTCATTCAAGTATGTAAAAATGAAATACCTTAATCATTCTGTATGGTTTTTTTGAAAAATAAGTTGATGGAAGCAATTAGCAATAAAAAACATCAAAAGGTGACTTCTCCCAGCCCTTTATCCTGAGTCATTCCCCCAAAACACACACACACACACACACACACACACACACACACACACACACACACACACAATTTGCTTCCCTCCTTCCTCTCCCTATTAAATCCAATTCTTCCTTCATGCATGCCCTGTTGTATACGGCCTCCAACCAATTTGCTGTGGGTAGACAGTCAACTGTAACTCCCCTCAACTTCAGCTCCTTCCCCTCACCCTTCAAGCGTCTCTCCAGTCGGTGTTCTGAGTAGGTTTTAACAGTGGGTTCTGAAATAATGTGGAATGCCATCTGTCTATTGTGGTATTTATATGGTTGCCCACCACAACAGTACTGCAGCACCTATGTTTTCCTGGTTTACCTTTGCAGCTAAACTGGGCTCAGCAGCTCACATTGATTTCTTGTAGTTCAGACAGATAAACTCTTCAGTTGGAGAATTGGAAATGAAATGGCTGGGGGGAAGGATATCACTTTATCAGGCAGAGTTTAAGGGTCCAATTTATCCCTAAAGTAGTTCAATTAAAGATTTAAATTGCCTCAACACACTTTAAAATAACAAATACTTACATTCTACTATTCATTTGCAAAAGGTTAGAACACAGGAATTAAAAAGAGACACTGGAAGTCTGCTGTTCATGCACTCTCAACCCAGTGCGTTTTTTGTTTGTTTATTTTGTCTTTTTCCCCCCCTTGCTTCATTGTAGAGCTCAGTGATGTGCAGATCAGACCTAGTCTACCTTGTGACTAATCTCTATTCAAAATATTAAACACATTAGTGGAAAAGAAACAGAAAAAGCAAGGGACAAAGAGACCCTGTCAGTTTCCAATGTATGCTTTGAAGAAACAATGAAAGGAACAACCAAATAAGTGCAACTCCTTTCTTTAGGTTACAACACAATTGATTAATAGCTCTATGAATAGATTTGCAAGTAGCACCATCCTGCTAATCAAGATATAAAAAAGAGTTTATGAGCAGTTGCTTAGAAAAAACAAGATAAAGTCAATGGAAATCTGATACTGGTCAATAGTGCATTTATTTAAAATGTAATACCAGTTTCAAGTCTCCATAAATCCTTTATAAAAGAAACTTCCGTTGTGATCACTGTTCCAGATCTAAGTGATTTATTTTTTCCCCTTTAGTAGAAATTAGAAATATCTCAGTAAGTCCAAGTTATATATCTATTGATATACATTTAATCATGTCCTCATGAGATAATAAATATTAAATTCAAATAAGATAATACAAAGAAAGAGTACCTATAAGAAATGAATATTTTGATTTATTCATGGATTAACTCACATGAAGAAACTCAACATTTCTATGTAACTTGTTTCCAAATTCAGAGGATCCACATTTCCAAACTATTAGCTCTTGGGAACAGAGCAGATGTTGGATTCCGTACAGTTTCAGAAGGGTTTATTAGCAGTTATTTATCTCATTGCCTAACTCTACGCAGCATGATTCTTTGCCCTCTCTATCCACACCTGGGGCCATGAATTCTGTTTGTATGGATGATCTATTTCTAGAGCTGTATATTTGTTGTGTGTGCCCACACTGCACACAAGCAACACACTTTGCTTAGTATACACAAAAAAAGTATACTCAAAAAAAGGCACACCGAAATACTGGCTGTCAGTCCATTTTCTACATCAAGGAATTTTGTTCCCCATGCCAAATATAGTGTTTTGTAGAGACATCCTCTTTTTGACCTTTATACAGTTATTGCCGTCAGTAATTGGTAGTGTTTTGTTCAGGATCATTCAAAGCAAAACGTTTTCTCAGTCAGGGCTGGCCCAAGGGTTTTTGGTGCCCTAGGTGAACTATGACTTTGGTGCCCCCCGCCATGTTATAAGAGAAGATAACATAAATATATTTTTTTAAATAGAGACAAAAGTTCACTTCCATCTATTTTGGTGCCCCTTAAAGCCTGGCGCCCTAGGCGACTGCCTAATGGTTGAGCTGGCCCTGTTCTCAGTCTTATCAATTAACAAAAAAATATCCTGGACAGCAAAAGTTCAACAAGCAATTGGTCAGTAAGCTTAATTTCAGCTAAAACTTGTGCAGAATTTTTAATCCAGTGCTACTCTTTCAGATTAGCTGTTGGTACCAGTTTCAGCCCAATGTGGAATTAGCCGTGAAACAACGCTATTCTTAAATCGCAAAATGCTCAGACATTGGTTTTTTGATGAACAATGGAGAAACTAAGTAGAATACCAATTCTTTGGTAGCCCCATTTGCTTTATTAGGGAATGAAAGCTCTTTAAAATACTGGTAAGTAAACTGAAACTGATGAATAAATTGTGGTAAAGCCACATGTCTCCATGTGAACATCTTCAGTATTTCTGACACTTACTGCAACATTCCCTATAGGCAATTTCTATACAAAATTGTTAAAGCTGGGGCCCCAATTTTCAAAACTGCACATACAAATGTGTGTGCATTTGTGCACTAATTTATACATTCAAATGGGCATGCAAATCAAGTAACTGTGTATATACATGTGCATTTGAATCTAACTGCCCAGCTACACATGCAAAACGCACAGTCTGATTCTGAGTCCATTAAAGTCAATGGCAAACTCCCACTGATTTCAATAGAACAGGATCAGGCCCATGCAGTCTCCACATGCACATTTAAAAATGTAAGCCTAAAAGAGCAAGTTTAGATTTGTCAGTAGCAACACAATGTTAATGGTGAAGAATGATCCATTCAGAGGTATTAAGAATTGCATTTCCCAAATCACAGGGCTTCTCATGGCAGACTATTTCATAATCTAACAGATCTCATTGTCAGAAAGCTTTTTCTCAGTCTCTTTTCTTTCTTCTTGGTCATTCTTCTATTACTCATAATACACATTGTAAGATCCTAGCTAGGTCGTCTCCATCTTTCATGTTTACATGGTTATAGGCTGGTTTGTCCCTCCACCACAATCATTCCTATGGGCAGCTTCTGCTGGCCCCCTGGATACCTTCCAGGAGCAGTGGGCACTGTCCAGGGTTCTCTGCTCAGTGTCCCTTTCCAATTCCCTTCTTTTGAACCTTTGACTCCCACACCTGTACCTGTTATTTTATTCGTTGTCCACCCATATTTAATTGAATCTGGGCCCAGTGCTTCCTCCTCTTAGATTGGGGGCGTGGCTTCAGTAGTGGGCATGAATGCACAAATATGCACAGCTTGGATAAGGAATGATTGTCCTTTTTTAATGCTGGGTGGTGGGCAGGTGCAAGTCATCTGGAGACCTTATCCAAGCTGTACGTATTTAGTTCTCTTAATCTTTTCTCAAAATCCTTCCCTTTCTTCTACAAGCTCTAGCTACCCAATATTTTCTGGGGCGGAAAAACTCCGAATCAAACTTTATTTTCTGGGTATAGGGACATTTGGATATCCCTAAATGCAAGATATTTTGCGATCTGGAGTTCAGAATTACCTTGAGCAACTGAGAGGTGTCCAAGTGAACATGAGATTGTCACCTCAGCATAGAAAGCTTTGGATGGCATTGCTAGATCATTTTTTAGTGGATGCTCAGACAATATTTTCTCAAAACAGTGCCCTAACTATATTAGTTACATTGTACTTATCACAAATAAAATGAAAATCACTTTATTTGTTATGAATGTTGCTAACATACTCTGAACATAATCTAATACTATTAAGATATTTTTCCAATTTCTGAGATGGGCAAATAAGATATTTGCCTCAGTTTCCCTAAGGAAATGTTTGAGATGGGACTAGAGTTCTGGCAGTTCATACAGACATGGCATTTTTGGAAGATGACAGAACTGAAACAGATCTGGCTTATAATAAATATCATTCATTCATGTCACTGAACAAGAAAACTCAGAGGGTGCGTCTACACTTAGAAATTAAGTCGACTTAAGCTTGCTTAAATCAATTTAATTTAATCTGCGTCCACACTACATTTTCCTTAAGTCGACTTAAGCAGCTGCTTAAGTTGACTTAAGGAAAATTAAAGTCGACTTTCTTAAACCTCCTTTTAAGTCGACTTTTCTGGCTAAGTCGACTTTAGAAAGTCGACTTAGCCAGTGAGGATGTGGAGTAGCCCTAAGTCGACTTTAAGTCAATTTAGGGGGCTTTAGGGCTCCCCCACTGCCCTCCCTGCCAGGGTGGCTGGTACAGCCACAGCCTGGCGTTCCCTCCCAACAGGGCAGGGCAGAGCCCTGCCCACCCTGCCCCTATGCCCTGCCAGGGTCCCTGTCCCCCTTTGCCCCATTGTACCTTGGTACAATGGGGCAAAGGCTGAGCCCCCTGACACTTGGCAAGGGGTGCCCCCCTGCCACCCGTGGACCTGTCCCAGGTCCACCTAGCGCCCACAAGTTGACCTAGGTATCCAGTGTGGATGCTCTAGGTCGATTTGGCAGGGTCCCCTGTAAGTCAACTTAATTTTTTAATGTGGACATGCTAAATCGACTTAACAAAGTTGACTTAAAGTGGACTTTGTTAAGTCAACTTTGCTAAGTCAACTTAAATTAACAAGTGTAGACATAGCTGGAGAGTCTGGATCTCCCACTTGTAAGAGAAGGGATAGGAGATGTCACTGGAATCCCAAAATCCCACAATAGTCCCAGGAAAAGAAAACACAGCAAATGTTTATGAATTCAGTGTAGAATACAGTGTTCAAAGGTGAACATAAAATCCACAGAAACTTCATGTTTAAAAAACAAGCAAACAATTCACAAGCCAACCTCTCATAATCTTCATGAGTTCTTGATCTTGGGCTGGCCCTGGCAATTGTAGGCTTATCAAATCTGTGTTTTACATTTGAGCCTGACATCTACAACAGCACAGTACAACTCGGGTTGGTCAAAACACTAACCACCCTTTGGAAAGAGGTTTTCTCTGATGTATTTGCACATCTGGTAAGGAAATTGATATACTTGTCTCTGTGTGAGCCAGAATCAGCTGGATCCCCAAGTTCATGTTTGAAAGTGCGATGGGAATTATAATTGGCTTTCAGGTTTAGGTTGAAAGCCTGCCTTCAACCTCCCCCATCCTTAATATGGGCCCCCAAACCGCAGCAGCACATCCAAAGTATATTTTTGAACCAACCCTGACCATCCACATAGGAATTATATTAAAATTTGAATCTTACAGAATTGTGTCTTTGCTTTAAAAATACAGAGAGAATGGGAGTATGGTCTGATTTATGTGCCATTTTTTCCCATTTGCTTTTTTTATAGAAGAGAAAAATATGCATTATCATTTAAATCACTTTGATTCTTTTTGGCCCATCCTTCCCCTTTCAAAGAAACTGGAAGGGTCTCCAAAATGCAGCATCTTAGAAGACTGGTTTTATATCAGGTACATGAGGCTGCTGCATTTTGGATTACCCCCTTTATTCCTCTTATTTTCTCTCACTCTGTAACTTTCCTATCTTCAAAGCGTCTGACGAAGTGGGATTTTCTCCCACGAAAGCTCATGCGATAAATAAATCTGTTAGTCTTTAAAAGTGCCACAGGACTCTGTTGTCTTTCTACAATAGACTAACACAGCTACCCCTTTGGAATCTTATTTTCTAGTAGACCTAAAGAATGCAAGTGTCTTAGGTCCTGGCAACCGGTAACAAAACTACATGTACCATGTGGGCTATACTGGAAGCATGTTCCCAAGGACACTGGTTTGTGTTTATAAGGGCTTTTGAGGTTAGTGTTGCACAGTAGAAAAACATAACAGAAATTTAACAAAGGGCTACACTAAAAAATGTGAAAACAAAACAAAAAAAAGTAATTCTCCCAAAGGAACCAAAAGGCATTTCATACATGTCCAGTGAGACATTAAAAATAATTATGTGGAAAAGTAATCGCTCCCTTGGTTGTTTTAATATATTTTTGTCTACAACCAAGAAAACTGCTGCCTTGGCTTTGCCTGAAAGGTCTCTCAAACAAAAGCCCTTCAAGTGACCCTTGTATTATTAAACAGCAGTAACATTGAATGTGGATCGTAGTTTTAAAAGTGTGTCAAACCAAAACGACAAACAATTTGTATCTTGAAAATAGGTAGATAGCCTTCAGTGAAACTTGAAACATAAAGTATAATTTTTCCTCAACAGGAGTCTCTTCTCTGAAAACAAAAATACATAAGAAAAATCTTTATTGTTCTTTTGTCTGAAGAGACTCTAGAAGTTCAGGTAGCGCGACATTTTTATTTTTTCTCTCTCATTTTGTGAGACATTGTGTGTCTAGTTTTTTATTAGAGATTGGTCTGATTGCAAAGTTTGGATCTGGTTCCTAATTTAAACTTTATCCAGTGCTCACAGAGGGCATTTCAGTTCAGGAAGGCTGTTGTCAGGTTCATCTACTATACGATTCCCTCGGAAACTAGGTAAATGTCAACAATATTATGGAAGAGATTTAGGGTGGACCAAAAAAAAAAAAAACAATAGTGAAAAATATGAAGCCAAAACAAACAGCTCTGTGTCTGCCATTAGAAAGATACACAGGGGTTGAGATGTTCAGTAACACGCACCTCATATACGTGCAGGAGAAGCAAACATGGGGGGAATGGGAGAGGAAATAGTAATTTATGCCCAGTAGAATACTTTTGTTTAAAGTAATTTATCATTAAAATGGTCCCTATAATCAGATATTAAATTTAAAAACTGATGTTAGAATGAAAACAGATCAGAGTTTTTATGAGATTTCACAGACTGTACACTTCCGTTGGAACCTAGAGTCCATGGTCCTCAGAAGCGCAGCTGTGGGCACAGTTTGTGAATAGCTACCTGTGGACACATCCTCAGCTGCCAGTCAAGCATGCTTCTTTGACTAACAAAGGCTGCGTGGTGCCACTCAATGTGGCCTTGTCCACACCAGGAATAATGGCAGCGGTCATTCCCTCACCAGCGGTATCAAGGGTGGAAGCTGCAGTGTAGACAGGACACAGGTGTTTTTAAACTACCTCTGAGCAGGGTTAGACGATACAGTAGTAAAGTTAGCTGTATGTTCTCTTTGCTATGGCTATGTGCCCATTGTAGAAGTACCTTGTGTGTGCCCACAAAGATCTCAGACATATGAATAAAAAACATTGGAGCATCTTAAGACATTTGCCATGGTCTCAATTAGCATGGTCTCGCCTTTCTAAGATGGTTGAGAAGTAAGCTAAACTAGTGAAAATACAGTGACAAATGTGTATCTTTACTAACAAGTCCCTTCAGTTTTGATGCCAAAATACCTCTTTGCTGTATATAAATGAAGGTAGTGCTTCTGAATGGCAATGCATTAGCAGCCGTGCAGAGCAAACCTTTCCATTGGTACTCAGAACAGTTGGACTGTGGGTAGCAACTTTATAATCTCCCTTGCCATAGAGCCAAGCTCCTGCCCTGGAGACACTGGCACTAGAGGCAAAAAAGTTCATGCTCCATAACTATGTCAACAAGACTGACCATTAGTGTCAAATTTGGGGATTTATGGGACCTGGGATTAGACTTTGTTTACAAAAATCACATAGCAGTCATCAGATGATGCTATCACTTAGGCTGGATTTGAATAAAAAAATACAGTAATCGTGAAACAAACAAGGAGTGCTGTAACACTTTTAAAGACTAACAAAATTATTTATCGCATAAATTTTTGTGGGCATAATCCCACTTTATCAGATGCATGAAATTGAAACTACACTGTGTTAGGTGTATATATACACATGCAGAGAAAGGTGGATCACAAGGTCAATTCAAACAGTTCCATCTGTTATCTTATTTCAGAAAACCAAGTAAGTTGTTTTAATTCAAACAGTGTGGATGTGGGCCTTTAAATAGCAACAACAGATGAGAATGTTAAAAAAGTAATAGGGAAAGACACTATAACTCACCAATGTACTCCTTTCCCCTCACTCTGCCATATTTCAAGGCATTCATAATTCCCTCAGAATTATTGAACATCTAGTTTTTAAAAAGGACAGAAATGGAAAATACAACTGTAGGCCTTGATCTTGCAAAGCATATAATTTACTCTATAAACTGAATTTTTCAGTTTGAAAGTGATATAAAAAGCAGACAAAATACAGATACAAAAATGCAGGAAATAATAAATTCTAGTAATGCTGTTTTGTTATTGGGGTTTTTTTTAAAAAAATGTGAAATTTGCTTAGAAAAATCTTAAGTCTTTTTGTTTCTAAAACATTTAAAATTTGGCACTAAAGGTCATAGGACTACTGAGTTGTGTTTTTAGAGGTACTGTTCACTTCAAATTAATTCCATCAATTTAAAAAACTGCTTCACTCTTCTTGTTACAAACCTAGGCAAATGAGGCTCATGTTCATGGACTGCAGTACTTATATTTTTTATTCCTGTGCTTTTAGCAGTATAATAGTAATGAGACCACTGGTCACAAAAGAACCTTATGTTGTGTCTGAAAATACAAACACCAAAAAAACAGCTTTAGAAGCTATAGTACGTTTCATTCATTTTGCTGTAATGATACAATGGGTCAGAAAAGGAACAGGAACTTCAACATGAAGCAAAAATAGGAAATCATCAATGAAATGTATAGATTTAAGGATCTAATCTTCTCTTGCTGTGTATGCAATGCCTCTTCATTCCAAAGGGTGTTATGTAGGCACACAGGGATGGCAATTAGAAACTCACTATTAACTACTTGTACTGCAGTATTATCCAGAGGTCCCAGTCTGGATCAGAGTCCCATTGTATCAGGCACTCTACAAAAGTTCATTTTATATATTAGATGTGGTTCCTTTATATCTTCACTGATCCTGTTTTTGACTTTCCTATCTACTGAAGAAAGAAAGGAGAGACAGAGTCATTTTGGAGACCTTATCTCCCATTAACAAAAAAGAGTCTTACTGATATTCCTTGATATTAGCAACATAATGGTATATTTTAACAATATTTTATAAGTTTTGATTTCCTAATTAAGGTTGCTTGAAATATTAATATCTAGCACTACACTAAGGTGAGAAGACATACATGTTGATTACTACCAAGATCTTCTAAAAATAGCTTTTATCAAGTTAACAAGAGACTGCATTGAAGTTGCCTGCAATAACTGTAACAAAATTGCCATGGTGAAATGAAATGTCAACAATGTTTTGACATAGGGCTTCCCAGTATTTGTCGTTTTACTTTGTAAAGACGTAAAACAGCACAACGGGAGACTGTCTTTAACGTGACTGGCTGACCAAGTATGTTCATTTATGGTAAAACACATGGCCACTCCTAACTAGGTTATGGCAAGAGAAAAGCATGAAGATTAGTAGAGTCTTCCTGACCTCAGATATGAAATAGTGAGACACTTTATTATGAAAGATGACTCAAATCAGAAAGATCTGGCTCTAATACTTTCCTTGGAAAGCCATTTCTTTTCACGTCTTTAGTAGTTTATAGATGAAAAGCATCGTCAAAGAAAGGAGTATGCAGTATTAACACAAAAGAATCCTGCACTGCTCTGATATTTTGATCTTCTTCTGGCTATTCTGCCTCCATAAGGCTGCCTTACCATGATCAGTGCAGTTCTGCTGCAGAGAAGGCTAACTATGGGATATGGATGGAATATGGGCGGGTGGCATTTATGGGCATGGTATCAAATTCAGTTTAAGGAAGAGGAAGCCCACTGAGGACCTGCATAGAAGGGGGTTTTGGAAGGGATTGGCTAGAATATGCTTTTCTAGATACATCTGTAAGAGAATAAAACCCTTTAAAAATAAATGTATGCATAGCTGATGCAAACGTGCTAAGATCTCTGGGCATATAAGCAGAGGAATGTTGAGTGAAAGAAGAGAGATGATATTACCTTTCTACACCAAATTAGTGAGAGCTTTACTAGAGCACTGTGTCTAGTTCTGGATTCCACACTTTTCTGAATGCATCTTGACAAAACGAAAGAAGTTAGAATGCAAAAGAATGATTCAAGGTCTGGAAAACCCATATTACAAAAAGAGGTTAAAGAAATTCATCCTAGGTTGTTTATCCAAGTACAGGTTCAGAGGTGACTCGAGCACAATCAAGTATCTACTTGGGGAGATTTCTGATTGTAGAGAATTTTTTCAATTTAGCAGAAGAAAAATTACAAGATCCAATGATTAGAAACTGATGGTAGACAAATTCAGACTAGTAATAAAATTCACATTTTTAATAGTGAAGGTAGTTAACAGTTGGAACAACTTACTTAGAGATGTGATGAATTCTCTAGCACTTGCAGTCTTTAACATCAAGATTGGATGTCTTTCTAAAAGACAAGCTCTAGCTGAAACAAAAGTCATGGGCTTGATTCAGGAGTCACTTGGTGAAATTCTATGACCTGTGTCATGCTGGAAGGCAGATTAGATGATCAGTGTAGTCCCTTCTGGTTTTAAAAATAATGAATTGTGTACAAAATTCTCAGATTAAAACGGATTTTCCCCCCATTATGAGCTACTAGAATATGTGAAAGTTCTGAAGCCAGGTGCCGAGGATGGGGAGTCAGAAGGAAGGCAAGACAACTTCCACAGCCGTTGGTATGTGAGTTTAGGGAAGTGGGCAGTGGTCATAGAGGTACCCAGAGTCTAGATACACTTAGATTTTTCAATACTCAGTACAGATGACCTATGAAGCCTGTATATAAATTTGGTTTTGCAAATCTTTGTTTACTGGTATCTCAGATCTGGCATCCGAACTGCTGAAGTTTGTGCAAAGAACAGGTTTGGATAAGATTTCAGCTTTGGCCCATCCCCAGAAACTATCTGAGCTGAATCTCTGAATTGCAGGGCAGGGGGAAGTATGTTTGTTCCCCACACTAGTACAGGAAGCGAGTGCAGTAAATATTACTCTGCAGTAAAGTCTTACATCTCCAGAGCTACACTTGTATCCTTCCAAAGGGTTTTATTTTCTGTTTCTTTTCATCTGTACCACTCTCCGCTATAAACAAAATTCTTTATTTTGCCTGGGAACAGTAGAATGTGTGACTAAGAACAGAGTTTACTAAATGCTGAATTAGTGGGGATTGATTTAACTACATAGGCATTTACTTGTTCTTAGGAAATCTTGTACGAACTTTGAAGAAGTAGTTTGATGCCATTTTTCTGAGCAGGATGTAAAATGATTCTCTCTCATTTCCTATAAAAAGCCCTAATAAAAAGCTGTCCTGTGACACACACATGAAAGGGACAGAATAAAGGCCCAGTTGAGCGAAACCACTCCAGACTGACATATTTGTGAGCTATGTATCGTTTCCCTGCCCTGTCTAAAATTAATTAGATAATAAGGAAAAAACCTAATGGCTCTTGTACACAGTGTACTCTAGATTACCAATGTCCGTCATATTTCATAGTACTAGGAGAAAAAAAATTCAGTACCATGGAATTCTCTCCATGTGGTAATACTTGTGAAATCCCCTGTCCCTGCAGCTGTATGTCACTGCAGGCTTCATTCCTGGGAGCTGCACATGTTGAGTGTCATTAAAAAGGTATTGGTATCATTTACCAACCTCATCATGCTTCCATCAGAGCCAACACAGCAACACTTTCCATTGAGGACGATATTATTTAGTTTCAATATCTAAAGGAACAACATTCATTGTTTTACTTAGCCTTGTTAGTACCTAGTCCTAATAACTACTTTAGGAAATGATAAAGAACTTTCTAAAGCCTTTTTCTGTTCTGTATATTTTTGTTTAAGTGAAGCAGTTCATCTACTTCAAATACCCTTCACTTCCTTGCTGGGCACAGCTTGAGGTTTCTGAGCAGGCAGCAAGCTCCTCATCTGAGGGAAGAAGCACTTAAGTGACTGGCCACACTGAGGCCTTGTACACACTACAGCGTTATCACGCAGAAAGGCTCCCGTGGCTGGGGCTCCTCTGCCTCCGAGAAACCGGCACTCCTGGTGCCTAGAGCCCTGCTGGCAGCCCAAAGGCTGGCTGCTACAGTGCATGGTGGGATAGGTGCCACCATGCACTGCTCCTTGTAATGAAAATTCAAAGGAACGTGTGAACACTCCTTTTTGCTAAAAGGAGTGCTGTGTGGACAGGGGAAAGCGTTATCCTTATAACGCTTTGCTTGTCCCGCAACAATTTTACTGTGGGACAAGTCTCTAGTCATGGTCTCTAGTCTCTAAGGCTATGTCTACACTTGGCCAAATAAATTGACTTTGCTAAGTCGACTTAGCATGTCCACACTCAAAAATTAAGTCAACTTAAAGGGGACCCTGCCAAATCGACTTAGAGTGTCCACACTGGATGCCTAAGTCGACTTTTAGGGGCTAGGTGGACCTGGGACTGGTCCACAGTGGCAGGGGGGGCACCCGTTGCCAAGTGCCAGGGGGCTCAGCCTTTGCCCCGTTGACCCTGGGTACAATGGGGGCTGAGCAGGACAGGGACCCTGGCAGGGCATAAGAGCAGGGTGGGCAGGGCTCTGTCCTGCTCTGTTGGGGGGGCAAGCCAGGCTTTGCCTGTGCCAGCCACTCTGGCAGGGAGGGCAGTGGGGAAGCCCTGAAGCCCTTTAACTCGACTTAAAGTCGATTTAGGGCTAATCTGCGTCTACACTGGCTAACTTGACTTAATAAAGTCGACTTAGCCAGTAAAGTCGACTTTATACTAGGTTTTATGAACTCGACTTTAATTTTCCTTAAATCTTAAGGAAAATGTAGTGTAGACGCAGATTAAATTAAGTCGACTTAAGCAAGCTTAAGTCGACTTAATTTGTAAGTATAGACACACTCTAAGGCATGGAACTCATGAACACTGGATCCAGTCTTCCTTGACTGAAAGAACTTCCTATCATTGTGGTGCCTTCGTGGGAGAGCAGACACAGCAGGGTTTGAGCATGAAGTCGAAAGGCCGATTAAGGGAAATGTGCAGTGACATTGGTTACAGTGTTTGGGAGACAAAACAAACAAGGAGAGGCAGCAAAGCAGAATGGTAGGAGAGCAGCAGCTAGAGGAGCTGGGTGAGCTGCTAGCTCACTCATATATTTTTAGCAGATACATCTACATGTGGTGCCCTTGGGGAGAAGCTGCAGCTGTGTACAGCAGAGGAGTGATGGAATAGCTAGCAATCAGAGTGACAAGTGAAGAGGCAGGCCTTAACGGGAGGAAAGAGACAGGATGTGAGGACCTAAACAGGAGAACTGGCTCTGTGACAAGAAAGGGTTATAGAACCCCTTATCAAAGAGTGACTCCCATTGGTGTTGCAGCAACCGAGAAGGATTAAAAATACAGGCTGGGGTGTACAGAAATAAACTAAATTTGAAGATCTATGGGGCTGAAGAATAAAAGAGTTTTGCTTTTCCTCTGCATGCTGGTCCTCCCCTTGGACAGATTAGAAAGATAGCTGTGCAAAAGAGGAATACCAGTGCTGGAAAGGCCCAGGCCCACAAAGCATCTTTTTCCTTCCTTGGACTTTCTACTCTACAGCCCAGGGCTCTACAGTGGTTAATCAAATTCCATCGCCAGTGAATAATTCCTGCTCATATCCTGGTCTTAGAACAATGCCTTTGACTTCCCACACAGAAACAGAGCCAACAAAGTCAAAGAAAACAACATCTATGTAATCCAAACCATCTTCAATCTGGGAACTACACAGATGTCCACCTCGCTAACAATAAATAATTTTTTTGGTATTTATAAGTGCCACCAGAGTCCTTGTTTGTTTTGCTGAACTAGACTAACACAGCTACACCTTTGGAACTTATCACTAACAATTGTTTTCTAATTCATTAGGATCTAGTATTGCATCCAATTAGAAAGAAAGGAAAAAAATGCAGTTAAAGAGTTAATCCAGGTGAATTTGGAATTTACCTTATTAGCTACACCAATGTTTTTCCATTTTAAAAAAGCCTGTGTTTACTTTAACTGTGAGTTCATTTAGGACAAGGAACAGAATGACTTTGGGGTTTGCGGAAGCTTTTTCACTGGAGGTTTTTGAAAGAAGGCTGGATAGCCATCTCTCTTGCCTGGTTTAGATACAAAAAAATCTTGCATCTTGACAGAGGATTAGACTAGATGACCCTGGCAGTCCCTCCTAACCTTTTGATTCTGACATACAGAATTTTTGCTTTGTTTTCCTTTTGAAGATTCTACAGCCATAAAGTTACTTTTCTGTATGTTTCACAGCAAAGAAGTGTTGTCTCTTTGGGTACGCCCACACTGGAGCCTTAGGTCGACTTAAGAACAGTTAAGTCGACCTACAGACCACTGCATCCACATTGAGCGCTTATTAAGTTGATTTAAGCGCTTCCATAAGTTGACTTAATAACACCACATCTGAAGGTCGACTTAACGCTTAAGTCCACCTTCTTAAGTCGACTTAAGCCAGTGTGGACAGGGAGTGCTCTTAAGTTGACCTAATTGGCCTCCAGCCCCCATTGCAATGTGCGACAGCTACCCACAATGCATCACTCCTCCGTCGACCAAGCACCTGCCAGTGTAGACGCTGGCAGTCGACTGGAGTTTTCAGTGTGGACTCTCTAAGTCGACTTAATTGAGACTCCAGTGTAGACGTACCCTTTGAATTTAAAGCTAGAAACTCCCAATATCTAATTCTAGATCTTACACTAGGGCCAAGTTTCTCAGAAGTATTTAGATGCCCAATTCCCTATTGATTTCAATTTGAGGATCTGGGCACAAATCCCTGGATAGCCTTAGACAACTCATTTACCCTCTCTGCCTCAGTTTCCCCATCTGTAAAATGGAGAATTGTGAGAGAAATGCTTTGAAGATGAAAAATGCGTATTATGAGGATCCACTGTAGTCTACAACAGGCTAGGCCTAATTTTTACAACCAGGCTCACTGGAAATTCTCTGGTGGCATCAGGCAAGTTTTTTGTTTTTGTTTTTTAAGAATTATGGTTTTTACTGAATTTGAAAATGAAGAGATGCTCTTATGGTTTTTCTTTTTTTGGTATTAAAAACTTAATTTTATTCTGCCCCCAAATTTTCACTATGCTATAGAATACATTGAAAACACATAGCTGCACTAAAGAATTTGCCAGTGGAGGGAGGCTCTGGGTTTTTTCATCATAGTTGAGGCTTTGGACTTCTAATTAGGTGTGAGGAACAATTTGGGTTTGGAGCAATCATGGGTTAGTCAAAACTTTTGGCAATGAGGCAGGGATGCATTTCATCTCTCAGGGATGCATTTCATCTTCCTTGTGTGCAGGGCAGAAGTGACTGGATGGGGTTCAGGAAAACTAGGTTCTAGTCCCAGCTACACCCCTGATTAATTGTATGACCTTGGCCCAGTCACTTCCCCTTCCTGGGCCTCAGTCCATCCCTCCTACCCCCAATCTGTATAATAGGGATGACAAAACCATCTTAACGGGATCAGATTTTAAAAGTCAAAATCTGGGAGGATTTTATGACAGCATTTTAAGCCGGCCGCGACCCCTCCGGCCCTCGGGCACCGTCCCTGGCTCTCAGGAAACAGTCATACTAAAGAAAAAACCATATTTAAAAAGGTTGCTATTGCCAATCTGGCTCAACAGTAACATATACATGTTTCTCAGAACCAGGTGTTTTTTTCTCCAGTAACTTTGTGTCTAAATATATTTATCATGAAACACTGAATCAGTTTCTTTAGCTTTCACACGTCTGTTTTACTCCACACTCCAAACACAAAACACGCCTCCCACCAGATTGTTCTTAAACTCTTTTGGAGGCAGGGCCATCTTTTTGTTCAGTGTTTGTACGGTGCTTAGCACAATGGGATGTTGGGATCCCAGGAACTTTGCAGTACAAAAAATAATATAATAATTAGATCATATCCTAATCAGTATAGCAATAGATCTTGACTATATTGAAATCAATAAAAAAAGTTTTGATAGACAGAATTAAAATATAGGACATGTGTCTTGAAGAAGTTTCCAGGACAACAGAAAACAACATGAAAAAACAAGACTGTCCCAATAAAACTGGGTTATATGGTCACTTTACCACTTCCTTTGTAAAGTGCTTGAAAAAAATCTATGACTGCAAAACACTACATAAGAGCTAGCTATTGTTGTTCTTTTAGGCTGACTACACTCGTTTACACTTGCTTCACGTTTTGAAAATGTTCTTCACAATCATCTGCTATAGCGACATAGTTTTTAAACAATGAAAACTTAGATGCTGAAGCACAATTCTGCAGCAACGAGCGGGTGAGGGCAGAACTTTGCAGCAACCTCCATGCTGTGGAATCACAGAGTATTATCACTGACTCTACACCATTCGTTTCACTCCTTATAATGATTTTATTCCCTCTTTATGAACTATGACCCTCTCCTTACCACAAGTTGTTATTTAGAGTTCCACAAATACATCCCTCAGTGCCACCACTGGGGAGTCTAGGTCACTGTACAGTGAACATTATAGTGAACAATAGTGAAAACATCAGAAAACATTCTATAGGCCAAATGAAATAGTAAGGGACAAAATAAAACAGTATTATTAGGAGAAGGGGTTGGGGGTATCTGTAATAGACACAAACAGGTTAAAACAGAAGATATCCCTGATAAATATTTTCTGTGGACAGAGATGGTCTGAGCTGAATGTGCAGGGTTCCGGACTTAACATACCAGCACAGCAAACCTTCTGTCACCCACTGACCTAGGATCTGATGGGAATACCTTGCCTTTCAAAAAGCAGGTTCAGATTGGTAAATACATTTTCTTTAAGAGTTCCCACTTCCAAAAGCCCCACTTATCTGCAAAGTGCAGATGTAGGTGAACTGGGGGTATCAGAGACTGGGTGCAAATTGGTCACAACAGCCCTAAGAAAAATAAAAGCAAAGTTCGTGTTGCTACTGACTATGAATTACCTTTTTCCCCTGCGCCAAAGACCTGGCCTCTCAGCTCTCCTTGCTATGGTTATGTAACATCAGACTGAAAATAAATGGGCAGCTTTTCAGCAGAACATCAACCAATAAGTGAAACCAAACTAGGCTTATCAAAAGAAATGTGATTGATTATCCCCAGATTCAAACCAAAGTCTCCTGAGAGGAAAACAAACCTAAAATACTTTTAAATGGGTAGGAAAAGGAATAATGGATTTTGTTTGTGATCATTACCAGTAAGTTAATGACTAGTTATAAATATTAAGAGCCCTTGACTTAGCCTGAGTCCTTAATTCCTCAAAATGGTCATCATTATCTGTCAAGCAATGGCTTCACTCAAAAGCCATACATTACTGCTCATTGAAAGATCCAGGACTGCAAGTTTCCTAAGCGCTGATTCTTTCAGTGATCATGAATGGGAAAGTGAAATAAGGAAGAAGACTCTTGTAGACTCCGGGCCATCCACTCTGCAGGGAAGACAAAAGACCTCTCATGTCATAGAGTACTAATCTGTGTGTTAACAGACAGTTAAAATGAGTCCAAAACTGTTTAATAACACACCTAATAGCATGTGTGTATTCTGTACATGCAGATGGATAAGAGCTGGAGGATCTGCTTCAAGCAGAATGATTCCAGTAAAATCTTTAGCCCAAGATATCAAGAAGTGACTGGTGATTATTGATGTCCAGCCTGACATACTTTAAAAGGGCCTGATTTTCAGAGAATGTTGATCATTCACTCTGTGAAAATCAGGTGCTTTTCAGGTATCTAAAGCTGGGCAGCCCAAAATGAGGCATCCAAATCCACTAATTTTCATTTGCATTGAATAATTTAATTTGGAAGACAAACACCCAAAAAAGAAAAGCCAGTAAAACTGAACTCTAACATGACAGTATGTAGCTGATGTTGAGATTTATATCAAAGTGTTAACTGAAAGCCCTCCTTTCAGTTTCAGAAATTAGTGGAGGAAAATAAAACGTTTTGAAAATACCAAGTTAAAAAGAAAAACTATCAGCTAGCTCCTCTTACGGTGATAAGAGCAACAGTGGTGTGATTATCTTTTGATGCCAGCTCTCCTCCTGCAGCGGCACTACTGTAGCTCATTGAAAATTCTCCATCAGAACAGGTGGGCGGCTTTTTTGTTTGTTTTTTGGTTTTGGTTTTTTTTCTTCAGCAAATTGGGTTTTTGACTAAGTGAAATTTAAAACAAAAACAAAAATCCAATCCTGAACTGAGCTAAGCTTCCCAGCCAGGCTTCAGCTCCCAGGATGCATCACATCCCCTTGCCAAAAGAGAGACTATAGTGCATCATGGGGGATGTAGTCTCTCCTCAGAGCCCAGCCTATAGAGGGGATCAGGATCATGAGCTACTGTAATGTCATTTCAGAATGGAAATAGTTTAGGTTTTGGCCAAAATATTTTTATTTCCAATTTTCTGCCAAACACTTGAAATTTTCCACATGGGAAAAAAAAGTCTGACATTTGTTAGAAACCACTACTTTCTCTCCCAGCAGTCACATCTTTCAACAGGTGATTGGGCAAATTTATTGCTAAAATGTAAGTTAGATAAGTGACCTGGGAGATGATTCAAGCTTCTCAGTTCAGTTTCTTAAACCATAAAGAAAAAGGAGGGACATGAGAAAAGAAACAAGTAAGATGAGCAGAACTGGAAAAAACCTGCAATTTAAACAGCCCTCTGTTCTTACTGTGCAAAATGTTTGTTGCCCTTCCAGCAGCATCAGTTGATGATCCAACACACACTTTTAACGTCTACTGAAAAAGCTAAACTGGACTACTATTATTCCTAGTTACAGAATACATTAAGAGGGAATCAAGGGAAACGATACATATCAATAAATAAGCATAAAATACATGTTGTGATTCTCTTAAAAACAAACATAACAAAAACCTAGGAATTTCAGAAGTAAGGTTAAATTTAAAAGTAATCCAAATGTTAAGGTGTTGAAATGCACAATTTATGCATCCTTAACAACCTTAACTCTGCCTTGGAGTGATGCCATGAAATAATCATTAGTGCATTACAGCCCATATAGTCCCAGATTAAAATTAATTGATTTTTTCAAGACACAATTTATTGTTTCCTTATGTGGTAATTACAGGGAAGATAATAGCCCTTGACAGCAAAGGAGCCATTATCTTCCCTGTGGACAACTTGTCTTTAATACGATTGGGAACAAAAAAAGGCAGTGGCCATTTTGAAAGAGGACCCACCATCTATCCATAGGGCAGCATTTGTCCTCTGTCCTATTGAGAACAAATGGAAATTACAGCTATTTTGGAAAAAAAGGTGTTTCTTTATAGAATTCTCTATAGATGAACATTATTCTTCAACCACTGTTGAAAGAAAATTTTCAGTTATGAAGAATAACAGCAAAGAAAGATTATTCTAAAACTAAAATAGAATCTTCAAGTATATCCTGTGCTCAAGATATCAGTGAATTTTAACTCTTTAGCAAGTTTACAGAGTCAGTTATTAATATCATTCAGGACAAAGAAATGGTCTGGCACAAGGTGCTAAATTTCTTAAAGGACTCATTTAAAATTAATTTTAGCTCATAAACAAACCAATTTTCATATAAATTCTCTGAAAATTAATTCTGTATTAAAAAACCACATGCTATAATTTTAGGAAGGAGATGTTATATCTTCCATGTGACAAAGTTGTTGACTCCCTATTTTAAATACAAAAGGCAACACAACCTTAACTATGTTGTCAAGACAAGTGCTTCCATAATTAATTTTGTTAAGTGGAAATTGAAATTCAAAAGTGGATGTTGGCTCACAAATTGTTACTTTTAGAAAAAGGGTTCTGCCTTAGAGAAGAGGTTCTGATGAATGCAGAAAAAATATTTTTTTAAATAGTAATAGTAAAAAAAAAAATTCACAGTGGTGGGGAACAAGTATTCTTAGTCTTTTCATTAAAATTTTCTCTGAGTTTTCTGATATAAACTATTTTTCCTGTGAAAGGATATGCTGCACAAAGTTATTCACCTTCGCTCTCTTTAACCCATTTCATCCCAAAAGGCTTTTTTTAATAACATTTTTTTAAATGAAATTTTAAATGGAGACATGCTCTAAGGTGGGGTAATACATTTTTTTGGTCAAGGTCCACATTTTTGGGGCAAGGTACAGTGAAGGTCAAGACTCCAGAGAAAATAACACAATAGATAATAATAATAATAATAATTAATTAATAAGGAAATAAAAAATGTCACAGTCTGTTCAAAAGCATCTGGTGGTCCAGATTTGGCCCATGGCCCGCCAATGGATTACTCTTGCTGTAAGTCAATAAACCACATATGGGTGTGCATTAGGATCTGACTGGTGCACTTCTTGGCTGCCTGGAGTCACTTATCCTCATGCCTCACAACACACCAGAAGCACAACGCAACTACCTCCTCATGCAGACCTTGTTGTGGTTGTTACAATATGCTGGGAGCTTTCATAAGTCCATCATTTACATATGCAGTCTGATTGGTAGAGATAAGTCTGACTGGCCAAGTTTGGATCTTGAATCAACACTACAGGCCCCATCCCTAAGAATGGACCTTAAACGATGTCTTGATGTCATATCTAACCATTAGTTTCAGAGAATCCAAACTGATCTTTAAGTTAATCATCATTCAAGGAACTAGGTGTTGCCAAATGTTTGGCAATAGCAGTTTGGATACTTGCTCTTCTTTTGATGGACACATCTAATTCGTTATCTAAATAAAATAGGCACATTCTAAATAGATTAACCATGGATCACAAACTTTTCCAAGACTGTTAGGTGTTGAAGATCATATCTGTGTCACTAGAAACTTTAGGGCCCCAATCCTGCCAACAGTTATGCACATGTTTAACTTTGGCAGGTGGCATTGTCCCTCTGAAGTCAGAGCAACTTGTTTATAGGTAAGCACAAGAAAGTATTTGCAGGATTAGAGCCAGATCTTGCAATAGGATATCACGTTGACCTATAACACTGCTGATGTCAGGAAGTATTTTGATATCAGCAGAGTTAAAAGTATTGGCAAAATATATAATTTTTGCTGTTAGTACTTTTTTGAGAGATGTATTAATTTGTGAGGTTCTGTTCAGTAGAATTAATTCATTTTTAAAATGCATTGTTCTTAATGCTGAACGTAGCTACCTTTCCTATGTAATAAATATTTATAATTATCCAGGACATATATTTGTAATTATATACAATAAAAAGACATTTAATGAGTTGTAATGAGGTAATGTTAGTTCAAAAGCATTCCTCCGAGCATATTTTCTAGAGTTTTGTGGGACCTTTACTACTGTACGCTTGCTAAGGACTTGAATTCCAGACACTGTTAGCAGCAAGGAGCTACAACTGACATTAAACCCCTTTGCTTCTGGTCCTCACTGCAGCCACTGTCCTAGGGACAAATGTTCCTGTGAATGGGACTGTACTAGGGACAAACACTGTCCTAGGGACAAACGTTCCTGTGAATAGGATTGTACTAGGGATAAACACTGTCCTAGGGACAAATGTTCCTGTGAGTGTTGGCATTTCAAAGAGACGTTTCTGGTACAAAGGGTAACCTTTTATCCACCATCTCTGAGGAGGGCTCTGGGGGTTTTTTGCCTTCCTCTGTAGCACAGGGCATGACTCACCTACCGGTGAATTCTCTGTATGTTAAAGTCCTTAACTCATGATTTAAGGAGGTAAATAACTCAGTCATAGGTTGGTGGCGTATTGCTGGAGTGGGTGGGTGAGGTCTTGAGGCCTGCATTTTGCAGGAGGTCAGACTAGATGATCGTTCTGGTCCCTTCTGACCTTAGGCTATGTCTACACTTGTAATTTTAAGTCGACATTAGCTAAGT